>OZ032128.1:2500-132764 GCA_964026355.1 Pseudorhiza aurosa | reverse complement strand
TCAAGATAAGGCAGAGCTTCCTACCGACTCCATGTTGACCCATGAACATTTGTAGAAGATTCCATTAGATGAGTGCCATGTTCTTCATTCTATTCATATAACTGGAGCTGACTCCTTGATTACTTATCTACGAAGAAACGCATTTTTGGCGCTCAAAAAGTTTTCGAATAAGTGCATGCATTACAAATACTAACCTGGGTTCGCCCCTGGGCTAACGTGGGCGTAGTTTGTGTAGTGTGGATATGGTTTAAGATGAAAATCATTCAAGTCAGCTTGAATTTCCTTTTCAAATTTGTTATGTTCCACAAGCGTAATGAGGAAACGACCAAGCACTGATCTATCTTCTGGAGAATTTTTCTCTAGACACTGTTGGTCTCATTCGTTCTAAGGGCCATTTTATGATCGAATCCTCGCTCATTCTGCTTCCTCTTCATTCTCTTCTTAATAATCTCATCATTCCATAAATTGCATGCTATTGCACACATTCATGCTAAGGCAAGGCATTCCATAAATTGCATGCTATTGGGATGAATGATGATTTGTGAGATGGAGTTCTTGAAGTAGCAGTGAAACTTGGAAAGGGTGTGAATGAGTTGAGCTTCTGGTGGTCCTGACACGCCTCAGAGGAACTGGAATAATATCCCTGATCTCCTGAGAACAATGTCCGTTAAAGTATCTGTAAAAGATGGAAAGATCTCCAACTAAACGACGATGGGAAAGAGGTTGGTGCGATTTGGTGCGGTTAGGATTATGGATGAGACGAATGGCTTTGGACTGGACCTTGTCGAGGAGACAGTGAGTAGATTTTGGAGCACCACCGCAGACGGGGGAGCAGTACTTTAAAGAAGGACAAATTTGGGACTTGTTTATAGATAGAAGGTGAGAAGATGAGAAAATCCCGCGGGGTCTGGCGATGAAACTGAGCTCTCGAGATGCATGTTTAGCAAGGGAATGGATGTGAGTTTTCCAAGTAAGATTAGATGAAAGAGAAACACCAAGTTGTGTGAAAGAGGCTGAAGTGTCCAGTTCATCACCATTCATGAAGACAGCTGGAAAGTTTTGATTTCATTTGGGTGAAATGACAGCCTGTTTCGTCTTGTTTTGGTTGAACGAAACTAGGTTGTCTTCAACCCACTTCTCAATAACTGTCAGATCATCTGAGAGAAGCGAGGGTGAAATGTTTCTGTGGAGTTGGGTATCGGTGGAAGCATGGTCATTTTGATTGAATGAAAAATGAAGAACTTAGGAAGGTATCACCAGCAAAAGTGTGAACGCTAGTAGACGTAGCGATAATTTTTGCTAGAAAAATGCGAGATGACGTCTGTGTTGGGAAGTAATTGTTCAGATTCAAGCCATGCGTGTTCAGCAGCCTCGATTTCAGATGTCATCGGGGACCCAGATGCGCTCATATTGAATTTTCCATGCCCAGGAAAACAACGGAGCAAACTGGGCATTTTCAATCATGGGTAAATTTTATTTTAACAAATCTTTACAGTGTAATGACATGGATTGTTAAAATGCTAACTTATCTTCCTGTTTGAAATACCTGGTGAAATTTCGAATATTGAAATGTATCAATTTGTCCAAAACATTTTGAAATTGACTACTAAGCTATCACAACATGTATCACATTTCTCTCAAGGGGCTTGTTTCAACTGCGCAATGAGAGTAGAAAGTGGATACACCAAATGTGCGATTTTAGATAATGAAATCTGAGATGCGATAAAAGCTTAATGGAACTTATTTGCGGTTACTTAAACCTTAGATAAAATACAACTACATTTAGAAAAAATCTATCTATATTTTATATTTCATCCCGTACATTTCACCGCTCCCTACAAATCCTGCAATATCCCGTAGGTGGAAATATCCACGTATGGCAGCCATGCGATGCAATGTTGAGATGGCCCTTTAGACCCGCCCCCCCCCATTGGTGGTAGATCTAGTGAAGAGATCGAATGATGGGTTTAGGGTCTAGAGGCGTACCCCTAAAGAAGGCCATTCCCATTTTATGGAAAATTGTCAAGAATGTTATGATACCTTGATTTATTTTTTGAGCAATAGTATGAAAATTAAACTTGTGAAAATACTTGGCACGAGTGGTTGGAGCAGGGGCGTCGTGGCAGTGGAAAAAGTAGGGGGGCACACTGTTTTGATTTTATGACTTTCGCTGGTTTCGCAAACTGCAACGTTAGCAGTTCTAGTTGTCCAATGAAGAGACACCACGTCTCGGAGCAAATTTTTGCAGACTTTTACAAATTAAAGAAAAAACATTTGCAAAATTGAGTTTTCTCAAAAGAGGAGAATTTGCAAACGAATCAATGATACCCTCAAGGTTGACGCAGGGGATTAAGCTTTGCTCAACGTTGATCATCATGGGGGAAATTAATCTCTCCTGTCCCATTGTCGGCCTTAGTCTGCTCTTAATGTATTTTAACTTTGAAAATTTTATTTTACGCTTGGTAAAGCATGTTGGTAATGTTGTCAGTATTCTATCCATCGTGTAAAGGTTAGGGTATGCACTTTGCAAATTGAATCTAACGAGTAGTTTAAGCACTGTCAAATAGGCAGCCCTTTCCATTACATTCGTTTCTTTGCTTGTGCCATCAGCTTCATTCTCTGCTGTTACGCTACGAAGGCGCTGTTAACTATTTCATCGTGTGCTGCTTTGTGTATTTGATGCATAGTTTATTTATTGGCTTTGTGGATTTACGACTTGTATCTTTATTCTTATTGGTTCATATTGTTTTATTGCTGTGCTCAGACGCTGACTGGACGCTTCGTTAATCTCCTTCGTAGAATTTATAATATGATGCTAACCTTGGGGTAGGAGAAGAAGCCTTGCGGGCAAGCTGAAAAGAAGACGCACCTCTCTCGACGCTACACAAAGTTTGCCAGAGGCTCGTAGCCGAATACAGATCGAGGTAATTAGTACTCGAAAACATCGAAGCAGCCCTCTTGTCGTTTCCTTAGAAGCTGTAAGTTTAGATGTTATTTTAGTATATCCACCCGCTTCTGAAATTGTAGAAGAACCCACACATGTTTAACCTTTTTCTCATGACCATCCTAACGAAGGATTAAGAATGAAAGATTAATAGCGAAGAAGAGAGAAAGAAGATCTAAAATTTGAGAGAAAGTCTATGTCAAATTAAAACTGCATCTTTGTCAAATTTCCCATAATTTCTGACCAACTTTAGGAGCTCCTCAGCCGAATGCTGTCTTCCCAACACTATTTTCCTATTGCACTTCTGAAAGAGGTAAGCTGCAAAGAATTACTTTTTGCAATGCCTGGCAATCCTTCTGGGTCCAAAGGTGCAAAATGTTTCAGAATATTTTTGTGTGAAGTAAATCTTCTTCTAATGGATGAATCAAATTTCCTACAAAATTCTAGATTTCCCAAAAGTATCCGATTCACTGATTATAGGTGGGCACGTGCCCTCCACCAGCCCCCCAGCCACGACGCGACTAGGCTGGAGCTACGTCCAACCATAGTCTATTACACTGGTTAAGATACTGGCTTATTTCAAGGGAAGCCGCCCGTGATATTAAGCAATGTTGAGTCATCATCATCAGCATCACAACCGAAGTCCGCCGGACAGTCGGTGCCCTCTGATCTTGACAAGCCTCCGCCATTCCTCTCTATTCTCCGTGCGATGGTATGCTACTTGCCCGTCCAGCCCAGTCCAAGCTTTGATGTCATTGAACCAAATCCTTGCTGGTCTTCCTTGGTAACGTCTGCCTTCATACATTCCTTACATTAAAGTCTTTGTAACTTTGTCGCGCCTAAGCTCATGTCCGAAAAATGTGAGTTTTCTTTTTTTGATGACTGTCATTAATCTTTCAGTTGGTGAACCATCGCAATTTTCAGCAACCAACTGAAGCACGTCATCGTTAGTTTTCTTCTCTTTCCATGTTATACCAAGAAGACGTCTGTAACACTTCATCTCAAAAGCCTCCAATTTTCGCCATATCTTGTCCGTCAATTTCCAATTTTCACAGCGATACAAAAGGATGCTTACCACCATCGCTCTCATTAACTTAATTTTGCCCTTTACTTTCAGTTTTTTTGCCCTTCAGATTGTATTCATCTCAGCCAAGGTGCTCACTCCAATCCCAACCCTGTTTTTTACCGCGTTCTCACTTGCAGCATTTTCAGTTATGGTTGCTCCAAGGTACTTAAATTCGCTCACTTGTTCTAGGTCTTTGCCTTTTGCTTTAACGATGATTCTCTCATTTTGATCACGTCCAGTTACCATAGTACAGTCCAAAGACGCATATAGGGAAGCAAACCTTAAGCACTCAGTTAGTCGAGATTGGAGGCTCGTTTGGAACGGATGCCGGTGCAGAGCCCAAGAGAAGAACATTCTTCGAGTAAGGTATGAACGAACTACTACTTGTTTTCGTGTCATCTTGTGTTTTTGTTTGCTAGGTACGCATCTAGGCTCGCTACTACACTAGATGGAGTGTTTTTATCGAGACACCAAGCCTGGGTGATCGTCTTACGAGGCTAATGGGCTCACCTACCCAGTTGAGACATACAGACATATGGCATGGAGACCAGGCCTTCAGGGGGGACGTATCCTTTGTCAGAGGGCCCTTCCCTGAGGTAAGGTACTACCCCTCTACTATCTGCTGGTTTGGGTTCAGATTTTTCCTTCTCTTAGCCTTTGCCTTCTGCAGAGGCATATCCTGCAAGGCAGCAGGAGGGCTTTAGAGTCAGAGTCACCTTATGTTAGCCTTTGCCTCAGATGGCACAACCAAGAAGGGTGCGATTTGCGGGACACTGCTGGAGAAGCAAGCATGAACTCATCTGTGATGTCTTGCCATGGGAACCGAAACATGGCTACAGGAACGCCGGTTTTCCAAGCAAGAGGTTTGTGAAACAACTTTATGAGGACTCCAACATACACGTAAATGAAGATCTGAGCAGAGCAATGGAGGACACGGAGTTGTGGAAAAAATGTGTTCCGGCAATCTGCCAGACCTGATGATGATGATGACTACTTGTTCACAGCTAGACATTTGACCGCAGGAATAATCGCTTTATTACGTTCGATTATCTTGTTTATTTGATACACTTATGGCAAAGGCAAGCTTTAAGCTGACCAGTATATCCTCGTTCAGTTTACTGTGGATCTAGTAGCATATTGGAATTAGCTAATTTTTCAATGCTATTTTGATCATTTAGATTTAGGAATCTTGGATTGTAGTTTTACCCTATAAGACCTAGGAACCGAGTTTTATAGTTTTATTCTATTTTTTGGCACTTCATTCAGGTTTACAAATGATTATTACAATATTCTATTAATGATAACATTAAATTAGATAATACAATCCAGGTCTAATTTAGAGGGTTCTTTTCAAATGGAAGTGGAGATATTTGAAATATAGTTGTACTTGATATTGCATAAGGAGAACAGCTTAATGTTTATCGCTTGTATCTATTTTCAGGGAAAATTCGTTTGTTCTTCCCGTTTATTTTGAGGCTTATTTCAGGTTTACTTTAGAGGTTTACTATAGAAAGATGTCCTCAAAACTTATCTTTATGAATACTTATCAAATCTTGGAAAATGCTTAAACCTCTCTTGTTTCCTACGCGACCGCTCTAGCCGTCCTGTTACACATGTTGCTGGGGTGGTTAACCCAGCAGAATTACGTTCTAGGGGGTAACTGCAGCTCTTTTGAAGAATGGTAAATTGTGATGGGAAGGACCTGAATATTTTCGGGAAGGAGAGGCTTGTTCGCATTTCGTCGCTAACGCTTTTCTTCAGGGATGTAATCCTTGCCGACTCGAAAGAAGCGGTGCCTTCGTAACAGACACTGCGCCAAGCAGGGTGATCAAGAGCGATTTCTTCCCATTTGCCTGGTTCGTTTCTTCGGCGCGCCGATGGTACGCGCACCTTGAAGTAGCTCGCCGTAAGAGAGTGCTTTGGTATGCGAGAGTCATGCATCCGCACTAGTTGTCCAGACCACCAAAGTTTCGCATGGATGATTACTTTGTAAACAACTGACAATAGATTAGCTAAACAAATTTGATGACAGTAGATCAAGGGTATTTTGGTGTTCGTCAGGAACTGTTCATACTATTGGAAATTGGCTGTAAAATATTTGCTCAGATCTTTCGGTTACATTCCAGAAAATTACATCAAATGCAAGTGGTTGGAAACAATTACGAGAGGGGGGCATTTACAAGTCATATGATGTTGACGTGTGAATGCTGGCTATATACTGGCTATGCTGGCTAAACTAATAACAATCACTAGTCATGAATCCCTGGCATTTAGGGAACTGCAGGGCGGCAAAATCATAGGGAAGAAGTCTGTCTGCTGCCTTGATCCCTCCTGAACATCCTCGAGCGGAAAGCTTAGGCCATCATGTTCATTGCTCGCAGCTCGCATGAGGTATACTGCCCACGAAAATCTTCGTCAAGGGATGGCTTGTCAGATTGTCACACTGACTGTGTAGATTGTTACATTTACCGTACTTATAGTGTAGCACATAAGGGCAGACGTGTTTTCTTGGGATGAACTGAGTATATATCCTTTTCCTGTTATTTTACATCGAGTACTTACTTATACGAATCACTGCATCGCTCCCCATTTTTTTACCATCATCATCATCATCACCCCATCGAGTTGAGCGAACGCGGACACCTTTGACAATTGTTCTCCACTCGACCCTGTCCTGCATACTTCTTAGCACAATCTGTCCTTGCATTAAGTTGGGATCTTCGCAGATTTGTTCAACAGATGATGTTTGAGGGCGGCCTCTAGATATTATTTCATGGTTAGGTTCCCTGAAAAAATGTTGATGTAGACATTCTTCTTGTCTTCGCCATACATGCCCTATAAACCTCAGTCTTCTCGTGCGGATAACGTGGCTTATGCAGGTAATTGCAGAGGAATCAAGTTAATCGCTTCATTCAAAATTTACAACAAAATGCTGTTGCCAAGAATAGCGTCTCATCTCGAGCCCATATTACGGATCAATCAACATGGTTATCGTCCAAAAAGATCCACCCTGGCGCAGATACTTACTTTAAGAAGACTCGTCGAGGGAATCGAGGCAACGATTCTACAGCTGTCCTTACCGTTATAGACTTAGGCAAAGCTTTCCACTCGATACGTACAGGGAAACAAATAACAATTTATTCTCCGTTAGTGTCAGATTCACTTTCCTTTTGTCATAGCACACTTTATCCCTTTCTTTGCTTTTCTAAATATTTTCTTTTGCTTCTTGGTGTTTGTTCAGCAATTTATTTGATGGCAATTCCTTTAAATATGTTACAACTGTACGATGATACAACAGTTCACTCGATGCAGTTTTAGTTGTTGAATGTTGGGTCACTCGGCATGAGAGTAAAATTCTTTGAAGCTTTGTATCCTCATTCTCTTCTTTAGATTTGCTCTTTGCAACACTTAAATAATTTTTTTTATCAAAATTTTCAACATTTTAGTTTCCCTGTGGCCACAATGTTCCATTCAATGTTTGTGTTTGTGTTCTATTCAATGTTCACTGCTTTCATGTATCGTTCGAATTCTGCGCTATCAAACGGTGGTCCATTATCACTAGTTACCTTAAAAGGAATGCCGTGCATTGCAAAGACTCGATAAAACTTTTGAATCACAGCTTGAGTTGAAGTAGAATGCACGATTTTTACTTCTGGAAACTTTTTATACGTATCAATCACCACTAGCGAGTATTGGTGAGTGTTTGGTATTGGTCCTAGGAAGTCGATTACTACCTGATACCCAGGTATGTCTTCAGTGGGCACTGTTTTCATTGGTGCAACAGAAGTGCTTCTTCCCACTGGTTGACACGAATAAAATACTTCCATTATCTCTTTTACTCATTCGTTCATCCCTGGGTACCAAATCTTTTCTATAAGCAAGCTTTTTTTTCAATGCCTTGATGACCAATGTGTGCTAGCCTGGTTGCTTTGTCTTGCAAACTTTCAGGAATAATTAATTCTATTACTTTCTATTGGAATATCTTTTGTTTTATTGCTTGTAATTCTACTATGAATTTCTTGTAAGGTTGAATATATTTGTCTTGTATGTCCCTTTTTCTAGTGTCGAATGGTTTCTGAACTTTTTGCAATACTGTCTTTTTTGTTTCTTGTTGGATCTCCTTCGACGTCAAGGACTTTGGAATTGTATGCTGTACGATGTAGTTTATATACTCTTCAGCTATACGCTCTTCTGAGCTCCATTTTGTTGTAATATCTATTTGGTGTCGATTTGAATATTCAGCTTCATTTGTTAGTCCGCTTTTGTAAATAACTCGAAAGTTGTACGGCTGAAGCCTTAGAAGCAAAATTTTATATTCAAGCAGCCGTTTCGACCTTGGCTTATTAATGATAGCTTCCAAAGCTTTATGATCTGTCCTGACATCGAATTCTGTTCCAATCAAAAATTATCTTTAAGTGCTCTATGGCCATACCAATACGATTCCTTCAATATCCGTTGGAGAATAATGACTTTCTATAGAGCTAGGGGCTCTACCCGCGTAGGAAATAATTTTGTGATGGCTTGATCACTGCCGCGTTGAAAAGGAATTCCGCTATTACCTTTTGGGGATCCACCAACAATTAAAATGCTTCTTTTATGGGTATCAAAATAGACCATTACTGGGGCATGGGTCAGTTTCTGCTTCAGTTGGTTAAATAGCTTTTGCTCAGCAAGGGTCTATTTGAACTTTACATTTTTCTTTGTTAACTCAAGCAAAGGTAGAGTTACGGCAGCATAATTTGGAATGCAGCCATTGCAGGCATTGGCCATATCTAGGAAGCTTCCCACTTCAGACGCATTCTGTGGAGGTGCGACATTTTGCAGCTTTGCCACTGGATCTGGATCAGGTTTCGAACCTTTTTCAGTGAATATAACACCGTAGAATTCTTTTTCGGCTTTTAAAAAACGGCATTTGATACCTTTGCTTCGATATTAAGAGTAGACAATCGTTTTAGACAACTTTCGAATGCTATGTCGTGTTCTTGGCGATTCTTTCCGAGAATAATTATATCATTAGCAATATCCTATATCCTACACATTTTTGTCTGTCACTTGGATACTGCTGTAGGATATTTTTAAGCAATCCTAGCATTTACTCCCTCCTGCCGTTATTTCTTCTCTTGGTAACTCTCATCATCTTACTTCATATTACGGCATAACTTCCTCGGTCACCTGGATAGACCCTTTGCTCCGCAAAGAGTCTTCCACTACAGCAAGGCTGATTGGGACTCGCTTCGCACTTTTTACTCTTCTTACCCTTGGTCTTCATGCTTTTCAAACGATCCTTCTTCTTTTGCTTCTTTCATCACCGAGGCAATAATTCTTGGCATGGATCTTTTTATTCCCTCTTCTTACAAGCCTGGTAAAGACAGTTCCCCTAAGTGGTTCAATTCACAGTGCGCCAAAGTTTTGAATAACAAAAACCACTACTGCAAGGAATGGAAGCGACTTCAAACCCAACATTCAAGAATTTATTTCATCAACTCACGCAACACCTGCTCCAAAGCCATCCAAAATGCCAAGTCATATTTTATCCTTAACGAACTGTTTCAGCTTTGCTACGCTATTGGTTCGTTTCCTACCTCCTGGAAACTAGCCCATGTCTTTCCTATCCCAAAAAGAGGCGACAAGTCTATTCCTCTCAACTAACGTCCAATTGCAATCACTTTCTTCTTCTTCTTCTTCTTCTCAGCCGTGATCGGTCCACTGCTGGACGAAGGCCTCCGCATGACGTTTCCACTGTGCCGTGTCTTGTGCTTTCCTGATCCAGTTCGTTCCGGCCACCTTTCTGATGTCGTCCACCCACCGTGTCTTCTGTCTTCCTTTTCGTCTTACTCCGTCTCTGGGATACCAATCGGTCACACTCTTCGTCCAACGTCCATCGTTCTTACGTGCCACATGCCCAGCCCAACTCCATTTCAATCTTGCTGCCGACTCTAACACATCCTTCACACCAGTTTGCTGTCTTATCCATTCATTTTTCTTCCTGTTTCTTCTTGTAATTTTCAGCAGCGATCTTTCCATTGCACGTTGAGTAACAATGAGTTTTGAGCGTTGTCTCTTTGTTGTTTTCCATGTTTCGCATCCGTATAGAAACACTGGCAAGATACACTGTTCGAAGACCTGCCTCTTTAAACTGATCGGAAGATCACTTTTGAAGAGTGGTTTGGCCTTACCGAATGCCTGCCACGCTTGGGCGCATCTTCGTGAAATTTCAGCTACTGTGCCATCTGTTAAGCTCACCAGTTGACCCAAGTACACGTACTGTTCCACCTCTTCAATCTGTGTACCATTGACCGTGATTGTCTTTGCTGTTACAAAGCTATTCCTCATAACCTTAGTTTTCTGAGCATTGAGTCTCAAGCCGCACCTACCACTGGCATCTGCTAGATCGTTTATCATTGTTTCCAAGTCTTCCATCTCACTCGCGAACACCACAATATCATCCGCGAACCTCAGATGACTAAGTTTTCGGCCATTTATTGGGACGCCCTTCTCGTTCCATTCCAGAGTCTTAAATACTTCTTCCAGAGCTGCCGTAAAGAGCTTCGGTGATATCGTGTCACCCTGTCTCACTCCTCTTTTGACTTGAAATCACTTTGCTCATCTCTAAAACAATTGAGACCATCGTCACTAAACAACTTCTTACCTTCCTTGAAACAAACGATCTTCTCTCTGATCACCGGTATGGTTTTCGAAATGCTAGGTCTACTGGTGATCTTCTTGCTTATGCTGTCCATGTCTGGTCCTCTGCTCTAGAATCCTGTGGTGAGAGCAAAGTAATCTCTCTCGATATCTCCAGGACCTCTGATCGCGTCTGGCACAAGGATCTTCTCGCTACACTACCGATATTTAGTCTCCATCACACTCTCATTAAATGGATTCGTAGTTTCTTCTCTGATAGGATCATTGCTGTCAGAGTGGGTGGCTTGCTCTTTAATCTGCACTCAATCAATGCTGGTGTACCCCAGGGCTCTGTTATCTCCCTGTACTCTTCATTCTCCTAATAAACGACCTACTGACCTCTACGTTATCTAGCATTCACTCGTTTGCTGATGATACCTTCCTAAGTTCTTCATTTTTCATTCAATCAAAATGACCATGCTTCCACCGATATCCAACTCCAAAGAAACATTTTAGCCTCGCCTCTCCCCAATGATCTGACAGTTATTGAGAAGTGGTGTAATGACAACCTAGTTTCGTTCAACCAAAGCAAGACGAAACAGGCTGTCATTTCACACAAACGTAATCAAAACTTTCCACCTGTCATTATGAATGGCGATGAACTGGACCCTTCAGCTTATGTCACACAACTTGGTCCTTCTCTTTCATCGAATCTCAGTTGTAAAACTCACATCCAATCGCGACAGACGAAAGTCTAAATTTTCGACTTGAATGCAATATGAACCTTCATGTACGGATTCGAAGACTTTATCATAAAACCTGCGCAGTATCGGAATAACACTGGATGGGCGCTACGCACATTAGAATTAATCAATGAAATCCTTGCATCAGCCCATGTAGGATACAAGAATTTTCCAGACGAGACATGGCCATCGACAAGCTGAAGAAGCAACAATTACTATCATTGCGGCACTAGCTGTCTTCATGAATTGTGATGAACTGGACACTTCAGCTTCTTTCACACAACTTGGTCTTTCTCTTTCATCTAATCTCACTAGGAAAGCTCACATCCATTCCCTTGCTAAACATGCATCTGAAAAGCTCGGTTTCCTCGCCAGAGCCTGTGGGTTTTTCTCATCTTCTCACCTTCTATCTATATACAAGTCCCAAATCCGTCCTTCTTTAGAGTACTGCTTCCAAGTCTGGGGTGGTGCTCCAAAATCTAATTTCTGTCTTCTCGACAAAGTCCAGTCCAAAGCCATTCGTCTCATCAATAATCCTAACCTCACCAAATCGCTCCAACCTCTTTCCCATCGTCGTTTGGTTGGAGATCTTTCCATCATTTATAGACACTTTAACGGACATTGTTCTCAGGAGATCAGGGATATTATTCCAGTTCTTCTAAAGCGTGTCAGGACCATCAGAAGCTCAACTCATTCACACCCTTTCTAAGTTTCACTGCCAACTTCACGAACTCTATCTCACAAATCATCATTCATTCCAAGAACATGCAATTTATGGAACGTATTGCCTTCTTCTTGCTTTCCATAGTCCTACAACTTGCCATCTTTTAAATCTAAAATAAATGAACTTGATCTTATCTCTCTATCCTCTTAGCTGCTCGCTTTCTTCTTTCTTCCTATGTTGGGGCTTTGCATAGGCCACCATAGCCTTTCCTAAACGTAACCCACTAAAAAAGAAAAAAAAAATTCTGCACTGCTAGACATATCAAAATGCAATCTTTTTTGTTGAAAAGGTCCTTCATGTGTAGAAATATTTGTTATTTACTGTCGCTGCATCTGCTCGTTGGATTGGGAGGCTATTTTGTTGCGCTGATCACTTGCACAGTTTACAAGAATTGAATATGGGCAAGGTCTAGAGGTGTCTTTGACTGAGTAGGCTACCCCCAGGTCAATCAACTATATAGAAAGTTGAACTGCTTAGTAATATTGGGACCCTAGTGCTCTAAGATTTGAAACATCCATGTAACTTTGATAACGTTGAGGACCCGTATACGAAGATTTGAGTTTCGTTGGCTCAAGTTTTACTTTTTTTCGAAGACTCTGAAATGTCTGTCGAGTTACCAAGAACGTCGACAGTAGCTCCCATGAGACATTTAACATTCGAATCATTTAGACCAGGGGTCCCACACTCAATTTACCTGGGCCACTGGAGGCAGAATCTGGCTGAGGCTGGGCTGCATCAGGTTTTCCAGAGAAAAGCTATGTTAGAAGATTCCAATCTTCTCAAATCTCTTTATTCTAATTTTTAACACAAAATGATATAAAAAAAATGAATAAGCAAATCAAGAATTATTAAGAAAACCAATCAATTAATCAGTAATTAATAAATTAAATGATAATTTTAATGAAAAGAATAACTTTTGTTAGACTTCTTGAATCAACAACTATATGTGGTTTGTTCAGTCTTCCATATCCGCTGTATGCAGCTTCAAATGCCTGCTTCAATAAATGCCTGCTTTAACCTTCAACTTTCTTCTGAACATGAATTATCCTGAAAATGAATAGGAAATTGAAGGACATGAGCTGTTCTCCTGAACTTGGCTTCTCTGGCCTACTCCTTGAGGCTAGATACCTGACCTTGCAGTGCTTCCTCTCGCATAGCCAAGTCACATTTGGCTGGAGATTTGAAGCTGTTGAGACCCTCAGTATGGCTTGAAGATGACCATCAGTAAGTCTGGACCTGCACTTGGACTCATTGAAGTTCAAGGTGGAGAAGAGCTTTTCACACAAGTATGTGCTCCCAAAAAGTCATATGGTTCGCTTGAACATTCGGGAAAGCTCAGGGAAGCTGGGGGTAAATTCCCTCAAAATTTTCGCAAGCTTCTTTTCTTTTCCACTCACTTCCCTGATCTTCGCTTTGAGTTCAGAGTTGTACTGCAGGTCAATAGACTGAATTGACTTGCTTATTTGCCTTTTATCCCGCCGTGTACGCATCACTCTGAAACATTTTGTCAGAGAGACAGAGAGACCTCATATTAACTCTCTAAGTGTCATTGACGTGTGTGGATGGATATGTTTATAGAATAACGAGAGAGAATAACCATTGCTAGTTTAGAACTCTGGTCTGTTCCTTCGAACAAGGACCTCTCCCACTAGTGCTTTCACCTTAACACGGAAATAATTTTTTGAATGAGTCTTTTCTGAATCCTTAACCTTCAGATTCCTCAAATGAGGCTTTTTTTTGAAACCTTAATGTTTTTTACCCTTTTACTGTCGTTCACCAAGACGAATAGAATACCTGGACAGAAGTGCTACCAGGAGGATCCCAAGGTCTGCTCAAACAAGAAGGAATTTCCAAAGCAGTATTGTTGGCACTGTATACGGATATCCAAATGATCCATTGTAATGCTCCCAAGACGTAATTCCTAACTTTGAGCAAAGATTCCAATGCCAGATACCAGAGGCAGTTGAATCGTACCTTATATTAGGATAAAGTATAGTTATATTCAGAGCTGGGCCTAATTTACTGTAGAAAAGAACTATATATATATATATATATTTATATCACATAGAGAATGCTGTTTTCACCACCATATGATGCTCTATGTACAAAGTACAGAGCGTTGATAGCAGAAATGCAGAAAAGGAAAAGACCCTATTCTCTGTTACTATAAATATTCAGGTACAATGGTATTCGGTAGTCTGTTTTGTTGTCCTTAAGTTGCCAGATGTATTTGGAAAGTTCGAGTACTTGTTGTTTTTTAATGACAGTTTATATTGAGGAAACCATTTTTTGAGTGTTCCTTTAGTCACGCCTATGTAATTTTTCCAGGTTGTGTCTTTGTTTGTTGTCACGTTAGGGTTGTAAACAATGTTAGTGGTGAAGCAGTTTTTGTTCAGGGGGCAGTCTTATTTTATGCGGCAGTTGCATGATTTTGATCCTGGGATGGATGTTTTAGTGTTGAGCATTTTCTTGTTGTGTTTGTTGATGATGGAGGCCATATTTTCTTTGCAGCTGTAACTAGTTTTTAGGTTGCTCTTATTGAAGATGCTGTGAAATCTGTGGGTTTTTGGAAAATGCTTGCTTATTAGCTTGCGGAATGTGTAGCCAATGCTAGTGCAGATGTTCTGGTTATATGGTTAAATGATGTTTCGTTGTCTGTTTTTTCTTGTACGTGTGGGTGGCCGTGGTTGTTGTAGGTGAGGGGGTGCGTGAGTCCGCAGGATTTTAGGGCGTTTTCGTAGATCGGTTTCGTTTTGTTGAATTATGTTTCGTTGCAGGATAGGTTGGAGATTCGGCGACTAATGTTGTCTGGGAGTTGTTTAATGATTCTAGGTTGGTGGTTGGACTTAGTGTTGATGTATAGTGGCTGGTCATTGGATTTTCTGTAAGGGTAGTATGTTCCGCTGTTGAGGTTGAATGTCCCGTCCAGGTATTTGACTGTCTTCATGTTTATCTGTGTTGTAATGTTTAGTCCGTGGTTTTCGAAGTGTCTTGTTATGTCTTTTTTTATTCGTTCTGCTGTTGGTCCTGAAATGTTCTTAAATACAGCTAATCGCGCATAGACCGTTGAGAATTTAGAGGCCAACTAGTTCGCAGATTTCTGCTCCGTCAAAGCTTCCCATGGCAACATCAGTTACCAATGGTTCCATGGGTCCCATGGTAGCATCTTCCCATCCCATGATGTATTTCGTATAATGTTCCACTTGGCAGCAACTTAACAAAACTATCTTTTGAAGTGTTGTAAATGCAGCGCGCTGAGACAAATGTCTGCTCGTGCCTCGTGCCCAATTAAAACGAGGCAAACAGCTTGGATCTTTTCACAAAGCAAACACAATGTCTTAAATACGAACGCTTAATCACAAGCAAAAGAAATCACATCCGCGCCTTTCTAAGTATCGCATTCTCTCCAATGAACGCCCCCCCCCCCCAAGTAATCTGCAAGCCATTTCAGTCTTGTGCTCTTAATCTGGTAGCTGACGGCAGTGATGATTACAAAATTCACTGCATTAAAGAGAGCAATCCATGCGAAAAAGGTGCAAAGGTAATGAAGTCTCAGCTGCAAATACTGCCTGAACCACACAAAAATTCATTTGAGGGTATAGATGATGTTGATGTTCAAGATACCACTCCAGCAATTATGCGAGTCAATGAGGGTTCGGACTCGGAAGACATTAATATGATATAAAAATTTTGACTATACAAGTATGAAATCATGAAATAACAACTTTAAAAATTTTAACTGTTCGCCTTTCAAAACTTTGCCTTTTACTTGTAGACTTTTATTTTTTTAATTAGCGCCCCCCTCCAATGAGCACCTCTCTCCAATAAACGCCCCCTCTCCGAGACCATCCCATCCTTTATGCCACTTTTTGCTGCAATTAAGCAAGGTGATCCCCTTCATGCCATATTTTCATTGATTATCATACCAAGATGTTTATAGCTTGATTCTCTACTTAGTTCGTCCTGTTCGATTTTCAATGTCAGACCTTGGAAACGCTTTAACTGCTGCTTTCCTCCAACCGCAACAAACTTTGATTTTTTGATGTTTAACGTCTATCGGTGGTCATTTAGCCATTTTTTTACAAGAGCAAAATCCTCATTCATCGTATTCTGGATTTCATTACAGTTTTTTCCTCAGTAATATATTGCTGTATCATCTGCAAACAAGATTATGTTTGAGTATTTTACTGATAGCGGCAAGTCTGGGATGAAAGCAAGAAGAAGTAAGGGGCCAATCACTTCACCTCGTGAACAATACCAGTAGATATGTACGTGGGAGGGGCGCTTAGAAACAGAGAGCCGAGGGACCCCAAATCGTTAGTGCAACCCTGGCAATGTGTCCACTTGGCAGATCAAGCATGCATAGCGTTCGAAGTACTATGATGAATGCATGATAGTCACTTTAGTGTCTACTGCTAAGCCACGGTGTATGCAAGTAAAGAACGAGAATCCTTGTGGTACGCCAATCGTTAGGCTGCTTTTCGATGAGAGAGTGCCCTCAACTGACATTTTCTGCGATCTCTGACTAAGGTAGGAGCGAAACTATTTCAGACAAGCTGTAGAAACACCATACTCTGTCAACTACAAAACCAACAAGGAATGATCCACTGTATCGAAGGCTTTTTTCAAATCTCAGTATACAACACCAGATATATGACCCTCGTCCATGCTTTCAAGGAGGCTATCCGTAAAATGTAAAGAAGAAGAGCTTGTGGACATTTTGTTTCTAAATCCGAACTGATCTTTGAAAAGGAGATTGTTTACTTGCAAGAATCCGTAAAACTGCTAATGAGCTGCTCGCTCGATTATCTTGCTTATTGTAGGTAAGATTGAAATGGGTCTGTAATTGTCACAGCTACTCTTATCTCCACTCTTGAATAACGCTAAAATTTTGCCGATTTCCAGATATTGGGAAATTTGCCTTCAAGAAATGATATGTTTATTAGGGCTTGAAGAGATGGTGCAATGATATCAGCGGAGTCTTTCAATAACCTTGTGCTGATTTTGTCTAACCCAATTGCTCTGTTTGTTTTTAATTTTTGCAGTTGGATTCTCACGAAATTGTTTGTTACGAGATCTAGTTGGAAGCTGCTATCAGTTTTCTTTTGCAAAGGTCGTCTTACATCTTTATTACCTTTCCCAGAGGCCTCTGCGATTTTCTGGCCTATAGTTGTGAAATGTTTGTTTAATGCTTAAGCAACTTGAACTGGCTTAGAAAGGACTTTCTTTCCGGATTTGAGAACAGAAACAGAATGGTTGATTGACTGAGGAAGGGCATCTTTTAGGCATTTCCACATACGCGAACTGTCGTTTTTGTTCTCTTCAATCATTCTGCAAAAGTGCTCTGACTTAAGCCTCTTTTCCAAACGATTTATGTGATTGCGCAACTTTCTGTACATTTGCCAATGATACTGGGACCTAGTTTTCGTCCCTTTGTTTGATTGTAGTTTCTTTCATGGCTCAGTTGTAGGACGTCATTGTTTCTTGATAGGGGCATGTTTTTCCGCAACTCTGTTTGGAAAGTGATTCCCAATGCGTGGCAGCCACATCAATACAACCCAACTGAATCAATTTCATTTTCAAGGCATTTCTTTCAAATCGCTGCAAAATTGTTCTTTGTTATACTTTTTGTAAGATCGATATGCCAAAGTGCGAAAAGGTGTCTGTCGTATTACTTCAGTTTAAGAAAAAGATATACGCAGTTTAACCTAAACTATGCTTTAATCAAAACATCCTCACATCGACTAGCGCTTCAGTGCGGTAATGCGCCTAGACTCCAAACAATGGGTCCATTGCTAGATAAGTCAATAAATTAAATAGGACAGTTATAAATTCAATAGGAATTTTATAAAAATGCAAAACAATGCAAGTCAAAACAACAACAGTTTCACCACATTCTCCCCCGATAGAGAAAGTCCCTCATCCTCATATATCCCGTATCGCTCAGGCTTCTTGCGTAATCGAGTTGAACGGCGGAGTTGCTGAACAGATTCCACAATACTACCATCAGCATCATCAATGATTGGGTGGGAATTTAACTTAACATACAATTACCAATCTGTCCAATAATAGGCAATTTGTATACGGCTGGGCTAATTACGAGTATTTCTTGCGGAGCAAAAACAAATTTACAAGGGACGGTAAATCCAGCGATATTTAACGAGCGAATGCTTGAAGAACGTCATCTGCTATTGATAATCCTCATGACAGGAACTGCATCTGAGACAAGTGGCTGCAGTAAACTGCGGAACGTCGGTGAAATTGATAACGGCGGGCAATTTTTTGATTAGGCCTAAGTCTGTCGGTAAAACGACCTGCAAAGTTTGATTCCTCAGTTGAAAAGACTTGACGCAAGATCAAAATCTGTTGCCAAATGTCAAATACAGCAGCATTTGTTCAAAGCAGAATTTGGAACAGCTTTTGAATCACATTGAGATCTCAAATGCAACTAGTAGTTTTCTTAAAGCATTATAAACTCTTCCTGTTCTTTTATTACGATATTCACATTATAATATATCATAATCAACACATGCATCACTTATTGGGATATTCATTCTGCCACGGCACAGAGCCTGGCGGGGAATTAAAGAAGTCTTTAAAACAGTCTCTTACTTTTTAGCACTATTTTTTCAGGCATTACTTGTTTTTGACAGTGTTAGAGGCAAGTGACCTGTATCTTTATCGATATCGCCTCTCCATGTTCCAGGAACAACATTTGCATTCTTATCTTCTGCATCAGCTTAACCATGTGGACAGTACTTTCTCTCATCCCTTGGAAGTGACGATTTATGTAACATTAGGTAGTTGTGCAAAGCAACCACAGCTTTGGTTATGCCAATGCAGTAAGTAGTTGAAATAAGGCGGACCGTCTGCAGTTTTTTGGAGCACTATCAGAATTCATTTTTTTAAAACCGGTTTTTTCCAGCAACCCCAAACCAGTTCCCCCACAACACAATTTATTTAATTTACTACAAAAAATAAGAGTTACAAAGTTTACATCTCCTTATTACAATGCAATCAACCACAGAGACAACCACCCTACTCCCACAAATAGGAGCAGATTATATTAATCTACCTAGATTTATTAAGTCAAAAGGAGCAATTATAAACGTACAAAAAAAAGACAACAGAAGCTTTGAATATGCAATTTTGTCTGCGTTGTATCACAATGAAATAATGGCCAGTCACCAAACACCATCAAAATATAAAACACACATAGGTAAACTTAATTTTACTGATATTGAATTTCCAGTTTCTTTGAAAGATATTGATAAATTTGAAAAAAAAAATCCAGAAATTGGAGTCAATGTATTTGGTTATGATAAAGATGTACACGCACTGCGATTAAATAAAACAAACCCACAAAACGATTGATTTGTTGCATATTACCAACGGTGAAGAAAAACAACATTATTGTTGGATAAAAAACTTTTCAAAACTAGTTAGATCACAAGTTACTAAATATGAACACAAAGCCTATTTCTGTAAAAGATATTTGAGTCATTTTTCATCAACAGAAAGGTTAAACAACCATTTACCAAAATGTAATGGAAATCCTGAAGATATAAAAGCAGCAAACGCAAAACTAAAATCAAAACAGTAGATATGTTATAATTTTTTTTTTCATTTAGAGTATTAAATTTACTACTGTATATAAGAGTTACAAAGTTTACGAGCAGAGTAAAAAATTAACACAACAATGGCAGAAATTGTTCCAAGATGTAACTGGCTAATGTTAGGCCAAGAAAGAACTTGCAATAGGATAGCAAAATGTGAAGGGTATTGTGATTATCATGCAAAACAAAAAGTAAAATCCTTTCCTTGTATGAGTTGTGGAAAAGGAACAAGATTAGGTATGTGTAAAAGCAAAGAATGTAATTATGAAGAGCTAAGATATAAAAAGAAAAAAAGGAAACAGAAGAACAAATATTAACTAAATATTTTGAAAAGAAATTACATACAGAGTTGCTTAAGAAAGTAGAAACAAAATATTTAAAATTTTTATCAATTTTTTTGTTACTATTATTTATATAGCAAATTATATGTTTTTATATTAGACATTTGATTTTTCATATTACATAAGTGCTTACAACTTTCCACAAGTATAACGCAACATGTCTCAACTAAAATTAGTGCAAACAGAAACTGCTTTGAATAATGTATTTAAAAACTTTGAGATCGATGGATTAGAAAATGTTGATTTAAAAACCTATCTCGAAATGGTTGCTCCACTTGTAGAAAAACAATTAAAAGAAGAACTTGAAAAAGAAAAATCTTTTAAGATAAACATGGAAGTAGCAGTTAACTTAGCAAGAAGATCAGATGATAAGAATGTTTCCGTTAAACCATACTTTCGCTCTGGAATACAACACTTTAACAGTTCAACAATAATTCCTGAAACCTTTTTACTATGAAACAAAAGATAATTGAATCTTTTGCAACATATACAAGCGGCGGTAGTGGTTGGATATTTCAAAGTATTGAAAAGTTGCGTCTTAAAGTTGATAAAAATATACCACTAAACGGTAGTAGCTATATTGATTTGCCAAAAGAAATTAAGTCAAAAGGAGCAGTTATAAACGTACAAAACAAAGACGACAGATGCTTTGAATATGCAATTTTATCAGAACAACACAACGATGAAATAAAAGCCAACCCTGAAAGACCAACAAAATATAAAACACACTTGGGTAAACTTAATTTTACAGGTATTGATTTCCCAGTTTCATTGAAAGATATTGATAAGTTTGAGAAAAATAATCCATAAATTGGCGTCAACGTATTTGGTTATGATAAAAGTGTTCATATCTTGAGGATAAATAAAACAGACCCACAAAATGCGATTGATCTATTATTTATAACCAACGAAGAAAAACAACATTATTGTTGGATAAAAAACTTTTCAAAACTAGTTAGATCACAAGTTACCAAACATGAACACAAAGCTTATTTCTGCAAAAGATGCTTGAACCATTTTTCAACACCAGAAAAGTTAAACGAACATATTGAGGTTTGTAAAGAAAAATCTGCTTGTAAAATTGAAGTACCAAAGCAAGGTGAAACAATTTCGTTTAAAAACTTTAAAAATCAATGAGAGTTCCGTTTGTAATCTAAGCTGACTTTGAAGCAGTGACAGAAAAAATAGATTCAGCCACACCAAATCCAGAAAAGTCGTTTACTGAAAAATATCAAAAACATACTCCATCAGGATTTTGTTATTATGTCAAAAAAGATGGTGCTGAAAACTATGCTGAACCAGTTGTTTATAGAGGTGAAGATTGTGTTGAAAAATTTTGTACAATGATTGAAGAAGAAGTAAAAGAAATAGGTGCTATTTATAGAAATATAATTCCTCTTGAAATGACTGCAGAAGATAATGAAAAATTTCAGTCAGCAGTGGATTGTCATATTTGTAATAAAAAGCTGTGTAACGACAAAACAATTCCGTTTAACAAAGAACCAATTCATCAATCTTGTTTGCCTGCTAAATATAAAGATACCCCAGAATTTAGTTTAAGTGGTGTCTTGGAAAAAGTTGATTGGCACAACTACTTTAAAAAATGAAACTGTGCAATTTGTACCGGTCCCTTAACAGGTGAAACAGTTAAAGACCATGATCATTTAACAGGAGAGTTTAGAGGTGCTGCACACAACCAATGTAATTTGCAATATCAGTTACCAAAGTTTGTTCCAGTATTATTTCACAACTTGTCTGGATACGATTCACATTTGTTTATAAAACAGCTTGGCAAATCACATGGAAGTATCAACTGCATACCCAACAATGATGAAAAATACATAAGCTTTAGCAAATCACTTGCGGTTGATGATAAAGAATTTGAGATTAGATTCATTGATAGTTTTAAATTTATGGCTTCATCATTTGATGCTTTGTGTAAAAATCTTTCACGAGAACAGTTTAGGGAAATGAACAAAGTTTTTGAAGGTGATACAGATTTATTAATCAGGAAAGGAGTTTACCCATATGATTATATGGACAACTTTGATAAATTTGATGAAACAGAGTTACCTCCTATAAATGAATTTTATTCACGACTTTATGATTCAAACGTGGAAAAAAAAGACTATGCTCATGCACAAAAGGTTTGGTATCACTTTGACATAAAAAGTATGGGCGAATACCATGACTTGTACTTGAAAACTGATGTTATCTTGTTGGCAGATATAGTTGAAAACTTTAGAGATGTTTGCTTGAAAAACTACAAGTTAGATCCAGCTTGGTATTATACATCACCAGGTCTTAGTTGGGATGCGTTACAAAAGATAACTGGAATAAAGTTAGATTTGTTGTCTGATATAAAGATGATTTTGTTTGTTGAAGCTGGAATAAGAGGCGGAGTTAGTATGATTTCAAACAGATATGGAAAAGCTAACAATAAATATATGGAAAACTACAACCCCGATGAAGGTTATAACATATTTGGATGCAAACAACTTGTATGGATGGGGTATGATTCAAAAGCTACCATACAAAAACTTTAGATCGATAGATGAAGCAAAGTTAGTTGATTTTGAGCCTACTTTGATAAACACAGAGGATGATACTGGTTATATTTTACAAGTGGATTTGGAATATCCAAAAGAGTTGCACAAAGCTCAAAATGATTATCCTCTTGCCCCAGAGTCCTTAACAATCAACAAGATAGATAAATTAACGCCAAACTTGTACAACAAAACAAAATATACTTTGCATTTGAAAAATCTTCAACTTTATTTAAGTCTTGGGTTAAAACTTACCAAAATTCATAAAGTACTTGCATTTGATCAAAAAGATTGGATGAGACCTTATATTACATTAAACACTGACCTTAGAACTGCAAGCAAAAACTGATTTTGAAAAAGATTTCTTCAAGTTGATGAATAATTCTGTCTTTGGAAAGACTATGGAAAACATAAGAAATCGAGTTGATATAAGACTTGTCAATGAAGAAAAACAGGCCAAAAAGTTGGAATCAAAGCCAACGTTTGAGAGAAGAAAAATATTTTGTGAAGATTTAGCAGCAGTTCACATGAAGCGAGCAAAGATAATGTTTGACAAACCGATTTATGTAGGAATTTGTATTTTGGATTTAAGCAAAACGCTTATGTATGATTTTCAATACAATTACATTGTAAAAGAGTATGGGGCACAAAAAAAGTTGCTGTCTACAGATACTGACTCTTTGGCTTACGAAATAAAAACAGAAGACTTTTATCAAGACATCTGTAACGATTTAACAAAAAAATTTGATTGAAAAATTTTTTTGATTAATTTTTTTTTGAAAAAATATTTTTATTGAAACACTATTTATATATATGCTATACAATTAACAAAGTCAAAGTCAAAGTAATGGAATACAAGCAAGGTGATTTTTTAGAAAGGTATGAGGAGGTTGTATTTGACCTTCAAAATCCAATTAAGTTGCCAGCAAATGGAGCACCACAAAACAAAAATTCACACAAGTTTTATGTAGATTCAACTGGTGAAGTAACTGCTCCCAATGATTGGTATAATTCTTATCTTGAAATTGATGTAGAAGTTAACAAGAAAGCAGATGGCACACTTTATGCTGCTGCTGATAATATCACTTTTGCGTCAGATGCTTATTCAATCATCAGAGAGTTGAATGTAAAGTATGGAGGTGTCCCGGTTATTGATACACCAAATGTAAATGAAAGTGTTGCAATTCGAAATAAAGCTGAATATTCAAGCGCTTACCTTGCTCAAGCATCAAGCACCTTGTTTGATCCTGATAGTGGAACTGGTGCTGCTAACCGTGCCACAAATGCTGGTTTTGCTTCAAAGGCTGCACTTACTAATGCTCTCGGTGGTGTTAATCTTATTGTACCACTAAACAAGTATAGTTTCTTTGCTGCGTCACAAGATGTGGTTTACCCAACCGGTAAAATGGAGTTAAACACTACTCTTGAAAGAGATTAAAATGTCTTGTACAAAGATGCAGCAGCCGCTGAAAGTAGATATGTTGTTACAAAAATGAGACTTTGGGTTCCAAAGATGGAGCTAAATTCAGCTGGAGCAAATAAACTTGATTCAGCATTGACTGATAAAAGATCTTGGGGATATTTGGCTGATAGAGTTGAAACATCACCGATGCCTACGTTACAAACCGGTACATTTGATATCTCAAGCAGTATTGAAAAGCCAAGATTTGTTATGTTGTACGCAGTTGATTCAACAAAAGATGGCGATGCAACAAAAATAGCTTTCATTATGACACATAATATTCCTGGTGGTGAAAGAAGACAAGTGACAAGAGCACAGTTGGAGTCAGGAAATGGTGTTTATTATCCACGGGTTGAACTTAATCCAAAAATGAATTAACAAGAGTATACAAAAGATTTATTGAATATCAAAGATTTATAAACGATGGCACATCAGAAGGTAGTTTTATTGATAGAACGTTGTTCAAAGACCTTCATTTGGCTTTGTTCTTTAACTTTAAAGATCAGACAAATGATATGATTGATGGAGCTCATAAATTAAAGTTTTCATACACTCTTGATGGAGTACCAACAGCTTATGTTTGGAAAGCAGTAATTTTGTATGAACGGCAAATAACATCTGATCGTATCTCTGGTTCAGTTAAATTAACATTTTAAAAAGACAAAACAAAAAAACAAAAAAACAAAACATAAATAATTTTACAAAAAAGATTTTTTTTTATTTTTTTTCCTGCTATTTTGTACATTGAAAGCATTGGTTCATGCTTAATAGCATATTTATCCAACAAATGTTTCTGAATTCTTTTTATTGTTGAAGCATTATTTAATTCGTTTAAATATTATCCATTCTGCAATATCTCCAGCTAGTGGTGCTGCTATACCGTTTGCGTCAAGACTACCTATAGCAAAATGTGTAGCACCAACGTTTTCTTTAGCAGTAAAGTTTCTGAGCTTTTGTCCGTTGCACCATACTTGTGATCCGTTTGCATCTAATTGGGGTGACCATGTAACTGTTGCAACAATCCACTTGTTTAACTCGGTTGGGTTAGCTTTTGTTGAGAATGTTAAAATTGTTATATTATCACCACCGTTATATGATGTAGATTCTTTTTTTGCGTTGCTTACAATAAAGTGTTTACTATCATTTATCATTCATACAAATAAAATGATCCCATCCTGGATTATCATTTCCAATAATATAATTTTTTAACCCGACGCCAGTGCTATAAGCATTCATTCTATAAACAACAGTTATCGACAACATTTTATCTCCACTTGTTATATTTAAATCCATATTACATTTCATTCTATCATTTGCGCCATCAAAGGTAAGATAGTTGTATTTGCCGTTAATTAATCCTGTTCCTGAAGTTGGTCTTTCTGCGTCAGAATATTTTACAATGTTTTTTCTTTCACCAAAACCTTGATACTGTAATGATTCAACATTTGTTCCTGATAAAACACCATATGCAGCAACTTTGGCTGAGATATTGTCAGATATTAACCAATGTCCAACGGCACAATTTTTTATAAATTCATTTGACCAGCTGTGATAATACCCATCCATAATAATAAGACTTTTAACAACTGCATCAACTAGCTTTATTTGGCCAGAGCTATCTCTTTCAACTCCTCCTAGTGGTAAAACTGGGGCTGTAGTTCATCGTGCTATTGATAAATCTATTTAAACTTATCATTACTATCTTTAACAAGACCATTTTGTTCAACAATGCTAGCAGCAAGAAAGTTTTTAACATGGCTGTGCACATAATCTTTACTAGTAGCACTTGTTCCAAATTTTGGTGGGTTTTGTAAACCAAATATATTTTGATTGTCCATATTTATTCCACCACTCATTGTTCCACCAGTTTTTTTATCTAAATATTTTGATGCAGCTTCGGTGATAACAAAAGTTTGAGAAGTTGTGATTGATGCATCAACATATCCTTTGTTTGCTACAGCTCAGTCTGAATCACTGCTTGATGGTCCTACTACGTTTATGATTTCTTTACCTTCCACATTGATATTTCCTACCCCATCTTTTTTAATCCAAGTTTCTACATATCGTTTTTTGGCTATCTGATTTGGAGCTGTTGGTGTTGGCACATTAGTAACAACAAAATTGTTCAAGTCAAAATTTTCATCCACTTTTACACCAGTAATATCAAAAGGTAAACTATTTACTTTTGTTTCAACAACAGCAACGTCAACTTTAAGCTCATCTACTATTTTTGATGAAACTGAATTTGATGCTGTACCTCCTAACACACCACCTCAAGTAATATTGTTTAAAAATCCCATATTTCATTTACTTGAAATAGTTTCTTATGTATCTTTCGTTCTTCTTATAGTTATTACAAGTAAACTTTTTTACTACTTCTAAATAATTATTTCTCCCAAACTCTTTTAAGAAATACAAGCAATAATATCCACATAAAACGCTACTCAAATCTTGAAACTGGTTTGATTCATATTTATATAACTTATCAAATGTGTAACATAAGTTTACCAATTCTTGTGGTGGTTGCATTCCAAAACTATCAAAATAATTGACAAAGTCTGTTGTTATTTTTACAGCTCCCCAATGTGTTCCAGGTCCTTAAGTGTCATCCAAATTTATGATAAAACATTGACCTGTTATATTTTTTACTTTTGTTGAAATCTCGTTTCGTGATATAAATCCTTAAAAATTCTTAATCTTCATGTAGTGAACCCAATTCATTATTTCAAAGTTTGATATTGGATGATTTATAAATTCTAGTTTACTTACAACAGAGTCCCCAACAAAAGTATTTGACTGAATGGACTGTTTGGTCCTAAAAGAAGACCCGATCCTTCATTTTTTATTTCCACTTAATAAATATTTCAAAGCTGGTATAACTGTTCCACCTCTAGTTGGCTGTGGTCTAATTATTAAACCATTTCCTGATTGGGGTACATCTATTTCATTTTGATCTATCAACGGCAACAGTGATTCAAACATTCTTAACCTATCATCTTCATCTCCATGGTTTTCTCCGTGACACCCTCCAAACAACTTTCCAACTACGTTTGCAATTAATGGTATACCAATTCCTGCTAGTAGTGAGCCTAGAAAACCACCTTTTTCTCCCCGTCCTGTTTTTAAAACCAACCCGCTACCGCTTTTATATGACTTGAATAGCTTCTTTTGTTGGGCAACAGGTAATAGTTGTTTGATTTCTTCCCTAATTTCTGGTGTACCTACTACCATTTTAACATGTTCTGGTGATAATTGACATGATCCGCCGACTGCTTTTTTAATGGCGGTCTCTCCTAATCCAGAAACTGCACCCGTTGCAAGTGGGGCTAAGATTTTTGGTAATATTTTTCTAGCAACGCCGCTTACTATTCTGAACAAATTCATAATGCTTCCTCCGCTTGTTGCAAATTTTCTGAGCTGGGCATTGCTAATTTTAATATCAGCTCATACACCTTTATTTTTTGCTTTTTCAAGCTTATTGATTTGTGATTGTGTAAGATTTACTGTTTCATCGCCTCTCCTAAGATTGTTATAAGTCAACCTAAGAGTTATTGGCGTTTTATTTTTCATTGCTTTTGCAACTGATTCGGCTTGTCCTGCCGTTAAGTTTACTCTATAAGGGTGATAAATTGTAGACATTTTAGCAATTTTATTTTTAAAACGAATGTATATTAGTATCTTGTATTTTATTTTTTAAAATAAATAGATTAAAGTTTGACATTAGTATATAAATTGGCATAGTTAAAAAACAAAATGTCAAATCTTGGTGAAATAAGAAAAATTAAAAAATACGTTGACTACTTTTACGAAAAAACAAAGTCTGATTTTGATGACAACGTTAACCCTGTCATTATCAAACCAGCATTAATTTATCAATATTCACTTTTAAAATATACAGGTAAAAAAGATAGTGTAAAAAATATAAATAATTCGTATAATGGTGAAATTGGTTTAATTGGACCGGGTAATGGCAACATAACATGTTGTTTAGAGACATTATTCTCTCGATACACATTTTGCCATGATCACAGCTCATTTCATGGCGCGTATGGTCGATTTTACACTAGATATGGTTATGGTAGTGGTTATTGTTATTTATTTCACAACTTGCCAAAATTTTGCAAAAAAATCCATTGTTTGGAAATATTATTGGTTTGTTATTTTCATTTTGTAAAGAGTTAGTTTAATATTTGTCATAAGTATATTTATATTGATATACCTTTACTTTATTATCTGTGGTTTTAAGCCCATTGTATTCTATTTTTTCATGACAAATTTTTTTATTTACTTTTCTAGTTAATTTAATATCATGTTTGAGTGATTTTGGTAAATATATACTAACTGTTTCATTGGTTTCATCATTTTTCCGCCTTGCAATACCACTTTCACCATATTTTGTACCAAAGTAAAATGCATCTCTTACAGCATAAGTATGACCTACTTTTAACGCAACATCAATCTTTTTTGCTACTACTAAATCGTCTTCCATAATATCAAAATCAGCAACATAACAAAAACCAGTGTGAAAACTATTGCTGTCTGATTTGAGATATAATGCTTTTATTGTTTTCTTTCCATTAAGTTTTCCTTTTGAAACAATAAATTCATCAATTTCAGAATCTTCAGATATCTTTTCTTTCAAACTTTTTGGTGCGTTTGTTTTTATTATAACATCAGATATAAAATCTTGGTTGTGTGTTTGTTTGATTCCAAATATAAAACAAGTTTCTCGCCATACTGTCCTATTGTTTCTTCTTTATCAAGAATCTTAAAGACGGCGTCAACGTCAAGCTTTGAGAACGGTACATATGATTGATGCATCTTTGAGTTTGTTGTGACTTGTTGTTGTTCCTCTGATAGTAAACTTTGTAACTCTTATATATAGTAGTAAATTTAAAACTCTAAATGAAAATTGAATAAATTGTGTTGTGGGGGGAACTGGTTTGGGTTGGAAAGTGGAAAAGACCGGTTTGAGGAAATTAATTCTAATAGTGCTCCAAAAAACTGCAGACGGTCCGCCTTATTTCAACTACTGCAGTACTATAGTATGGCATTTATGGGGCGTTTGAAATTGCGCGATTTCGCTGTCGAATTATCAAAAGTATTCTCATTTACTCTTCTTGCACGTGAGAGTCTGTAATTAAATATACGCGTTGTGTGCGTCCTCCATAACATTTCATCAAATGATAGCCTAATGGAAATTCATCCTATGCAGTTATTACACAAGGGCATTTGATGTTGCTTTTGGCAAAAGTAGTTAAGAAATGGGGACTCTCGCGCACTTTTTTCGTATTAGACATTTTTTGGTTTCAACCGGTTCTAACCACTTTCCGACCCGACCATTCCACACACGAGTAGAGCAAAACCATTTTTTCCCACAACACAATTTATTTAATTTTCATTTAGAGCTTTAAATTTATTACTGTATATAAGAGTTACAAAAACCCCAGATCAAAGAGATGACTGAAACTATTCCAAGATGTAGCTGGCTAATGTTAGGTCAAGAAGAAACTTGTTGTAGATTGGCAAAGCGAGAAGGATATTGTGATTATCACGCCAAGCAAAACGTAAAATCCTTTCCTTGTATAACCTGCGGTAAAGGGACAAGATCAATATATAGAACATGCTATCAAAAAGGTTGTGCTTAGGAAAAACTAAGATATATAAATAAAATAGCAAAGAAAAATAATGAAAGGGATGATTGTATAATAACCAAGCATTATAAAAAGAAATTGCACGTAGAGTTTCTTAAGAAAGTAGAAACAATATAATGAATAATTAATCAAATTTTTTCTCTTTACTTATTCATATATGAATAATTATTTATTTTCTGTATTAGACATTTGATATTCTGTATTATATAAGGTGTTTAAAAACCTAGAGTATAACACAACATGTCTCAACTAAAAATGGTACGAAAAGAAACTGCTCTGAACGATGTATTTAAAACTTTCGAAGTTAACGGACTAGACGACGTTGATTTAAAAACCTATCTAGAAATGGTTATTCCACTTGTAGAAAAACAAATAAAAGACGAGTTAAAAAGAGATAAATCCCTGACAGTTGAAATGGCAGTAACAGTCAACATGACCAGAAGGTCTGATGATAACATTATTTCTGCATCACCATCCTTTTGCTCCGGAATACAACGCTTTAACAGCTCAACAAACATATTTGAGACTTATGAAAATATGAAACAAAAGACAATCGAATCGTTTTCGACGTATACCAGTGGAGGTAGTGGATGGATATTTCAAAGCATTAAAATTTTGGAAATTAAAGTTGATAGATTTAATCCACTAAAAGGAGAAGGTTACATCGACTTTCCCACAGCAATTAAAACTAAAAAAGCAATTATAAACGTAAGAAACAAAGACAACAGATGCTTTGAATATGCAATTTTGTCTGCACTGCATCACAGTGAAATAAAGGTTGATAATGAAAGGCCATCAAAATATAAAGCACACTTGGGCAAACTTAATTTTACTGGTATTGATTCCCAGTTTCACTAAAAGACATTAGCAAATTTTAAAAAAATAATCCTGAAATAAAAGTCAACGTGTTTGGATATGAGAAAAGCGTACACATATTAAGGTTAAATAAAACAGACCCACAAAATGCAATTGATTTTTTGTTTATTAATAACGAAGAAAATCAACATTATTGCTGGATAAAAAACTTTTCAAGGCTGGTTAGAGCACAAGTTACCAAGCGCAAAAGTGCTGCTTATTTCTGCAAAAGATGCTTGAACAAATTTACTTCGCCAGAAAAGTTGAGCGAACATATCAAGATTTGTAAAGAAAACTCAGCTTGTAAAATTGAAGTGCCAAAGCTGGGCGAAACAATTACATTTAAAAACTTCAAAAAATCAATGAGAGTTCCATTTGTAATCTACGCAGACTTCGAGGCAATTACAGAAAAAATAGATTCAGCCACGCCAAATCCAGAAAAATCGTATACCGAAAAATATCAAAAACATACTCCATCTGGGTTTTGTTATTTTGTAGAAAAAGAAGGCATCAAAAATTATGCTGAACTTGTTGTATACAGAGGTGAAGATTGTGTGGATAAATTTTGCACAATGATTGAAGAGGAAGTAAAAGAAATTGCCGACATTTACAAAAATATAATTCCTCTTGAAATGCCAGCAGAAGATAATGAAAAATTTCAGTCTGCAGTCGATTGTCATATTTGTAATAACAAATTGAACAACAACAGAATAATTCAATTCAAGAAAGAACCAATTCATCAATCTTGTTTGCCTGGCAAATATAAAGGTGACACAGAATTTAGTTTAAGTAGGGTAATGGACCATGATGATTGGTGCAACTACTTTAAAAAATCTAATTGTGCAATTTGTAAAGACCCCCTGACAGGTGAAACAGTTAGAGACCATGATCATTTAACAGGAGAATTGCTGCACACAGCTAATGTAATTTGCAATATCAGTTACCAAAATTTTTACCTGTAATATTTCACAACTTGTCAGGTTACGATTCACATTTGTTCATAAAACAGCTAGGTAAAACACAAGGAAACATCAACTGCATACCAAACAATGAAGAAAAATACATCAGCTTTAGTAAAACGATTGAGCTGGATGATGACGACGATGATAAAAAGAAAAATAAAATTGAAATAAGATACATTGACAGCTTTAAATTTATGGCATCATCAATTGACAGTCTTAGCAAAAATCTTTTGCTGGAACAATTTAGGGAAATGAACAAAGTTTTCGAAGGTGATACAGACTTGTTGATCAGAAAATGAGTTTACCCATACCATTATATGGATAGTTTTGATAAATTAAATGAGACTGTGTTGCCTCCTGTAAATTAGTTTTATTCGCAACTAAACGATTTAAATGTGGATGTAAAAGATTATGAACATGCACAAAAGGTATGGGCTCACTTTGACATGAAAAATATGGGTGAATACCATGACTTGTACTTGAAAACTGATGTTATCTTGTTGGCTGATATATTTGAAAACTTTAGAGATGTTTGCTTGAAGCATTACAAACTGGATCAGGCTTGGTATTATACATCGCCTGGTCTTAGCTGGGATGCACTGATAAAGAAAACTGAAATAAAGTTGGATTTACTAAGTGACATAACCATGATTTTGTTCATTGAAGCTGCAATAAGAGGAGGAGTTAGCATGATTTCAAACAGATATGGAAAAGCAAACAACAAATACATTGAAAACTATAACCCCAACGAAGAATCAAAGTTTATAACATATTTGGATGCAAACAACTTGTATAGATGGGGGATGAGTCAAAAGCTACCACACAAGAACTTTAGATGGGTAAATGAAAAGAAGTTAGTTAGCTTAGATCCTACTCTACTAGATACAGAAGACAAAACTGGTTATATATTACAAGTGGACCTAGAATATCCAGAAGAGCTGCACAATGCACATAATGATTACCCTCTTGCACCAGAGAACATTACTATTAATAAAACAGATAAATTAACACCAAACTTGAACAACATAACAAAGTACATTTTACATCTAAAAAATCTTTAGCTTTACCTTAACTTGGGACTAAAGTTAACAAAAATTCATAAAGTGCTAGCCTTTGTACAGAAAGATTGGATGAGACCTTACATTGACTTGAACACAAGTCTTAGAACTGCTAGCAAAAATGATTTTGAAAAGGATTTCTTTAAGTTGATGAATAATTCTGTCTTTGGCAAAACTATGGAAACATAAGAAAACAAGTTGATAAAAGACTTGTAAATGAAGAAAAACAAGCCGAAAAGTTGGTATCAAAGCCAACATTTGAAGGAAGAACAATGTTTTGGAAAAATTTTGCAGCAGTTCACATGAAAAGAGTAAAAATAAAATTCGACAAACCAATTTATGTAGGATTTTGCATTTTAGATTTAAGTAAAACACTCATGTATGACTTTCATTACAATTACATTGTAAAAAAGTATGGACAAAAACAAAAGTTTCTGTTTACAGATACTGACTCTTTGGCTTGTGAAAAAAATACAGAAGACTTTTATCAAGACATCTGTAGCGATGTGGAGGAAAAATTCGATACAAGCAACTATGCAAAAAATCATCCATCAGGAATTGAAACTGGCTGCAACAAAAAGGTAATATGCAAGATGAAAGATGAATGTGGTGGTAAGCAAATATCAGAATTTGTGGGGTTGAGAGCAAAAATTTATTCTTACAGGTTAAACAAATCAGAAGAGAAAAAGGCAAAGGGTGTTAAAAAGGTTGTTATCAATAAAGATATAAGCTTTGACGATTACTATAAATGTTTGATTGAAAGACTAAATCTAATCTATAGAAAAATGAATTTAATCAGAAGTCATAAGCACGAGATTTATTCTGAAACTGTAAATAAAGTAGCTTTATCTGCTGATGATGATAAAAGAGTTATTGGTGCAGATGGTATTTCAACATTAGCTTATGGTCATCACATGTTATAAGAAGTAAATAATAAAAAAAAATACGTTTTCTTTTAAATTTTTTTTAAAATTTTTTTAACATCATTTAGCGGAATCCAACTATCAAATTCTTGAGGATAACCCTTCCATGATACTAGCGCTAATTTTTTCTTACAATCCTTCTTGATTACCTTATCAATTCTATAAAAATCTTGATCAGTTTCTCGTAACTCATTTTCATAAAAACTTCCTTCAATAATTTCATTGTTATAGTCTTTTATTATATATGTAGTAGGATTGGTATGTTGTATTCCTACTATAACAAAAAGTTCTTCACTCCAGTTTGGTGTATAACCTTTATCAAATAAAGTCATTTTGTACTTACTAATCCTTACTCTGTCTCCCACCATAAACTTAGATTCATAGATGGTTTTATCATGGATTGAATATACATCATTTTTAATAACTTTCTCATTATATTTCATGCTAGCTTCTGTTGGAGTCATTTTTATTGTAGAGTGTTTGTGGTTGTTATATTCATTAATTAAATCTGGTAATACATCAACATATTTATATGTATTATTAGCAGTAAAATATTTATACATTTTATTTTTTAATGTACGATTAAATCTTTCAATAACAACGGCCTTACCTTCATTAAATGTACTATACATTCTACTTTCATTCTCAACCAACCATTATTTGAATATGTTGTTATAAAATTCAGATCCATTATCAACCCACAATTTTTTAAGTTTCCTTTTGCTAGTTTTAACAGTAGATTGAAATGTAATGGTAATTGTTTTACCTGTTTTATCTTTTATAGGAACACTCCATACAAATTTTGAAAATACATCAATAACATATAAAACATACCTAAATCCATGGTTGTATCTTTTAAGCTGTTGCAAATCAACCAAGTCAGCACTCCAAATATCGTCAATATTACCAACAATAGCTTTTCTCTTTTTAAACTTTCTTATAATTGGTTTGTGTAACTCATCTGCAAGTTGTTCATTCCAATTTTTTGAACTTTTTTTAAAACACCTAGTCCAAGTTTTTGTTTGGTGTTGATAACTTTTCTAGCAAACATACCCATTTTTGGTAGGTTGCCATAAGGAATCTTATCCAATTCAGAAACCATCCTTCTGTCCCATTCGTTTTTATCAACACCTGTTGAATAACATACATCATGATGTGCTGAAATTTCATCAACTTTGTTAAAAGGAGGAACTATCCATTTAGTAATTTCATCAGTTTCTGGATCATATTCTAATTGTTTATCTAATGGATTAAACGGTCACATGTATTTATAATTAGTAGGTGTCCAACCAGCTTTTGGTTTTGGTAATTTATCGATAAAAGAATGAAAACGAGTTTTCCACCGGCTTTACTTTTAGCAAAACAATTTTTTGATGTACCACACATTTTGCACTCACCTTTTACTACGGATCTATTACTTTTTGTGGTCGTATGCCTTATATTTAAAGACGGAGCTTTTCTTTTACATTTGACACAATAAGTTTCCATGATTAATTTATACGTATACAGGAATAATTTTAGTTTGTTGAAATTAAATTATTTAAATTAATTCATCGAAATTTTTAAACAACTCTCTATTGTTTTGATTTATGAATAGAAAATCGTGTTTATCAATACCTTCTTTTGAATTCTTGTTTCTTCTACATTCTTTTGAAATTCTTGTTTTTTCACTGTTGGAAGATCACAAACAATAACTTTGGAGGAATTTGTTCTTATCTCTTTTGCTATTGTGAAATAAGATTGACTCAAGTAGACCGGATAAATCTTGTTATGTCTACCATCAGTAAAATGGTTTGCAATCTTTGCTTGTATTTTTTTATCAAAGTTCATTAGATAATCAAATACGACAAGCTTTACACAATCATCAGCTTCACATTCATCTGTATTTAATATATCTTCTTGTCCATATAATAACAAAACTTGATGACCCACCAGCTGAGAAACTTGAGCAAAGTTATTTTTTAGTGAGAGCAACTTGTCTTGATCTTTAGTAGAAGTATATATGATAGTCTGATCATAATACCATAACGGTTTTCTAATGATGTGCATTAAAGTATTTGTTTTTCCGCAACCAGAACTACCACAAACAAGCATTCTAAAATCGTTACCCAACAATGATTTATGCTTTGTTTTGTCAGCAACCAACTCACTATCATAATTTGGAATCTTCATTTTTATGTACCCTTCATAGTCTATATAGCTTGTAAATTTATAACTTTAAATTATAAAATATTTAATTAAGTGTAAGCAAGTTAAAAAAGGGTGTCATTTTTTAGGGTAAATAAGTAACTGTATGCTAGTTAAATCGAAAGATAAGTAACTGTATGTTAGTTAAGTCCAAAGATAAGTAACTGTATGTTAGTTAAGTCCAAGGATAAGTACTATATAGTTTCTTAAATAGGGGTGTCATTTTTTAGGGTAGATAAGTAATTGTATGTTAGTTAAGTCCAAAGATAAGTAACTGTATGTTAGTTAAGTCCAAAGATAAGTAACTGTATGTTAGTTAAGTCCAAAGATAAATACTATATAGTTACTTAAATAGGGGTGTCATTTTTTAGGGTAGATAAGTAACTGTATGTTAGTTAAGTCCAAAGATAAGTAACTGTATGTTAGTTAAATATTTTAATATTTTGAATTATATAAAGTATAAAAGTATATAAGTATATGAAAATCAAAAAGTATGGATTCAAACAAATTGAAAAGTATAATTAAAAAGGAAGCTGCAACAACAAATATTGTTGACCAAGTTAAAGATGATGTAAGGGTATATAAAAATTTACAACTTGGCATCATTGAAGAAAGAAAAAAGGTTGCTGCTCCAATTACAAGAGAACTTGGTAAAGTTGGGCAACAAATAACAGATATAGATAAAAGACAAGACGAAATGCTCGGCCAATTGAGAGAAAACCAACTAGCTCTAATGCTTGCCCAACCACAACTAGCAATTGAGTCACCAGAGCCACCACCAGCGCTTGAGACACCAAAGCGACCAACGCAACCAAAGCAACCAATAACACTTAATTTTTTGATAAAAGATTTGATCCAGAATTTCAAAGTGATTATGATTTATCATGTACTAATGAATTTCCAAATATGACAAAATATAAATTAGAAACGATAACCCAAAAAGTGACAAAGGCACAAAAATATGTTGGCGGACGTAAAATTGCGGCTAAAAGCACTGAGAATAGGGATAAACTTGATGGAGATTTAGCCAAAATAAAAGAATATAAAAAAATATTAGATGCAACAATGTCTACAGACTTGCCAGAAATAATTGGAAATGGGTTTGGTCATCAAAGAAAAAGAAATGCTTACAAGTTGTCAAAAGTTGGATCCTTTGGTCATGTATATATTGATCCAGCTAAACTCAGAACGAATAGATTTAGTGTTAAAGATATGGCTGAAAACAGTGTAATGGATAATGTTGTAGATAGTTCTTTTATAGATTTGCTAACAAAAAGATACAATCCAAAAGTTGAGTACACGTCAGAAGAAAAAGATATTTTCAAAGATTTGACTCGCTTTTCTGGATTAAAAAAAAGTAGAGGTTCAGGGAAACAAAAACTACTAGGCGGAACTGTTACTTTGATACCAGACACCCCACAAAATATTTTGGCGCTGTTAAATCTTTTACTCGGCACACGACGTGCTGGTAATAATAGTTTCGATATGAGAAATGAAATAGTTCAACTAATTGATATTGCAGCAGCAAAAATTGTAATAACAAGTAAAAATAAAAAGAGGTTGACTGTTAAGAATAATTTAAATTAAATTAATTTTATAATTAAAAATATATGCAATATATACAATATATATTCATCAGACACCAACAAAAATGAAAGAGTAGGCAAGACCGTTTGTTTTCAGTTCAACTGATGGAATCCCTGGATCAAAACCAGGTGATTTTGCAATAAAACATATTCCAAATCTTATTTTGGATAAAAATCAAAAACATTCTATTGCACTTGATATTGTTTGATTTGTTCCCCAATTTCTGGTTTACCTACTACCATGTTAACATGTTCTGGTGATAATTGATAAGAACCACCTACTGCTTTTTTAATGGCGGTCTCTCCTAAACCAGAAACTGCACCTGTTGCAAGTGGGCTAAGATTTTTGGCAATATTTTTTTAGCAACACCGCTTACTATTTTGAACAAATTTATAATGCTTCCTCCGCTTTTTGCAAACTTTCTGAGTTGAGCCTTACTAATTTTGATATCAGCTCCTACACCTTTATTTTCTGCTTTTTCAAGCTTACTGATTTGTGATTGTGTAAGATTTACTGTTTCATCGCCTCTCATAAGATTGTTGCATGTTAATCTAAGAGTTATTGGCGTTTTATGTTTCATTGCTTTTGCAACTGACTCGGCTTGTCCAGCCGTCAACTTTACTCTATATGGGTGATAGATTGTAGACATTTTAGCAATTTTTATTTTCAAACAAATGTATATTAGTATCTTGTATTTTATTTTTTAGAATAAATAAATTTAATTTTGACATTAGTATATACATTAGTATAGTTGATAACAAAATGTCAAATCTTGGTGAAATAAGAGAATTTAAAAAATATGTGGACTTCTTTTACGAAAAACAAAGTCTGATTTTGATGACAACGTTAATCCTGCTATTATCAAATCAGCATTAATTTATCAATATTTACTTGTAAAATATACTGGTAAAAAAGATTGAAAAAATATGATAAATTCGTCTAATGGTGAAATTGGTTTAATTGGACCTGGTAATGGTAGAATAACATGTTGTTTAGAGGCGCTATTTTCTCGACACTCATTTTGTCATGTATATAGCTCATTTCATGATGCTTATGGTCGATTCTACAATAGATATGGTTATGGTAGTGGTTATTGTTATTTATTTCACAATTTACCAAATTTTTGCAAAAAAAATTCATGGTATGTTAATATTATTCGTTTGATATTTTCATTCTGTAAACAGTTGATTGAAGTGTCAAAAGTATATTTATTTTGATATACTTTATCAATATTTTTAAAACCGTTGTATTCTATTTTTTCATGATAAATATTCTTGTTTATTTTTCTGGTTAATTTAATATCTTGTTAGAGCGATTTTGGTAAATATATACTAACTGTTTCTTTAGTTTCATCATCTTTTAATCTTGCAATGCCGCTTTTGTGTTAAAGTAAAATACATCTTTTACGGCATAAGTATGACCTACTTTTAGCGCAGCGTCAATCTTTTTTGCCAATACTAAATCGTCTTCCATAATATCAAAATCTGCAACATAAGGAAAACCGGAGTGAAAAATATTGCTGTCTGATTTGAGATATAATGCTTTTATTGTTTTCTTTCCATTAACTTTTCCCTTTGAAACAATAGATTCATCAATTTCAGAATCTTCGCATATCTTTTCTTTCAAACTTTTTGGTGCATTTGTTTTTATTATAACATCAGATATATAATTTTGGTTGGCTGGACATTGTTCTAAATATAAAACAAGTTATCACCATAATATCCAGCTGTTTTTTGCTTTATCAAGAATCTTAAAGACGGCGTCGACGTCAAGCTTTGAAAACGGTACATATGATTGATGCATCTTTGAGTTTTGGTGTGACTTTTTTGTTTTTAATCTGCTAGTAAACTTTCTAACTCTTATATACAGTAGTAAATTTGAAACTCTAGATGAAAAAATAAATAAATTGTGTTGTGGGGAAAAATAGTTTTGCTCTACTCGCGGGTGGAATGGTTGGGTCGGAAAGTGGTTAGAACCGGTTAAAACCAAAAAATATCTAATACGAAAAAAGTGTCGACGCTTAGGCTTTCCTAACTACTGGCAAAAAGCACTCATCTGGCAAACACAACATTTTGTTGTAGATAGCATCTTTCATCCCACGTCTTTCAAAGGTGCCTATGTCACTTGCACTTCCAATAGCCCCAATATTCGCCGTAATATATCAATATCGCGCACTAGACATAGCCATTAGAAAAGTGCTGAACCATTTATCGAAATTATTTTATAGTGAGCCTGATTTTCATTATCTTTCTCCAATTTGCTTAATTCGTCCAAAATGTCTTTATTGAGTCCCTCTATGATGCCCAGTTGCTCTTGTAGTGAATTTTCCATTTACCTTAGTTTCAGTACGTCGTCTTTTTTCTCTTCCATTTGCACGATTATCTTCGTCGCAAAACCTCAATGACCTCCTCTGACTTTCCTCTTTCCCCAAATTTCCTCCATATTCCGATTCTGTACTCAAATCTCCGCTAGCTCGGTGGACCAGATGTTGAGACTATATCTCTTAATCAAAAAACTGAGTCTACGGAGTTCAATGAACGCAGATCGAGTCGAGAAAAAAGCCAATCATCCTTCCAACCAATCTTGAATTCCTGTCCTACTCCTACTAAGTTCGCACCAATCTCCCCTTTAGATCTAAATCAATGTTGTATGTAAGTACATCTAGTTTGAACACGTGTAATTTCCTATCCAACCAAATTCAAAGATTATCAAGACCTCAATTGATTAATCATACTCATAAATATGTTAAAAAACAGGAAACGTAGTCACTTGCCACAGAGGTTGCGCCACTACGCATACCATATCAACATATTTTGGAAATGCAAAATCAATACCCTAATAGCTAGTAAATTAGGAATTATGCAAGTTTATTCAAACGTAATGACAAGGATGAATAATCAAAAGCGCGAGACATAGTGCGGGTCAGTGGAAACCCCGAAAGGTGCCTTGTTTTGAGAATGGCTGTCTTTGGTTGAAGCATATTTACACAATTGCTCATGTCATCTGTATCCTTTTTTGGAACAATGACAATGGAGCTTACCCAGTCGTAGGGCCTTGCACTGATTAAATGATGCCAGCGGCTTCCAACTTTTCTAGTTCCTTAGTAACTTTTTTTCTTATATAAAATAGAATTCGTCATATGGTTGAACAATCGGTTTCATTTCAAGAATTTCATGAAGCACAACATACAACATCAAGGTCTTTAAGGTTACCTAAGCCTTTGAAGATACCTTTGTATTTACCTTTTAGATGCATGACATATTCTGGTGATGCTTTGCTGACTTTTTTCTGGTTTCATTTTGTATTCTGTTCACATTCACTTTGATGAAAAAATTAAGTCTTCAGCAGTTTTCCATGTCAAAAGGTTTCCTGCTATATCTTTGGCTATTTGAAAGCATGATATGGTTTTACTTTTCTCGGTTTCGACAAGGCATTGAAATTGTCCTAAAAAGTTTTAATGAATTCGATGCTCCGTAATCATAGACTTTAACAACTGTGGATTGGAGTTGGACAATGTTGCTGGAATTTAGTTGCTTCCACGAGTTTTAATCGATAACTCTTATGCTTTCACCAGTGTCAAGAAGTTTCAATTTCATATTCTGTTGATATATCTTAACAGGAACCTCAAGCTTGCCCTTACTTATCGCGTCCATCCATGTAAAATACGTAGTCATCATAACTTTATCCTTATAATGCTGGGGTGTATTTACTGGCTTCGATTTTCCTTACTGTCTAAGGATTTTGATTTGTTTTCGTGGCAACTATTGATTTGCACATCTAGTGAAGTGATTCTTGTGCTTGCATGATGCGCAAAGTTTTAAATGCACGGGGAATGGCCAAATTTTTTGCGGAAAAACAAATCCGCAGTTGTAACATATTGACTTCTTTATAGCTGTTTGTGTGCAGGCATTGCTATTCTCTCTCTCTCCTCCGATGAAAGAGCAGGATAATTGATGCTGGAATTGTTGACCTTCCGGCCTTGATATTTTGGCCGCGATAGCTGTGTTTCTGCAGTCCTCAGCTTCCCGCCTACCGCTCTTCAATATGGGGTCCTCTACATGCACACCACGGTATGCGTAAACGGTGCCACCTCAATGGCCTTCCCTGTCAGTAGCGGTAAAGCAGGGCTGTGTCCATGCGCCAACCCTCTTCGGCATCGGGTCACTCCATGTCAATTCACCAGATCAAAAATTGAATCGACACCCGACATTAGTTGTAAAGTCGTACTTGAACTTCAGCTCAATACCTTTATTCATTTTTGATTTATTCAATTTTCAACCTTACCCATATTTTTGGGTAAAAATGCTCATTCGCGGTCATTTTGAATTGCAGTAAGATTTACACAATCAAATTTTTCTTAATTATGCAAACAGCAGAAACCGAAATTCCGGTAAAATCTCCACATTACCATCTTAATACCTCTCACAACTGACAATATGACGCTTGACGTCTCTCTCCGATAATGGCCGGAGGTGCTTCCCGCCGCTCCTGAAAATTTTATCTTTCTGCAATGGATAGCTTTGGATTCGCATTAGAATAATTTGTGAAGAGTAAAGGTACTTACTTTCTTGATGTTCTGATAATAGTTGCAAGCGGAATTAGGAAGAAGAAGTGGCTTCAAGGGCAAAAACAAGGCCAAGAACGAAGTCAAAATTGCAGCGTGACAAAGTGCATGATGATGTGGGCCTAGGCCCTGATGAGGACAGCCACGAGGAGCAAGGTGAACATAGTCAGGATGAGTTGATGAACAAACTTGAACAGATTTTCGATGTCAAGCTTGCAAATTTGGCAACGAAGCAGTGCATCTCCAGTCTGCATGCTTCGATATTGGAGCAAGTTCAGATGATCGAGAAACTCGAGGTGAGAACTATGATGCTTGAAAGTTACATCAATCAAATAGAAAAGATAACAAAGCAGTGAAGCATCTCTCAGACAACCAGTTTAACAATGATGCCAAAACCAAGCAACTAGAGAGGTGGGTTGACCACATGGAGCAATATCAACGAATTGATGGTATCTCGTGTGCAAACGAAAAATCTGCAGAGGACTGCCTTCAAAAGTGAATTCATTGGTAAAAAATGACCTGAAAGTTGATATCTCTGACCTGGCTTTTGACAGAGCTCACAGTATCGAGAAAGTGAGTCTTGAAACAGAAAATCACAAGACCTATCAGTCATCAATAATAGTCAACAATACGAGGTCCACCACCTGGCGTCACAGGACCATCGTATTCAGAGCTGAATAAAAACAAAGTTAGGATCAAACTGGACACAACGTAAACTTTTGGCCAAAGTGAATAAACTACTTGGTGGGACGGACCGTTTCCTTGCCATGGCCAACGTAAACTGTAGGCTATGCTCCGAAAAAGAAACAGATTTAAAGGAACTTTTGAAATATGTATAGGTTACATGTTTAAGTCTATAATTTCTTTCATTGATTTTGCGCACAATGGGAGCAAAAATATTGGAAATATGCTTATCTTGAAATTTACTGATATGAAGATTTAAAAATTTCTCAGGAATATTTTGCAGAGCTCAATTGTGCTAAATTCTTTGTTCTGTCTTTCAAAAACTTTGCACTTGATGTATATGCCTTAGGGGTTGCAGAGGTGGGTCCTTTGGCGTGACGGGTTTGGCTCTCTGGCATCGTTGGATGGCATTTCTTTTCTGGAAAGTAGATCTCACGTCATAGTGCAACGAAATTTTTTACACCTTTTACAAGTTTTTTGCACCTAGGCAAGCAAAATCTGCTTTTTGGGGGTGGGTTTCTCAATGTCAAGGGGCGCACTTCTTTGATTTGGGGGGCTCGCCGTCACTGCCTTGGGCAGGTACCTTGCATTCTTATGACTTTCCGAAGATTCGAGGAGAGTATCATTAACTGACTTTTCATCTCAGTTAAAGATATATTTCTTCTCTTCCTGTTGGGGAAGGAAATTTAAATACAAAGCTGTTTTTAGTACATGGCAAAAAATAATAATAAAGCAAGGCTTCAGGCAGGGTGTATTGGGCTTTGGGGTCATGCAGATGAGCTCAAGACACAAAAAGCTCAAACTGCAAGTCCTGAGTTTTGGGGAATTCGACCACGCGGCTCCGACGTGAAAGGATGCATCTCTGACGCACTCCGACGCCACACTTGAAGAAGTCACTCAAGCTAGTGTTGACTCTCACTGCACTCTCACTGTATACCTACAGGTTTTTCAAGCATGAAATTGTTGGTATCAATTCCATGTTTTTCTAGAGCAGCCCAGAAAGCATCATCCCCCCTCAATCAAAAGATTTTCCATAGTAAATGAAGTTTTCGTAGACCTTCATGTCATTTTTGAATTATTGTTACCAAACGCTCTGAAATCATTGTTCTTGGTGATTTCAACATCCACAACTCCAAATGGCTCCCCTATTCCTCCAATGTCACCAACCCTGCTGGTCTGGAAGCTGAGGCCTTTGCCATTGTCAATGACTTGACACAGGTAATTTCAGAGCCGACACGCGTTCCTGATCGTGCAGGAGACAAAGCAAATACTCTCGATCTTTTCCTCACATCCAATCCTAGCATTTACTCTCCTCCCACTGTTAGGTCTCCTCTTGGTAACTCTGATCATTGTCTCATAACCCTACGGCATGACTTCCTCCCTCACCTGGATATGCCCTTTGCTCTGCAAAGAGTCTTCCACTACAGCAAGGCTGACTGGGACTCCCTTCGCACTTTTTACTCTTCTTACCCTTGGTCTTCAGGCTTTTCAAATGATGCTTCCTCTCTTGCTTCTTTCATCACCGACGCAATACTTCTTGGCATGGATCTTTTCATTCCTTCTTCTTACAAGCCTGGTCAAGAAAAGTCCCCTAAGTGGTTCAATTCACAGTGCACCAAAGCTGTGAATAACAAAAACCACTACTGCAAGGAATGGAAGCGACTTCAAACCCAACACTCAAGAACTTCTTTCCTCCAGTCACGCAATACTTGCTCCAAAGCCATCCAAAATGCCAAGTCATCTTTTGTGCAACGCATCAACAACAAAATAGCTTCCTGTCAGGCCGGCTCTCGCTCCTTTTGGTCTATGGCCAAAGTTGTCTCCCAAAACTTTTGCCAATCATCTTTTCCTCCACTAAAAAAAAAATCTGACTCTTTTTCTACCACTCCTTCATCCAAGGCTAATCCTTCTGCGTCAATCTTTGCCTCCAACTCCAACCTCGACGACCAAGGGTTCCCACATCATCACTACCCCCATTCAAAATTCCTTATGTCACCCATTAAGTTATCCACACGTAAAGTTCGCCAAACCCTTCTCCAGCTTGATACCTCCAAATCCAAAGGCACTGATGGTATTCCAGCAATAGTTCTCAAAACCTGTGCTCCTGAACTTGCCCCTATTCTTAACAAACTATTCCAACTTTCCTACACTTTTTGCACATTTCCCACCTCGCGGAAAAAAGCCCACGTCTTTCCTATCCCAAAAACAGGCGACACGTCTAATCCACTCAACCACCGTCCCATTGCAATCACTTCACTCCTCTCTAGAACTATGGAGACCATCATCACTAAGCAACTTCTTACCTTCCTTGAAACAAACAATCTTCTATCTTATCACCAGTATGGCTTTCGAAAAGCCAGGTCTACTGGTGATCTTCTTGCTTATGCTGTCCATGTCTGGTCCTCTGCTCTAGAATCCAGTGGTGAGAGCAGAGTGATCTCTCTCGATAACTCCAAGGCCTTTGATCGATTTTGGCACAAGGATCTTCTCGCTAAACTGCCAATGTTTGGTCTCAATCAGACTCTCATTAATTGGATTGGTTGTTTCCTCTCTGATAGGTCAATTGCCGTCAGAGTGGACTGCTTCCTCTCCAATCTGCAATCCATCCATGCTGGTGTACACCAGGGCTCTCTCATCTCCCCTTTGCTGTTCATCCTCTTCATCAATGACCTGCTCACCTCTACCTCATCTAGCATTCACTCCTTTGCTGATCAAACCTTCCTAATTTCTTCCTTTTCATTCAATCCAAATGAACATGCTTCTATCGATATCCAACTCCACAGAAACACTTCACCCTCGCTTCTCTCCAATGATGTGACAGTTATTGAGAATTGTGGTAAAGACAACCTAGCTTCGTTCAACCAAAGCAAGACAAAACAGGCTGTCATTTCACGCAAACGTAACCAAAACTCATCATTCATTAATTCATTCATAATCATTATTCCAAATGGTGTTTACATAGTTTTGTGGAATGAAAGCGAATTAAAATCAAATACTTACAATCTAATTTAAACTACGTCTAAAGAAAAATAATAAGGATACAAGCTACATAACGTAATGGTTACTATTTACAAAATTTTGCAATTGAATTTTTTCCCATTGATGTTTTGATCTTCGTTTTAAGGCTTGCAACTGTTGGCAGCCTCTTTTATTTCATCGTTAAGACTGTTACGCAATAAGCTTCCATTGAATGAAAGCGACTCCATGCAAAATTTTATCGTATTTATTATCGGCAATTTACACAGATGCTTAGTTCTGAGATCATATTGACTCTCCTTCATTTCATGAGGGTGCCAGATATATGATGAATTTAAATGGTTCATTCACTTATAGATTTATAGCATCAAGTTTTGGAGATTTTTTATATTGATCGCTACAGTGTCACTTTTCTTCAAAAGTTTATCAAGGGAGGAGTCGTAGTCATTGTGAACTATTTTTAAAGCACGCTTGTCGGTGCTGTTTACTTTATGGCTGGTATATTTGCCATAAAAAAACATACATCCTAATGGGCAATAGTTAAAGCTTGAGATAATTCCTGTGTTGCACAGTTTCATTACTTGCGCTCTTGAGAGATAGATATTTAACCTCGTAAAAGCACTGACTTTTCTGTTTGTTTTATTGCATAGTGTTTTTATATGCTCATTGAATCGATGCTGGTTGTCAATTTTGATTCCAAGAAGTTTAAAATTTTTAGTGGAATATATTTTAACACCCTCAATATTCAAGCCTAACATATGTTTTTCATTTAGTCCCAGGAACATCAATTGAAACTTATCAGGGTTTGCCACCATACCATTATCATAGAACCAATGTAGGAGTGTACCTACGTCGTTTTCCAAATTTGTCGTAATTTCGCTTATACTAGTGGCGCATGAACACACTGTGTTATCGTCAGCAAAATTGCATATTTCTGAATTCAATTCCATATGAAATAGATCGTTTAGGAAGATGTTGAATAGTAAAGGCCCGGGAGACTAGTTGACTTGCTCTGGGAATTTTAATAGCACCCAATTTTTACACTCTGTTTCCGATTCGCTAGGTAGCTATACATCAGTTACAAGCTTTTTTCATGAAACCAATAGGCCTCCAATTTAGCAATAAGGAGGTCATGAGGTATACAGTCATATGCTTCTGATAGGTCCATAAGGATCGTACCAACTACATGGGGACGATGGTTACCAAAGAAAAGATACAATGTTGATCAGGTACCATTGCCCTTTGTGGTCGATCAGTCATCAACGTTTGAAGAAAGAGGTAGCAAGTCAGTTTGGGAAAGACAAGTAGGAAGTGGTCTAGACAAGCGTCAATGCACTCTGCAGTTGTGCATTAGAGCTGAAGGATCACAAATTCAACCAGCCATTATTTTCAGAGGGGCAGGAAATGTAAAGCAAGAAGAGAAAGCAAGTTATGACCAAAGAGTCCATTTTTATTTTCAAAAAAAAGCATGGATGGATGGTGCGTTTGCCATGTCTTGGCTCGAGAACACATTTGCTCCTAATGTTGACAAATTTGAGGAAAATGTGCTGTTCTTGGATAACCTCAGCTGTAAAGTGAGTGAAAATTTTTACAAGGAATGCAGTGTGAAAGCAAACACTGTTTTATACACACTACCACCGGAAGAAACTGATAAAGTGCAACCCATAGACCAAGGTGAAGGATATCTCATTAAAAAACTGATTGGAGTAGAGCTGGACAAATATTTAGAGGTTGAAACTAACTATGAAAAATAGTGCAGTCGGCTAAGTGCTCGAGAAAGAAGAGTTCTTATCACAAAATGGGTTGGTAATGCCTGGGAAACAATCAATTTGAAATGCCCAGATTTCAGAAGAAAGTCATTTATCAAAACCGGATTGCTTATGACGGCAGATGGCACTGGAGATGAGCAAATTCGACCTCAAGGATTTGAAAAAGTTATTCTTTTTAGTTTATTAACACTTGATGACCGACTTGCCTATATATTTTTTCTTCAAGTTCAGTTCATTAGAAATATGTCTGTACACTGTTGTGAAGCCTTTATAAATGTTTGTTGATACTCTAAAAGCATGTTTCTTGCAGAAGGTATCAACTTTGTGGGAGTTTCTTATATCATGGTACATATAGCCTGTTTTGAGGAAGTATATCTTCATATAAGAAACCATTCAGGCTGGTTTCGTGAAAGGCGTTTCTTAAAGGTGGGACTTTACTGTATACCAGACGAATCTAGGCTCCTTATCCTTGCTTCTATAACTCTTACTAGCGAGTGTTGTGTGCTGTATCCCTCTCTGTAGCCAGAGAGTAGACTTGATAGAATAGGTTTAAAATATCCGCCCATTCATCCTTTGAGTATTCTCTCAAGAATTTCGTGTCCCTATCTCTACCTATATAAGACCTGTCTTTATGAATGGTGATGAGCTCGAAATCTCAGCTTCTGTCACGCAACTTCGTTCTCTTTCATTGAATCTCACATGGAAAGCTCACATCCATTCCCTTGCTAAACATGCACCTCAAAAGCTCGATTTCCTCGCCAGAACCATCGGGTTTTTCTCATTCTCTTACCTGCTAACTATGTACAAGTCCCAATTCCGTCCTTCTTTAGAGTTTAGGAAACACCAGTTTCAAGGTGTGCGTATGAAACTGGTCCTAAAAAGCTGCTGTTCGATTCAACCCACATGGACGATTCTTGCCTTGCTGTCTTGTTTAACGTGCAGAGAACACGGAGTCAGAGAAACTACGATTAGCGCTGTTGTGCTTAAATGACTGACTAACGTATTGAAATGAAATACATGTTTATATAGGCGACTCACAAAAGAGATAATATTACCAAACTCATCGAGTAAGAATAGGAGCGGAAGATTGATTGTGAATGACGCAAGTAGATGAATAGATGATGAGCTGATGGGAATTATGACAGGAAATAACAATTGATTGGATGAATATAATTGTATTGTTAAGCAAGGTGGTAATGGCGGCATAGATGGAGATTTATGAGGGTAGAAAGCTGAGTCACTACAAGAGTACTGCTCCCACGTCTGGGGTGGTGCTCCAAGTCTACTCTCTGTCTTCTCGAAAAAGTCCAGTCCAAAGACATTCACCTCATCAACAATCCTAATCTCGCCAGATCTCTCCAAACTCTTTCCCATCGTCGATTAGTTAGAGATCTTTCCATCTTTTATAGATACTTTCACGGGCATTGTTCTCAGGAGGTCAGGGAGATTATCCTAGTTCCTCTGATGCGTCTCAATGCAACCAGAAGCTCAATTCATTCACACCCTTTCCAAGTTTCACTGCCTAATCCACGAACACTGTCCCATAAATCATTATTCATTCCTAAAACGTGCAACTTATGGAATGGCTTGCCTTCTTCTTACTTTCCTGAGTCTGAACTTGCCATCTTTCAAATCCAAGATCAATAAACTTGATCTGATCTCTTTCTCCTCTTAGCCTTTCACTTTCCTCTTTTTTCCTTTGTTGAGGCATTGTAACAGTTTTAATGATCATGTTGAGTTGATTAAATATAACTATCCTCATCTCCAGACGATTTATTTTCCAGATGTTTCAAGGGATGAAGATACCTTGGAGATGGATATTTTCGTTGAATCAGATCTTCTTTAGAACTCTCAAAAAGGGGAAAGAATACCAGGTGACCCCAAGAACCAATTTCAATTAAGATAACATTGTATTGAGTCATTTCAGGGCCACTTAAGGGCAAAAAACGCCCCTGAAAGTGATTGCAATGCTAAATCTGTGTCCAGTGCAAGAAAAGAAGGGCTGAAAAATTAGATGACTATATTTGTAAGCTGTGGGATTTAGTTACGCTTCGCATTAAGAAAGATGATGCAAATAAATCCCTTAAAGGTCGTCATCGGTAGTGACACGTGTACGTGTATCCTTTTTTCACAAATGCGGTGATTTGTGCCTATGTTTCATATTGAAGTCAAGGTAGGATCTGAGCAGCCGGATGCATTTTTGGCATGGAATTGTAGGTGGTGGCTGTGGCTCCAGGAGGTTTTGCTTCCTTCTGGCTCTCCTGACTCAATTATCCTCCTTCCTGGCTGTTTCGAGTTTAGCGATACCCTCGCGGACTTTCATCTTCCAGGTTAGCCTATTCGAAGCTAGTATCTTCCATTGATGTTGACCAATGTCAAATTACGTCACTGGCTGCTTCATTAGGTCGTAGAATCCTCTTTTTGGTGCTCCTCTCGGCCCTGTTCCTTGTTGGAGTTCACTGTAGAGCCTCCTTCTGGGAAGACGGCAGGGATCCATACTTCTCACATGTCCTGCCTACCGTAGTTGATATTGAGCGATGACGATTTCAATGACGGTGAGTCCTGATCTTTTTGAGAACTTCCTCGTTTGTGATTCTGTCTTCCCACTTGATGGTTAGCATGCTGCGTACCTTCTGTTGTTGCAATTGCCTGAGTTTACATAGATCGCGTCGATAGGTGACCCGTGTCTCGCAGCCATACAAGAGCGTTGAGATAACAACTGCTCTGAGGACAATGGTTAACGTCAGATGGTGATTTTGAAGACGCTGCTATTGAGCCTACCGAAGGAAATATGGGCATGTCTGATCCGATTTTCGATGTCTTTTTCTATTGTTTCGTGCTTGGAAATTATGCTTCCTCCATAAGGAAAGCTCTCCACAATTGCAACGTTTTCTTCATAGACTTGTACGTTTAGTGCTGCAGGATTTTGATTCGGTACCGGTTGAACAAGAGCCTAAGTCTTCTTGACCTTTAATCTTAGATCGAAACGGTCATAGGCAGCAGCATACCGATTGGCAGTCTCGAATTTGCGGGATTTTGTGAATTGGAGTGCAGTTGTCTTCGCCATATTGCAATTCATTAATCAAGGTGGACTCTGTTTTAAGCCGAGGTCTGAAACGGGCTAAATTGAATAGGTTCTCGTCCAGGCGAGTATTGAGGGTCACGTTTTCCATTTCTGGGAGGATTTCCCTTAGCATTGTGCTAAGGTAGATGCCAAACACTATTGGTTCGAGGACGCAGCCTTGCTTAATGCCTCCTGTTATTGGGAACTCATCCGTCACAGAATTCTGGTGTGAGACTGTCCTGCCATGCCTTCATGCAGAGAGCGTGCACGCGTTTTAAAATGTTCAGTGCATTCTTATCTCGCCAGAGCGGCCCACAATCCTGTCCAGGGAAGAACTCTGGCAAATGCTTTCTGCAAGTCCCAGAATATCATGAACAGTGGTCTTCTTTGTTTTTTGCATCTTTCTTGCAGGAGTCGAGAAAAGAAATCATGTCAATCGTTCCACGGGATGGTAGGTAACCACGCCGGGACTTTCATACAATTTCTTCAGCGACTTTTACAAGTCCGTCAATCAGGATGCGGCCGAAGATTTCCCCGGCAACACTCAGGAGCGAGATCCCATGGGAATTGCCACCGTCCTTTTGGCTACCCTTTCTCAAGATGGCTACAATTAGAGCGTTCTTGGGATCCTTTGGAACCGCTTTTTCTTCCCATATGTGCAGGACGAGTACGAAGAGCCTCGTGTTTACAGCAAGTCCTCCATGTGTGTAGAGCTCATGTGGGATGTTGTCTAATCCTGGGGCTTTCCATGCCATCACTTGTTTCAGGGCTTCTTGGAACCCACCAAGGAAAGAGGTATGGAAATCCAAGGTCGTGCCGGTTGTGGAGGACGCCTCGAAGAAGGTCCTTAGGTTCGAGGCAATGTTGATTCAAAAGATTTCCGTGTCGTCAGTGACGATGGTTGCACGGTCTTAAGCTTGAAGAGCTTCACACAGGTAGGACCGTAGACCTCACTAGTTTAGGCATTGAGAACCGCGAGTCTCTGCTATGAGCGTAGCCGTGGATTTCCAGTGTCATTTCCTTGCACCTGTAGCGTTTACGGCGTACTGCGGTTCGCAAGAAGGCACACAGAGATCACAAACGTTTTAGGTCTCGTAGTATTCGATTCCAATCAAGACTGACTACTAAACACAATCATAATCATTATATATCATCAAAATGTCAAAGTACACTAACATACAAAACAGGACAACACGTAATTACAATGAGTACACTAACGTACATAAAAGTACAATTCGTGATTACAGTAGCATGCGATTTACGGATATACAAAGCTGCGGAAATACATGACATGCTACACACCACTTACTTTTCATTTGCCTTGGTTTGGTACGGCACTCTCGGATATATTGAAGATAAACTTTTTTCTTTTTCTTGTTGGTTGGTTTTCCAGGTTCAATCTTGCATTCCTTTTGAGATCAATGATACTTCCAATTTTACAGTTCTGGTGCTTCCTTTTGGATTATCGTAAGGTTTCTTCCGCTGCTTTATGGATTCTTTCTTTGAGCGTGGCCCATCCTTTGGTGAGACTCATGGGCGGATGACTTTGCTGAAGAAGTTCACTGACTCGGGTTGAATAAGTAAGTGCGAAAATGGATCTTTCGGTTTCTTGATCTAAAAATTGTTCATACAGGTACCCTTTTTGACGTCTTTTGGGTGCGACGAAGTTTGAGGTCAATTTTGGTGACGCCAATTTAAAGCCGAGTAGATATACACGGGCCTCCTCTCTTGAGATTATTTATATTTCGAGTGAGGAATCGCGACAGACGAAAGTCTAAATTTTCGACATGAAGGCAATATGAACCTTCATGTACGGATTCGAAGACTTTATCATAAACCCTGCGCAGTATCGGAATAACACTGGATGGGCACTACGCACATTAGAATTAATCAATGAAATCCTTGCATCAGCCCATGTAGGATACAAGAATTTTCCAGACGAGACGTGGCCATCGACAAGCTGAAGAAGCAACAATTACTATCATTGCGGCACTAGCTGTCTTCATGAATTGTGATGAACTGGACACTTCAGCTTCTTTCACACAACTTGGTCTTTCTCTTTCATCTAATCTCACTAGGAAAGCTCACATCCATTCCCTTGCTAAACATGCATCTGAAAAGCTCGGTTTCCTCGCCAGAGCCTGTGGGTTTTTCTCATCTTCTCACCTTCTATCTATATACAAGTCCCAAATCCGTCCTTCTTTAGAGTACTGCTTCCATGTTTGGGGTGGTGCTCCAAAATCTATTTTCTGTCTTCTCGACAAAGTCCAGTCCAAAGCCATTCGTCTCATCAATAATCCTAACCTCACCAAATCGCTCCAACCTCTTTCCCATCGTCGATTAGTTGGAGATATTTCCATCTTCTACAGATACTTTAGCGGACATTGTTCTCAGGAGATCAGGGATATTAATCCAGTTCCTCTGAGGCGTGTCAGGACCACCAGAAGCTCAACTCATTCACACCCTTTCCAAGTTTCACTGCCTAATCCACGAACTCTTGCTCACAAATCATCATTCATCATCATTCAGAGTGCATTCACGCTTGTCTAAATGGCCCTAAAAATTGCGGCTGCTCGCTTCAAACCCCATGGAAAGTTCTTGCTTTCTGATATTATTTAACCTGCGGAGAACACGGTGTCAGGGAGACGATGCATTGCACTGAAGTATGACTGGATGGAACAGTTTGATAAAAATACGTGCAGATTCATATTTATAGGATAGGTATTTACGTAAATAAAATAGAACCTTGAATAGCATGAGGTTGGAAATGCTAATTAATCTTTAAAAAAGTTCATTTTGGTATATAAATTAAACATGCAAATAAAAAAATATCTCTATTGGAGGTACTTCTAAAACAAATAAAAATTAGCACAGAAAGGAATATGATTCTAAAAATAGAAGCCAATGCCTCCGGGGTAGTCCAAGATTTTTTATGCTGGTAGAAAACTATGCTAGCCAATTAGGTAATTGTTTACTTGATATGCCTTGGATTGGTAGCTAGATTCTTACACATCTGAATGAAAATTTCGGAAGACTGTCCAAAGATTTAACGAGGATCTACGGACCAGTTAACGATATAAGGATGATATATCAATAAGAAGGTAGCGATATCTTGCATATTTTCTAATATCACTATTATCACGACTTGCAAGATAGTCAATGCTCAGTTCAGCAACATAAAATAGGAATACAAAAAGTGGAGGTAAGCATGTAATGGCGTTGGTTATCACCGGTTATTAAAGAAGGGAAATGATATTATGGGAGGTCGAGATAGAACGTAAAATATTTCAAACTTTGAAATGATGATAGGACTAAATCATCATCACAATTTCCCCAACAAACAAGGTATAGCTTTACACGTTTCTCGCTACCCTCCTCCGGAAATCTCTGTCCTTCACGAGTTCAGAAGATTAGGGAGATAGTTCCTGTTCCTCTGAGGTGTGTCAGGATCACCTGAAGCTTAACTCATTCCCTTTGTGCTCTTTTCAAGGCTTATTTAAGCCATAAAAGGGGCTGAAGTCTATAGCATTGCAAAGATTATCTAAATATATCATCGACTTCATGTTAGTATATGCTGATTTGAGGCCATTCCATAACAAGCGGCAATTAAACATCACAACATAAGCTCCATGCATCTAAGGAATGTTGTTAATTCCTTTCTCATCAAAAGCTTTATGTGATCAAAGGTGAATTATGCAAGCTGTACTTTATGTGGTCTTTTTGTGTCTACAGCATGAATATCAGAACTCTTGTTGATGAAGTGTTTCTGTGCATTTACGCTGATTGCACATTTTACGAGCTATCCTGTTCTACTAATAACGCTAGATAATTGGGTGGCTTATCGCTCTAATAGACTATTATGAGATTCAAGTCGCTCAAATTTTCGATATTACAAATTCTCTTGGTTTATCACTCTTGTAAACATACAAAAGGAAACGCAATTAATTTTTTCAAAAAAGTGACCAGCAAATCTCTGGAAAATATTTATAGATCGTAGAATCCTTGCCCACTACCAAATGGTTTATGTCAGCGGCCTAATGAACCAATTCAATGACACAGCACAGAGAAGACTGGAAATATTAACCAATTTAAATTGAGAGTTCGTCCAAAGTCATTGAGGAATTACCATATAAAGAAGACTGGTTTGCTTCAGTTTCTATCCGCTAAGGAGAAATTTTATGTTTACATAAATCTCTACGAAACGCTGCAGGCTCATGCTGTTAAACTTGCGCATGAAGGACATAAAGGCCAGGCAAAAACAACTGCAATTCTTCGTTCCGTCCTACGTCACTAAATTATTTAGCCGCCATCTTAGAGGACAAGAACGCACGAACAGCAAGAACGCAAAATAATTGCAGCAATGGAAGAACGATGAATAAGATATCTTCATATTTCAAAGAACTTGATAATGAACACGCAAAAAGATATCTTCAAAAAATATTTGTTATTCAAAATACTGACCCATGTTGTTTGGAGAGAGTAGATATGTCTAAAGGCATTAATAGCTCTTACCAAATTGTAAATCTCAGCACTTGAAGTAGTTTTGCTATTAACCGCTAGGCCTTAGCACTTTTGCTAGCCTGTGAATCTGAAATGTTACCTTGCATATCTTTCATACGAAAGCAAGGCCCTCATGGAAGATATAACATTTGATGAGCTTTTAGTGAATGGAGTTCAAAGCCAATGAAGCTTGGGAATTAACTTCTCCATTTGTTTCATGATTTTCTCATGAAAGAATCGAATTGTTTGTAATCATTTCTTTGTTCATCAAACATGATTGGTTTTGAAAGCTAATAATTGTGATCTTGTTTATTACTTGTTCGGAGTCCTTAGTTCTTCGAAATAGGCATTATATTTACATACACACACACACACACACTCACACACTCACACACACACGCACACTCACACACACACACACGCACACACACACACACGCACACACACACATATAGATAGGGGTTGCCAACATGAATAGGAGCTTAGAAAGTTTTATCATGCTACCATGTGTGACATACACCAAGCTTTTCATATAAAGAAATGTGGCTTACACCTTCCCTGATTACCCATTCCTTGGAGCACCTTCAGACGGATTTGTAAAGTGTGCTTTTTATGGTGATGGGTGATTAGAAATAGAGTGCCCTTAATGCCACAAGGAAGATTTTCTTCTTGAAGCAGTGGATGCAGATAGAAAGTTATGTCTTGAGAAGATTGACTCTGGTTTTCTGTTGAAACGCAGCCATCCATATTATTTTCAAATGCAAGCTCAGCTACATATTTGCCAAAAGAATTATTGTGACTTAGCTGTGAGGACAAAGAAGGACTACCATATCGAAAGGATTTACCCCGACTTAGATTTCTGGAATCAATGTATTGAAAATCTAAGAAGCTTTCCAGTTTCACATTCTACCAGAGCCCCTTCAAACCAGGGCAAACTGGCAGAAACTTTGCCATATGATGATCAGTCTGCCATGCTTACATGCTGAATTGGCAGTGGGGTTGAAGAGGGGAAGATGGTAATGTGTGATAACCCAAACTGTGCTATTGAAATTTGGCAGTCCAGTATAAAAAGTGACCTTTTCATTTGTTACAAGCCATTTCGGTGTTACAATTTTTAGTTTCTTATTTGCCTCTCTAAGGCCATAAAGTTCTTGATACAATTGGGCCAATTCTTCTTCCAAGACTCTCATAGCTGCTGCTGATATTCAGTTGGGTCCTCTAAAACACTGTGTCCAAAAAAGGTGAAAGAGCTGGTTCATTTGCAGTTTCATATTTTCTCGTATCTCTAGATGTACTGTTGATATCATCTGATTTTAAAGGTACATCCTGGATTGCCCCAATCGCATTTGAATCCAAAGGCAGTGTTTCTTCTGTGTTGACTACATCCATCAACTTTTGTCTTTTCAAGGAAATCAAGCGATCTGTTGAATGATCAGATACCTTCCTTTTACTTCGATTTTGAAGGCGATTGTTGCAATTTTTTGCCTCAACAGGATTTGATGTAGTTTTGCTATGCCCATGTTAAGTGTAGGTATCCAGTCAGGGTCGGTTGACTGGAATAGGGATGACGGTTTACCTGGAAAGAACCAAAATGGTTGAATTGAGATTCGCCTATAACAGCAGTGTACATTTCATACTTAAGGTTTAATACGCCTATAAAAGTAGCTTGATTGAGTTCTTTTTGGAGAGTTTCGTTGAGGAAGGGCCATGTGATGTGTGCGGTTTCTAGGAATAGGAAAACGCGTTAAGGACGAGATCAATAAACATATAGCATGTCTAGCCAAAACACAACCTAACCCTCCTAAACCATTGCAGTCACCACCTATGCCTCCACATGAATGGCATGAAGTCAAAACTAATAGAGTTCTTAAGTGTGACGTCACGTTACCATGGCATCCAAAAACTCAGTTCCAACAAACTTCTTGCGAACAGACGCCATTACTGCGTTTACTTGATTTCGAAGTGGTCAAGCCTAATTATTTTCACTAAAAAGACTTCGCTTGGCAGAAAAAGGAATTCAAAGCACTACTGTTATCAATTTGTTACACCGACATAGTTTTTCAGATATATTTCTGTATATAGGCCTACCTTTCCAAAACTGTACTCTGAAAGTAAGCGTTCGCTGAAAACATGGTTCAGTGTTTTGCACCAGACTGTAACCACTACTCAGAGAGCCACGATGATAGATTTTACAGATTTCCAAGCTCTACCAAGAAGGAACAGGAATAAAAACAATGGGTGAAGCTTTTAACGTAAGATCAGCTATCGTAATTAAACTGACAAAAGTATCGTACGTAACTTTGCGTCCTTTTCCTCGTTTGCATCATGTATGGACTCTTTGTTGAGTTCTATGTTTGAAAGGAAGTATGAATTCTTATTTAGGTGACTTGATAGATGTCCTGGAAAGTACTCTAGAGTATGCAGTTGCCATTTCCGAGATGGTGACAAAAGCCACGGACCCGAGATGTTCACCAGAAATGCAAGTAAGCTGTTTCCACCAGATGACTACTCTACAAAAGGACGAAAGACGAAGAAACTCAAAATCGAGGAGAATGAAAAAGACTCTGTCCATAATTTAGTAGAAAGGCTCAAACCAAAGGAGAATTCTGAAGAAATCAAGCAGAATAAAAAAGTGCCGGTTACAGAGATTGTTCTACGCGCAGAATTTGAGAGTAAAACCAGAGAGTTGGAACAGTACCAAGTTGAAGCTGCATCACAAAGAAGCGATTACAGCGTTTCAATTCTAACTGCCGATGTTATTAGAATGGAGACAGGTCTACCTACAAAGATATATTTTATATTATCGTTGAGTATGCTTTAAGGTTTAAAGAATCTATGAACTATTTTTATGCTTGGAAAGTCACAAAGATTTCTTTTGAAGATCAGATATTTATTACTTTGATGAAGTTAAGACAGAACTACACCAGTTTGCACCTTGCACAGTTGTTTTCCTGCAGTGTAGCAACTATTTCCAACATTGTAATAACATTTATACACGTTTTACAAGATATTCTATTTCAGGGGACTATGACAACTATACTATCTAGGCCGGTCTTGGGCTAGACGCTAAACTGCACCCCCGGGGCACCCTTAGGCAAAGTGCAGCAACCCGGAAGCCACCCGTGCCAGGGTTACGGTGAAGCCATGGTAAAGCAGGTGGTGGATACTGCTGGAATAGGCGGAAGACCCCTTCGGGACAACGGCTGAGCCAGCAACGATGCCAGGCAAAAGATCCTTAGGGACACCGGTTGGGATCACTTGCTTTGTCACTGCTGCTGGGAAAAGCAATGGCAAACCATCCCAGAATCCGTAAGGCTTGGGACTTGCCGAAGAACAGAAAATGAAACACAACCAAACAAAACTAAACATGCTACCAACTTCTGAGCCCCCCGGGTACCGAGGTAGCCCCGCAGCTACTGGGGAAGAGACAGCCAAGGTGGAACCAAATATGGAGAAAAAAATGAAGCCACTATTTCAAACCCTCCTGAAAGGAGAGTGGCTGATACCCGTTTGAAACAACACCTGTGGAAGTCTTCAAGAAAAGACGCGAAAAAACGGAGAAACGAGAACACTCTAAAACTTGCGACATGGAATGTAAGAACCATGAAACAGGTTGCTAAACTCCACTTACTCCTCCAGGAAATGGAATGTCAAAACGTACAGCTACTTGGCTTGAGTGAAGTCAGGTGGGATGGAGATGGCCATTTCAAATCTGGAGAACACACAATCGTGTACAGTGGAGGCACCCGCGGCAGAAATGGTGTCGTGGTGGTACTCAACAAAGAACTTGGAGGTAGCCTTATCAGCTATAACCCAATTAACAACAGGCTCATCATCATAAAGCTACAGATGAAGCAAGCAGTGTGCTTACATGTGGTACAAATAACTTACCAACTTCAGAACGCGATGAGGAAATCATTGAGAATTACTACAACGACCTGCAAAACAGTCCTATACGAAGTACCAAATAAGGACGCGCTGGTTGTGATGGGTGACTTAAACGCAAAGGTTGGCAGCAATGTGAGATTCGGCCTTGGAGAGGGAAATCGAAACGGCGATCACCTGGTTGAATTCTGTGAGGTCAACAACCTTGCGCTAACTAACGCTTTATTTAACCATCACCCACGAAGAAGATACACATGGACCTCCCCATATGGCACGTACAGAAACCAAATCGACTACACAGCAATTTAGAAGAAATGGATGAGCAGTGTTATTGATGCTGTAAGTAAACCAGGAGCAGACTGCGACACGGATCATCAGATGGTTACTGCAAAGCTCAGAATGAAGACAGACCGGAGCAAGAACAAGGGAAAGGTAACCAAAAAGTAAGACATCGAAAGTCTGAGTGACCCAGAAATCGCCCACCAATACAGCGTGGAAACAGAAAACCGCTTCAATCTTCTTATCGGACAAAACTCTGAAAATGACACGTCCAATGTTCTCTGGGAACAACTAAAGGAAACGTGGTGCAGCGTAGCAGAGTCAACCATCGGTTTCAAAAAGGCGAAAAAGAATAAGCCGTGGATCAGCACAGAGGTGCTAGATTTAGCCGATGAGAAGCGCAAAGCTCGAAAGAACAGCGACATGGTCAATTACAAGCGGTTGAAAAGCCTCCTGAAGACTACAGTGAGAAGAGACAAAAATGCCTGGCTTGCTGACCAGTGCGACAGAATCCAAAATAGCCACAACATAAAAGACGCCAAAGTGCTGTTTAACACGGTCAAAAAGATTCGACAACAAAACTTCATAGCGTAACAAGTCTGCATCAATGATGCACAAGGTAAAACGCTCACTGATCCAGATCTAGTGCTCCAGAGATGGAAGGAATACGGAGAACAGCTTTTCGCAAAACCAGCGGGAGAACTCGACATAATAAATAATTCCAGACCAACAACATGAACTGGAACCAGAACCGCTGTTGGAAGAGATAGAGCACGCCGTGAAAAAGCAGAGGAAAGGCAAGTCACCAGGGCTGGACGGAATTCCCGCTGAACTTTTTCAGCACAGTGGAAAGTCTGCCATCAAAGCGCTATGCATCCTATGCAGGAAAATCTGGAACACTGAGAAATGGCCGGACGAATGGAAGAACCAAGAGTTTGTAGTCATCCACTAGAGCGGCAGCACAAAGGATTGCGGAAACTTTCGAACAATAGCACTCATTAGTCATGCCAGCAAAGTCCTGCTAAAGATTATTCTAAACCGATTGCAAAACAAGATTGAAGAAGAACTCCCTGAAGAACAAGCAGGTTTCCGGAAGAACAGAAGAACAACGGACATGCTCTGCATTCTGCATTGCGTTATCGAGAAAACTCTGGAAATGAACGAGCTGGCCTTCATCGTCTTCATAGACTATGCAAAAGCATTTGACAGTGTCAGCCACATGCAGCTGTTTGAAACCATGACAAGGATGGGCTTCCCGAAACAATTAGTCGCACTCCTAAAATAGCTGTACTGTGACCAAAAGGGAATAGTGAAATGGAACGGAACACTCAGCCAACCCTTTCAAATCCTCAGCGGTGTGAGACAAGGATGCGTGATTTCACATTCATTGTTTTCACTATAAACAGAGGACATCATGAGAGATGCTGAAATTGGCTATCTAGGAGTGGATGTTGGTGGTCATAAACTTTCGAATCTCCGGTACGCCGATGACACAGCACTTCTTGCAAACTCTGAAAGGGACGTTGACGAACTGGTAGAGAGAGTAAACGAAGCTGGGAAGACGAAACTGCTCAACTTAAACGTAAAGAAGACTAAGCTGATGCGTATCGACAAACGAGACGAACACAAACATGAAGTAAAAGTGAATGGAGTTGCAATTGTAGAAGTAGAAAGTTTCAAATATCTGGGTTTAGTAAAGACGAGATTCGGTGACTGCTCGAGGGACATCAAAACTCGAATCGCAATTGCAAAGAGAGAAACGCTAGAGCTGACGGATATTTGGAAAAGTCGACAAATTGATAAAACCGTGAAAATAAAATTGGTGAAGACCCTAAAATGGCCCATCATCTCCTATGGAGCAGAGGCTTTGACACTGTCCACTGCGAACGAAAAGAAGCTCTTGGCAGCAGAACAGTGGATAGACAGACGCATGGTCCGTGTCAGCTGGAAAGAAAGAGGAACAAACGAGAGCATCTTTGAAGAAATTGGAGAAGCTCCTGGCCTTTTACTACAGGTAGTCAGAAGCATAATTTTTTTTTTTTTTTTTTTAGTTGGTTATGTTGAGGAAAGGCCATGGTGACCTATACAAGGCACAAACAAAGGAAGAAAGGAGAAAGCGAGCAGCTAAGAGGAAAGAGAGATAAGATCAAGTTTATTTACATTAGATTTGAAAGATGGCAACTTGTAGGACTCAGGAAAGCAAGAAGAAGGCAAGACGTTCCATAAGTTGCATGTTCTTGGGATGAATGATGATTTCTGAGAAAGAGTTCGTGGATTAGGCAGTGAAACTTGGAAAGGGTGTGAATGAGTTGAGCTTCTGGTGGTCCTGACACGCCTCAGTAGAACTGGAATAATATCCCTGATCTCCTGAGAACAATGTCCGTAAAAGTATCCGTAATAGATGAAAAGATCTCCAACTAAACGACGATGGGAAAGAGGTTGGAGCGATTTGGTGAGGTTAGGATTATTGATGAGACAAATGGCTTTGGACTGGACTTTGTCGAGAAGACAGAGAGTGGATTTTGGAGCACCACCCCAGACGTGGGAGCAGTACTCTATAGAAGGACGGATTTGGGACTTGTATATAGATAGGTGAGAAAATGAGAAAAACCCACGGGCTCTGGCGAGGAAACCAAGCTCTTGGGGTGCATATTTAGCAAGGGAATGGATGTGAGTTTTCCAAGTGAGATTAGATGAAAGAGAAAGACCAAGTTGTGTGAAAGAAGCTGAAGCGTCCACTTCATCACCATTCATGAAGACAGCTAAAAAGTTTTGATTACATTTGCGTGAAACGACAGCCTGTTTCGTCTTGCTTTGGTTGAACGAAACTAGGTTGTCTTTACCCCACTTCTCAATAACTGTCAGATCATTGGAGAGAAGCGAGGCTGAAATGTTTCCGTGGAGTTGGATATCGGCGGAAGCATGTTCATTTGGATTGAATGAAAATGAGGATTTTAGGGAGGTATCATCAGCAAAGGAGTGAATGCTAGAAGACGTGGAGGTGAGCAGGTCATTGATGAAGAGGATGAAGAGTACAGGGGAGATGACAGAGCCCCGTTGTACACCAGCATTGATAGAGTGCAGATTGGAGAGGAAGCCGTCCACTCTGACGTCTATTGACCTGTAAGAGAGGAAACTACCAATCCAATTGATGAGAGTGTGATGGAGACCAAACTTCTGTAGTTCAGCGAGAAGACCTTTATGCCAGACTCAATCAAAGGCCTTGGAGATGTCGAGAGAGATCACTCTGCTCTCACAACTGGATTCTAGAGCAGAGGACCAGACATGGACAGCATAAGCAAGAAGATCACCAGTAGACCTGGCTTTTCGAAAGCCATACTGGTGATCAGAGAGAAGATTGTTTATTTCAAGGAAGGTAGGAAGCTGCTTAGTGATGATGGTCTCCATAGTTTTTGAGATGAGTTAAGTGATTGCAATGAGACGATAGTTGAGTGGATTAGACTTGTCGCGCCTTTTTTGAGATAGGAAAGACGTGGGCTTGTTTCCGCGAGGTGGGAAATGTGCAAAAAGTGTAGGAAAGCTGGAATAGTTTGTTAAGAATAGGGGCAAGTTCAGGAGCACAGGTTATGAGAACTATTGCTGGAATACCATCAGTGCCTTTGGATTTGGAGGTATCAAGCTGGAGAAGTGTCTGGCAAACTTTACGTGTGGAGAACTTAATGGGTGATATAGTGAATTTTGAAGGGGGAAGTGATGAGGTTGGACCCCTTGGTCGTCCAGGTTGGAGTTGGAGGCAAAGATTGACGCAGAAGGATTAGCCTTGGATGAAGGAGTGGTAGAAGAAGAGTCAGAGTTGTTTTTTTTAGTGGAGGAAGAGATGATTGGCAAAAGTTTTGGGTTACAACTTTGGCCATAGACCAAAAGGAGCGAGAGCCAGCCTGGCAGGAAGATATTTTGTTGTTGATGCGTTGGACAAAAGATGATTTGGCATTTTTGATGGTTTTGGAGCAAGTATTGCGTGACTGGATTAAAGAAGTTCTTGAATGTTGGGTTGAAGTCGCTTCCACTCCTTGAAGTACTGGTTTTTGTTATTCACAGCTTTGGTGCACTGTGAATTGAACCACTTAGGGGACTTTTCTTGACCATGCTTGTAAGAAGAGGGAATAAAAAGATCCATGCCAAGAAGTATTGCGTCGGTGATACTTCTCAATATCTGTCACATCATTGGAGAGAAGCGAGGCTGTAATGTTTCTGTGGAGTTGGACATCGGTGGCAGCATGGTCATTTGGATTGAATGAAAATGAGGAACTTAGGCAGGTATCATCAGCAAAGGAGTGAATGCTAGAAGACGTAGAGGTCAATAGGTCGTTTATAAAGAGAATGGAGAGCACTTGGGAGATAGCAGAGCACTGGGGTACACAAGAATTGATGAAGTGCAGATTGGATTATTGCGTCGGCGATGAAAGAAACAAGAGCGGAAGGATCATTTGGAAAGCCTGAAGACCAAGGGTAAGAAGAGCAAAAAGTGCGAAGGGAGTCCCAGTCAGCCTTGCTGTAGTGGAAGACTCTTTGCGGAGCAAAGGGCATATCCAGGTGAGGGAGGAAGTCATGCCGTAGGGTTATGAGACAATGATCAGAGTTACCAAGAGGAGACCCAACAGTGGGAGGAGAGTAAATGCTAGGATTGGATGTGAGGAAAAGATCGAGAGTATTTGCTTTGTCTCCTGCACGATCAGGAACGCGTGTCGGCTCTGAAATTACCTGTGTCAAGTCATTGACAATGGCAAAGGCCTCAGCTTCCCGACCAGCAGGGTCGGTGACATTGGAGGAATAGGAGAGCCAGTTGGAGTTGTGGATGTTGAAATCACCAAGAACAATAATTTCAGAGCGTGGAGATTGTAACGTGATGGTTTCGATTGATTTAGAAAGGTGGTCGAAGAGAATTTCATGATTGTTTGAGTTAGGAGAGCGGTATAGAGTGCAAATGTACTTTGTGGCACGAGGAAGGGAAATTTTCAACCAGAAGAGTTGAAAGCCAGGATTAGAAAGATCGAATTGTTTGAGATGTAAGGTCTGCACATCAGAGCGAATAAATGCAAAAACCCCACCATTAGGGAAGAAGGAGGAAAATAACTCATAACCTGGGCATTTGAGATGAGGAGAGAAAACGGTGCTGTTACTGGGATCAAGAGCTTTGATTTTGGTTTCAGTGAGGAAGAGTGCATAAGGGTTTATGGATTGGAGATGATGATGTACTGGATTAATGTTGGAAGAAAGTCCACGGATGTTGCAGAATGAGATGGCAAAGGGTCGAGGTGCCACGTTAGTTGCTGCAGTTGAGTTGTTGAAATTGTTTTGAGTCAGGTTGAAAGAATGGTGAGTGGTGGTCGGGACAGTTAAAGTGACAGTGGTAGCGGTAAACAGAAATCCCTTGAGAGCTCCCATAGCCATCCTGTGGCCTCAGAAGGGCCCCCCGGAGCTGCGAGCTAAGAGTGGCTCCAGTTGCGAACTAGCATAGCAGGCACCCCGGGATTATACACCAGCTGATGAGGCCGTCCCCCAAAGCGCTACCAAGGGTTTGGGCCTCTGTACTATCTGGCGGCGGGCCTGCAGTGCACCCTTTCCAACGGTACCCTCAGGTATTGCCAGGGAACAGACTGGCATATCAGTTTCCAGCAGACCCTGTTCATGATGACAAAACAACCACAAGTGCCGGCATCTCTACCCTAGAGCTGAAAGTGACATAGTCACTGAATACAGATGAAACCAAGACAGATAAAGCCAAGACATAAAATCAAGACAGGTGTAGCCAAGGTTGCAATTTTCCAGGAAAAGCAGCAGACTACTAAAGATAAGAAGTTTTTTGCCCTTTTATTATTAAAAAGTTGGTACGCAATTTCATATAAATGCTTCGAATAAAACCTCGTCATGTGACTGGCATGCGAAAAGATCTTCTTGATATGATTTATGGAATCCAAATAATTAGGAGAGGGAAATTCTACTGGCCATAAGAACACCTAATTACAGTAAGTAATTCTCATGTATTATGTCATCTTGACAATTTCCATTTCTCCCTCACAGCTTCTCTGCTACTCAGGTGATCATCAAATCTAGGATCAATAAGCTTGATTTATTCTTTTTTTTTATCATCATAGAAATACAATTGGTGGAATACTTACAAATACCTGAAATAAATCATAGTGTGTTGAATTAGAGGTAAAAACGTACGTTATCGTGTCACCTCTAACCCAAACACTGTAAGTTAGATTGCTAATTTATACAAAATTAAAATCACGCAGATACAAATAACAACACAGACAGAGATTCAAGGGCAGAGCAGCTTGATTTATCGTACGACGAAATCCATTTAAAAACGATTTGCGTTAACTAAGAACCTCACAGTAGCATCTAAAATCATTCTATTAGCTATTTTATTGAATTTTAGACTACCGAAAGCTAATAGATTGCCTAGATGATAGTCAGGCAATTGTGTCACATCATTATTGAGTATATCTGAAACTTCACGAAGCAGGCTATTTCTATGAACTTAATGGAGTGGGTAGTGCAGAAAAAAATGAGTTGTGGATTCGATTCCTTCATAACAATGCTCATTCAGATCGCTAAGGTGAGCTTGAAGCCTTGTTATGAGTGTTGCTTGTTACTTATTTCATGCAGACATTTCCTTGCTAGCCGAATTATTGATAGTAAAGCTGTTTTGAACTGAGGTAGTGTCGAGCAAGTTCTTATTTGGTGATCGAGTTTGTTCTATATGTTCACGCAATAGGGAAATAAAATCTTCGAATGCCTTTGTGAGGATGAATTTTCATATATAAAAACGTTTATATGGCGGAGTTGATTATAATTTCTGTTCTCATCAGGGACATAATCACGTAGATATTCAGGAGGCTGGTTATTTACAATTTTGTAAAAAAGACAAAGTCTGCGGTAGCACCTCCTGTTACCGAGCGTTTCCCAGCCAAGTTCCTCAGGGAGTTTGTCCGTGTTGGTACCCTTCCATGCTCTACTCACTGCCAAAGCTGCCTCATATTGTATGGATTCAAGTTTACGAGAAAGAGACATAATTTGGTCATGATAAATTACGTCTCCATAATCAAAATGTTGTCTCACAAATAGTTTGTACATTTGATCAAGTGTGTCCCGTGAAGCGTATTTTGAGAGAAGGCGGATGATACCTATCCCTCTCTTCACTTTTACAATTGCCGCCCTACCATGCTCAGAAAACTTAAGTTTCTCATCCAAGATCAATCCTATATGCTTGTGACTATTGACAACATTCATCTGATAATCGTTGAAGCTTAGTGGTGGATGATAATCTTTGCTTCGTTTTGAAGAGATAATTACTTCCTGTGCTTGTTTGGATGGATCAGGATTGAGAATCATCTTCCAGCAATAGGCCCAGTCTTGTATAATGGAAAGATCATTGCTTAAGCTTTGCCACGACAAGTTTACATCAGAAACTATTTGAAATAAGGAGCCATCATCGGCAAAAAGCTTTACTTGGAAGCAACACTTTCAGAAAGATCATTAATATACATTTTAAAGAATAGTGGGCCAAGGATAGAACCTCGAGGAACACCCGCGGAAACATGTGGCCATGATGAGGCTTTATCATTTAAAGCGACAAACTGAAACTGCCTGCTAGAAAATCTTTAAGAAGAAGGTAAAAGGGACCATCAATGCCATTCGATTTAAGTTTGAGTAATAGACCTTCATGCCACATCTTTTCAAAAGCGTTCGATAGGTCTAAAAAGACGGCGCTAGTTTCATGATGATTTTCAAATACTTGATAAATTTAATGAGTTATGGAGAGAAGTTGATTAATTGTCGAGTCACCTGGAAAAAAACCTGACTGATTAGATGATGAGAGATCAGTATCAGAGAAAAGGGGATATATTTCATCAAAGATTATTTTTTCCAAAATTTTACCAAAATTGGAAGAAGAGAAATCGGTCTATAGTTCACTATAATAAACTTGATCTGATCTCTCTCTCCTCTTAGCCTTTTGCATTGCTCTTTCTTCCTTTGTTGGGGCATTGTATAGGCCACCATGGCCTTCCCCAACATAACTTACTAAAAAGATATAAAAAAAGGTCGAGAATCTGCTAAAGTCACAAAGTGTTGTGCTGAGGAGATCGTTGTTCACAACAAGAAAAGCCCCAGCAAACCATCATTTATTTTGCTCAACTGGTTGCCTATTTATCAATGGATGGAATAACTTACAAACTAGTTAATTCTTAACGTCATGAATAAATCTCACCATCATATCTGATGGAAATATCTAGAGAGTCAAAATTACATCATACAGTACTCAGTTTTCAAGCAGAAAGGACATATTTATATACGAGGGGAGTTAGTGTGAGTTTGCAGAAAAATTGAAATTTTCAGAGAGTAAGGCATGGAAGTTTCCGCAAACACACTTAAGGGAAGTTTCTTCAATGAAATAGTTAAGAAAAGTAGCTCCAATCAAGGTATGGATATCAAGTGTTAATACAAAACTCCACTTCCAATTTTTACTCTTCTTACCTTGATCTTTAGGCTTTTCAAATCATCCTTCCTCTTTTGGTTCTTTCATCACTAATGCCAGACTTCTTGGCATGGATCACTTTATTCCCTCTTCTTACAAGCCTGGTAAAAAAAAATTCCCTACGTGCTTCAATTCACAATGCACCAAAGCTAGGAATAACAAATGACACTACTTCAAGGAATGGAAGCGACATCAAACCCAACATCAAGCAAAAACCAGGCCATAGGATAGCTAAGGGAGCTCTCAAGGGATTTCTGTTTACCGCTACAACTGTCATTTTAACTGTCCCAACCATCACTCGCCATTCCTTCAACATGATTCAAAACAATTTCAACAACTCAACTGCAGCAACTAACGTGGCACCTCGACCCTTTGCCATCTCATTCTGCAACATCCGTGGACTTTCTTCCAACATTAATCCAGTACATCATCATCTCCAATCCATAAACCCTTATGCACTCTTCCTCACTGAAACCAAAATCAAAGCTCTTGATCCCAGTAACAGCACCGTTTTCTCTCCTCATCTCAAATGCCCAGGTTATGAGTTATTTTCCTCCTTCTTCCCTAATGGTGGGGTTTTTGCATTTATTCGCTCTGATGTGCAGACCTTACATCTCAAACAATTCGATCTTTCTAATCCTGGCTTTCAACTCTTCTGGTTGAAAATTTCCCTTCCTCGTGCCACAAAGTACATTTGCACTCTATACCGCTCTCCTAACTCAAACAATCATGAAATTCTCTTCGACCACCTTTCTAAATCAATCGAAACCATCACGTTACAATCTCCACGCTCTGAAATTATTGTTCTTGGTGATTTCAACATCCACAACTCCAACTGGCTCTCCTATTCCTCCAATGTCACCGACCCTGCTGGTCGGGAAGCTGAGGCCTTTGCCATTGTCAATGACTTGACACAGGTAATTTCAGAGCCGACACGCGTTCCTGATCGTGCAGGAGACAAAGCAAATACTCTCGATCTTTTCCTCACATCCAATCCTAGCATTTACTCTCCTCCCACTGTTAGGTCTCCTCTTGGTAACTCTGATCATTGTCTCATAACCCTACGGCATGACTTCCTCCCTCACCTGGATATGCCCTTTGCTCCGCAAAGAGTCTTCCACTACAGCAAGGCTGACTGGGACTCCCATCGCACTTTTTACTCTTCTTACCCTTGGTCTTCAGGCTTTCCAAATGATCCTTCCGCTCTTGTTTCTTTCATCACCGACGCAATACTTCTTGGCATGGATCTTTTTATTCCCTTTTCTTACAAGCCTGGTAAAGACAGTTCCCCTAAGTGGTTCAATTCACAGTGCGCCAAAGTTTTGAATAACAAAGACCACTACTTCAAGGAATGGAAGCGACTTCAAACCCAAGACTCAAGAACTTCTTTAATCCAGTCACGCAATACTTGCTCCAAAACCATCAAAAATGCCAAATCAACTTTTGTCCAACGCATCAACAACAAAATCGCTTCCTGCCAGACAGGCTCTCGCTTCTTTTGGTCTCTTGCCAAAGTTGTCTCCCGAAACTCTAGCTCTTCTTCTACCACTCCTACATCCAAGGCCAATCTTTTTGCGTCAGTCATTGCCTCCAACTCCAATACCTGAACGATCAGAGGAGTCAAACCGCACCACTTCCGCCCTTCAAAATTCAATATGTCCCCCATTAGTTCTCCACACGAAAAGTCCTCCAAATCCTTCTCAAGCTTGACACCTCCAAATCTAAAGGCAAAGATGCTATTCCACCAACAGTTCTCAAAACCTGTGCTCCTGAACTTGCCCCTTTTCTTAAAAAACTATTCCAAGCTTCCTACACTCTTGGCACATTTTTCACCTCATGGAAACAAGCCCACGTCTTTCCTATCCCAAAAGAGGCGCGACAAGTCTAATCCACTCAACTTTCGTCTCATTGCAATCACTTCACTCATCTCTTAAACAATGAAAGCCATCATCACGAAATAACTTCTTACCTTCCTAGAAACGAACAATCTTTTCTCTGATCACCAGCATGGCTTTCGAAAAGCCAGGTCTACTGGTGATCTTCTTGCTTATGCTGTCCATGTCTGGTCCTCTGCTCTAGAATCCAGTGGTGAGAGCAGATTGATCTCTCTCGATAACTCCAAGGCCTTTGATCGCGCTTGGCACAAGGGTCTTCTCGCTAAACTGCCAATGTTTGGTCTCAATCAGACTCTCATTAATTGGATTGGTAGTTTCCTCTTTGATAGGTCAATCGCCGTCAGAGTGTTCGGCTTCCTCTCCAATCTGCACTCTATCAATGCTCGTGGCCAACTCCAGAAAGCTACTCGGCAATTTGCCAACAAATATTGGAACAATCTATGTGACGAAATCCAGACCGCTGCAGACTCTGGAAACCTACGTGAGATGTACCGTGGACTCAGAAAGGCAACTGGACCAAGTGCAAGGAAAGTTCGTCCTTTGAAGTCAACCACTGGTGAGCTCATCACCGATTCCACAAAGCAGATCGAACGCTGGGTGGAGCATTACTCGGTGCTATATGGCAATCCGCGCAACATAACAGAAAGAGCCATCAACTCTACTCCCACTTTCGACACGTTGTTCGAGCTGGACAACGCACCGACTATGTCAGAACTTGTGGAAGCCCTGAAGCATACAGATGCAGGAAAAGCTCCCTGCGCGGACGAAATCCCAGCAGACCTTCTCAAGTGTGACAGCAGTCTTCTTCCGTACCTGTACAACCTTCTCTGCATCAGCTGGTGCACTGGAAAATTCCCAGCTGCAATGAAGGATGCAAAAATCATCACTCTATTCAAGAAAGGCGACAAGGGAGACTGCAACAACTATCGTGGCATTTCTCTCCTTAGTGTCACAGGTAAAGTCTTCGCAAGAGTGCTCCTACCAAGGCTCCAACAAATCACAAGTCGCATCGATCCAGAGTCGCAATGTGGCTTCCGACGCGGACGCTCAACTGTGGACATGATCCTCTCTGTGCGTCAAATTCAAGAAAAATGCAGATAACAACGCCAGCCTCTCCATGTTGCATTTGCGGACCTCACGAAAGCATTCGACATGGTCAGTCGACATGGTATATTTGCTATTCTTCAGAAACTGGGGTGTACACCAACTCTGCTAAGCTTGACAAGATCACTCCAGGACAACATGTCTGCCGCAGTATCCTTTGATGGCTCAATGTCTGACGCCTTTCCCATACGGTGCGGTGTCAAACAAGGATGTGCACTGGCACCTACCCTATTCGGCATCTTTGTCTCTGTGCTGTTGCATTACGCCTTCAACACCCATGAGGATGAAGACAGTGTATACCTTCACACCCGCTCTGACGGAAAACTGTTCAACCTTGCCCGTCTACGCGCCAAAACCAAAGTGCGTACCATTCTTGTACTAGAACTCATGTTTGCAGATGACGCTGCATTGGTCTCACATTCGGCAGAAGACCTTCAGCGTCTGCTGGACAAATTCAGTGCTGCCTGTGCAGAATTCGCGCTGGTAATCAGCACGAAGAAGTCGGTCGTTCTCCACCAAGGTATAGCATCGCCAATCACTGTTAATGACCAAGAACTCGGAACAGTGGACAGCTTTGCATACCTCGGCTCCATTATGAATAATCAACTATCAATTGAACCGTAGATCCAAGCGCGTATTGGACGGGAAGCTTCCACTTTCAATCGTCTCTGCGACCGAGCATGGCTCAACAAACACTTAACTCTTCGTACAAAATGTCGGATCTACGACTGCTGTGTACTAAGCACCTTACTCTACGGAGCCGAAACATGGACAACATACGTACGTCACGAGAAGAGATTAAATGCCGATCACTTACGCTCCCTTCGGCGCATCATGGGGAAAAAAATGGTGTGATAAAGTCACCAATGAAGAGGTGCTAAAGCGCGCGGGCAGCCGCTCTCTCTTCCAGTCACTGAAAACTCGACGAATGCGGTGGCTTGGACACTTGCGGAGAATGCCCGACGGACGGCTCCCCAAAGACATTCTCTTCAGTGAACTACGCCATGGAAGAAGAGGAAGGGGCCGCCTATTACTGCGTTTCAAGGACGTAGCCAAACGGGACTTAAATGACCTAGGCATCGATGCGACTGAGTGGGAGCATCTTGCTGAAGACAGGCTCAAATGGCGTAGTGCTATCAAGACAGGTGGTGAGCAATTAGAAAACCAATGGCTCAGGAAATTGGCACTTCAAAGACAAAGAAGATCCACCATTGACTGACTTTTTGTCTCGTACCTGTGTCCTTTGTAGCGTTTTTTGTGTTATGTCCTGTCTCTTGTTGTATAACTCGTAAATCTCTCGAGATTGTTTTGCCCTTATTATCATTAGGCGCTAGTGTTCTTAGACAACATAAAAATGTAATGAAATTACGTCATAGCTTAACACCCCAACTTGATGTAGCTTCTTAATTTTCCGAATAAACATCGTTTAAAGTCTATTAGTATTTTCTTCTTTGGCAACTTCGTGAAAACGCCGGCGATATTTTTATTTGACGGGACGTAGTCGATTGATATTTTGTCATTCTCGTAGCATTCTCGAATAAAGTGGCATCGGACATCTATATGTTTGGATTTGGAATGTTTCACTAGGTTCTTTATCAGCGCAATGGCTCCTTGATTGTCGTTATAGATAAGAGGTGGTGGAATTTCTTTCGGCACGGCATCCTTAGAAAGTTAGTTAGGTATTGAACTTCCTGACATGTTAATGAAAACGACATATATTCCGCGTCACATGCTGATAGCTGCTGATAAGAAGAAGCCCCATGATACGTTTTAACGTTGTGTAACGGCAACGCACCCCTTATTTCGACAAGTTTACCATTATATCAAAATAGTACTTTTGCCTTCCTTATTTGGACACATTTATCTCCGTATCAAACTTTCGTATCTCTGTATAACACGTTTAGATTAGTTTTAGTTTTTAGAGTTTTTGAGAAGTAGAAGTAGTCGTAGTATTAGAACAAGGAAGAAGCTGAAGAAGAAGACTAAAGCCGCAGTCGAGTGAAGAGACGACCCGACGCCGAAAACATCGCAGAAGAGAGCCGAGCTCACCGAAGAATAATAGACGTTAAAGTTAGTTGTTTTGTATAGTTAAATCGGAACATTCGTACTCACGCGTTAGACTTCATGATAAGTGTGATTTAACATATTGGTACCCCGTGTGAGAAACATTGGTGAAATTGTCAAGAAAGAAACTGTTTTATTTCAATCAATATTCGTCTATCAAAGTTATACAGAAGAGCTACGATGTTGGACTGTTCCGTGTTGCTCTTGCCCCGTGCAGTTAGTAGCACAAGATTACGTCATATACCGTCCTCAGACGATCGGTATTTGCAGAATTTCATACCTGTTGTCTTTTCATAATACTGCACTTAATCGCAGTAGCGTAGATCGTAAATCTATTAGAGAGGTTACGATTTGACTACGAGCGTGACTACGACGACGATGGTAGCCTGGGCTCTAGCGCGGCTCCGTTGCTCCTCTCGTAGTCTCGATTCTAGCTTACGATCTGAGAGACTACGTGACTTTGGCGCCATTCTCTTTCGAGGGAATTTATTCGACATGGCAAATATTGACGACATGAATGATCTATTTCTGGGGTATTAAGATGCAAACATCATCGATAATGATGACTTGATGTTGCTCCATGGTATACATAGACGAAGAAACTCACAGTTTCCGTATTGGAACTATGAACGATTTAGCTTGGAGTTGATGGAAGAGGACGAATGCAAGGCAGAGTTTTGCGTGAACAGGAGTGGCATGTACACTCTAGTAGAAGCAGCGGTGTTCCCTGCTGCATTTAGATGCTACAATGGCGTGGTTGTTGATTCGGTGGATGCTTTGTGTATTTGTTTGAGGAGGCTGGCATATCCTTGCAGATATGGAGATTTAATCCATTGCTTTGCAAGACCAATCCCACAATTATCTATGATAGCCAATCTAGTTGCTGATGAGATCTATGGTAGGTTTTCAGACCGCCTTACTTCTATGAATCAACCATGGTTATCCAGGGAAAATCTTAGGAGATTTGCTGATGTCATTCATGCCAAAGGGGCTGCTCTGGATAACTGCTGGGGTCTTGTGGATGGAACTGTTAGGCCTATATGTAGACCTAGTATGAATTAAAGAGCTGTATACAATGGACAGAAAAGGGTCCACTCTTTGAAATGCCAGTCTGTTGTAGCCCAAATGGCATGATTTGAATGTTTGGTCCTGTAGAGGGAAGAAGGCATGATGCTGCAATGTTGATGATGTCGGGTTTGCTGGATGTGCTGCAACAGTTATCTTATGCACCTAATGATGAAGCCTTTTGCATCTATGGCGATCTAGCTTATCCTCTTTGACAGCAGCTGCAATGTCCATTTCGGCAAAGGCAAGGTATGACAGCAGAGCAGCAGGCCTTTAACCAATCCATGAGCAAGGTTCGTGTTTCAGTGGAGTGGGTTTTGGAGAAATTGGGGCATTCTTTAAATTTTGTGACTTCAAGCAAAATCTAAAAATTGGGTTCAGTCCTGTTGTCAAGACATACAGTGTATGTGCTCTTCTGAGGAACGCAATGACCTGCATGTATGGATCCAATACTGCAAATTATTTTGGAATAGAACCTCCTGCCCTTAAGTTTTACTTAAAAGGCAACTGAATTTATTTGACTCTTAGATAGATATAAACAGCTTTTTAAAAGCTATCAAATTACTATTTAAGTAACCCAATCGTAGAGCTCTAAGTTTGACACTTAGGTGTAAACTCATAAGCCATTTGTTTCCATATTTTAATTAGATTTTGTTGAGTTTGCAAACAGACAATTTTTATACAATAATTCTTTCTACAATTATTTACAATAATACTGGAATTAGTATTGCTTGCTTGGCTTTATGAAAATTATGTGATGCACCTTTGAGCCATGTGGATGAATGGCACTATTTAGATGGCTTTTGTCCTTATTATATTACAATACAACATATACCAAAAAGTGGTTTTGCAGCTACTATCATCTGCTAATAACCCAAAGCTTAGAATAGTATACTGTGTATTTTTTGTCTAATAAAGTACAAGGTATGAAATAGTGCACCCCAAAAATAATTCCTGGTGATAAAAAAACAAAATGGTTTATTCATAAAGTGAAATTTAAGTTACTTGTGTACCTTAGTAAGAATTCAAATGACAAATGAAATCAAGACTATCCCATGACCAGATTTCTTTAATTAAGATAAAAAATTTATTGAATATATGGCGACTATTTGCTATGTACAGTTCAATGTGAAAATTGCCGTGTAAATTATTTAAGTACTGATAACTTAAGAATTCACAAAGCGTTACACACATCTGAATCTTCTTAGGCCTTTCTTGATCCACGGCGGTGTTATTGTAGGCCATTGCACTTTGATTGATATTTGAACGCTAAAGAAAGAATTTTAGTATCGTAAGGAGATGCAGATCTTTCGAAGGTAGCAGAAGGAAATTGAAAAGTGCGAGAACGATTGTTGCTAAAGTATTCATTACGAAATGAATTCAATTTCTCACCTTCTTGGTCACAGTACGCAAAAACCCCTCAGTACGAGTAGTCAAATCCTTCGGCAAGGAGAGCTGATTGTGAGGATTCCTCTTTGGACATGCGCAGATGCCGTTATTTATGACAACCCACCGTCGTAGTCACGCTCGTAGTCAAATCGTAAGCTCTCTATTGTATTTGCGAGTCATGGCGGAAATCGCAGATACTGTGAATAACCTGCAGTCACAACTGCGTGCCGTTCAAGCTGCAATTGAGGGGAATTCTCAAGCTAGTATGCTTTAGCCCAGGCCTTTCACTGGTGCTCTCGGTGACGATGTAAACGAATGGCTCGCAAAGTTCGAGCGCTTTGCGAAATTTTATAGTTGGAGTAGCACAAAGAAACTTGGTGCTATAGTGCTCTTATTCGAGGGTCCTGCTCTGTCATGGTTTCAAACCCTCCCGGACGAAACTAGCAATTCTTTTAATCGTTTGGTAGAGGCTTTGAGAAATCGATTTAGTGCCGCCAACATGGATTTTATCCTAAGGCAGGAACTTAATGCTAAGAAACAAGGATCCCGTAGTCATTAACCAACTATACGGCCGATATAATCAGACGATGCCAACATCTCTCTTTGAACGACAATGAACTTATGAATGTTTTCATGAACGGCCTCAAGCAGGAATTAAGATCCCACGTTGTCCTAAGCCAGCCCACCTCATTCACAGAGGCCGAAAAGCTTGCCCACCCCAGGGAAGCTGTTACCAGCACATCGGAGGTAAATTCGGTGACTGCCTCAAGTCCAACGGTTCACGAACAGCGCATTAAGGAACTTGAGGGTCAAGTCAAACTCCTTTTGTCGTTGGCCTCTAATGAAAAATCGTCAAAACCACCGTCCTTAATTAGTATAACCAGCGATATGCTGCGGAGCCTACTCCATGATGTACCACCCCAACTCGAAAGTCAAGGAGGTTACTTGGCAATCGGTAGTAGGAGTGAGATTCACCAAGTAAAAGCGGACATAATTGCTGCAATTCACAATTCAGCACAAAATAATGTACGCCTATGTGTACCATTGCAGAATCCCTCTACTCAGTCTGACTACACCCAATCCCTGAGCAAAGCCATCCAGATTGCAAATCAGACAGTACAGAAAAATCTTTTAACAGCTAGACACAAGCAAACTAGTCAGTATGCTCAGGGCCACCCTGCCTGGAAACCATTTGCAGCTGGTCAAACACTGTGGTTATCCCGCCCCAAGAAATGGAAGTTTGGGAAGAAATGGCCCATACAAAATCAGCAGCCAAAATGGGGTCAACTATGTATTACGGTCCACCATAGGGAGAAGTCTTGTAGCACATCATAATCAGATTAGACTATGTCCCACCCCGTTGGGTCAAGGCTCGCCAGTCCAGCCCATTGCAGAAGCCCCGGGAATTGTGTTTGCAGAACCTGAAGGGGTTGGGGGGCAGGAAGTACATCGTGTTGCAGAGGGTACTGCCAGACCCCCACGTTTTCGCAAGATCATAAACCCTCCACTTCGCCTTGGGGATTTTGTAACATATTAGTGCAAAGTGAGCCCCGGACCCTATAAATCTAAGAGGGGGGAAGGTGTAATGTTGCGCTAACTAGCTGGGCGCCGTATTATAAATGTGTAAATTTGTTATGTTAATTATTTTTCCTGTAACCATGTTGTCTAGCTGTGTTGTGAAGTTTGTACTTGCTGTGTCATGTGCTATTTGTGTGCCTGTTGATTGGCGTGATTTACAACTACAAATAAATATTCATCTTACAATGTAATTTAGTTCAGTTATTCGGAATTGAAGAGATACTACGCTCAGCAGAAATCCAGTTTTGTTATTATGGCCTAATTCTTGGAACCTGAACACCCTACAGAGTGTGCATTACCAGTATCAATGTTATGAAGAATAATGGAGCTTCGATCAAGCTCCAAGTTGGATGAGGCAAATACGTCAGAATGGTGATCAAGAAAGGAAGTCAATCGAGTATTTTCAGTGGGCGAAAGATTAGAGCTCGGTAGACCATTAAACCTTGGAGTACTTTCGGCATTTGGTGGGAGGATTTTCCTTCTTCATGGTGGAAACAGTCGGGTCACCTTTTACATCAGCAATGACATCGTCAGTGGTTAACGTGCAAAATGTACGGATGCAAGTTCCTTTATATAGCAAAACAGGGGTGTCGTTGGGATTTATGAACCGAATAGTAACGCAATCGTATTGATCAGGAATAGCCAATATTGAAGCGCCCATTAAATTATAAGCATCAGAAAATTTTTGATTGGCTTCTACTAATCCAACGACGGAATCAACAGGCTTGGATAGATACGCTGGTATGATGACTTCACATTGACTATCAATCACGCATGTTTTCGCGCTGTGAACATTAGCAACGGTCGATGAATTGCCATATTTTGTAAAAAAAAACCGTATTATTGGACTTACATATGAAATATTCTTGCTTGAAATCAATAATCGCATCGTTAGCATGGAGGAAGTCACATCCAAGCACCACTTGGTAAGCAAGATTATGTACAAGGGAGGCATCACAGTTATAACTGTGATCCCCTATAATAATTTCAAAGGACACGAGACCTGTAACTGGAGTAATATTCCCGTCTGCCGTTTTGATATTGGAAATCAAATCGGTCTTTTTTTAGTTGGACATTAGGCCGCAATGTTAAATTATAAAACTTTTCGCTTACAACACTGACAGCTGCTCCTGTATCAACGAGTAGACAATCGCTTTCGCTTAAAATATGACCACTAATTGAAATGTTGGAAGACGCTGTCTCATTTTCGGAGTAGGAGCCAATTTACGGAATATATAGATCCTTACTGTAAAGATCTGCAACGGGATCTACCTTGGAATAAGATTGTCACATTTTGGTCGACCCCATTGTGGCTGGCGTTTCAGCGCGGCCTTGCGGCTTGGGTTTTCATTAACCGTGGGGCATTTTCAAAACACGGGACCCTCAATTTCCCCACTTCGAGGGCCCTTTCCCATTTAAATAATGCTGGTTCAAGTACTGTGGTTGCGAAGGAGATGGTGTTTGTGACCGGAATCGAGGATGCGGCTGTTGGGCTCGTGGAGCTTCACAATCATGATACCGCTGTTGACAATATCACGCAACGTGTCCTACCCTACCCGCTGGCAGAAATGACAGATAGGCTATAGGCTGACCACGTTTGACGAGTTGGTACACCTAACTCTACCTCAATGGAAATTCTAGCTGGTCGTCCAAATAACATCTCATATGGAGACAGCCCTGGACTCGTGTACACTAGTATTGTAGGCAAATGCTGCTTGGTCAAGCCACTTGTCCCAATCTAAACTATGCTCAAAAACAAAATTAGTAATTATAGCTTGTAATGTAGGATTCTGTCGTTCCACAAGGTCGTCGCACTGGGGGTGGTATGCGGTGGTGCGTGTCTTTTTTAGACCCATCAAGTTGTAGACTTCGTGCATGAGAATGCTGTCAAAATTTTGGCCTTGGTCTGAGTGGATGACAGTGGGGGGCCCAAATCGAGAAAATAATCTGGAGACAAGGATGTTGGCAACTATTGTGGCTTTCTGGTCCCTTGTGGCAAAAGCTTCACACGAATTGGTGAAATGGTCCATGGGCCCGTATAATCCAGAGTCCAAACACAAATGGTTCGCTTAGCCTTACTGGTTGCAGTGGCGCATTGCTCTGATGAGGTTGATACTTACTTTGACTACAATCAACACATTTTTTGATGAAATCAATTATTGAAGTACGCATTTGTGGCCAAAAGAAACGCTCTCTAGCTCTTTTGATGGTACAAGTGATTCCCATATGACCTCGTACTGGGCCCTTGTGCAAACCTTCAAGAACTTTTGCTACTAGTGTCCTGAGAATAACAAGAGCGTGTCTGGGGAAGTGTTTGTTATTGTCTAGGGAACGAACGAGGAGTCCGTTACTTACAAAGAGCTGGTCCCAACATTCCCAATAAGTACGCAAACTGGAGTTGCCTTTCCATACAAAATTTGGAGGCTTAGGAAAGCCCTGCTCTTTCAGTTCCACGACTTTACGGATATCTTTACGGTCATTCCTTTGCGCCTGAAGCAAGTTGGTGGCTGGGGTTAAACTGATAGAACCAGCTACCTCGGGAGTTTGGTTGTGATTAAGGCGTGACAGTGCATTAGCATTTTTAATGGAGTTGCCTGGCCTATGCCGTACATCAAAGTCAAATTCGTGAAGGTCCATAATCCAACGTGCAATTCTCCCTTTTGGTTCAAGTGAATGGAGCCAGCGAAAAGCACTACTTTTTTTTTTTTTTTTTTTTTTTTTTTAGTGGGTTATGTTGAGGAAAGGCCATGGTGACCTATACAAAGCCCCAACAAAGGAAGAAAGAAGAAAGCGAGCAGCTAAGAGGATAGAGAGATAAGATCAAGTTTATTTATCTTAGATTTGAAAGATGGCAAGTTGTAGGACTCAGGAAAGCAAGAAGAGGGCAAGACGTTCCATAAGTTGCATGTTCTTGGGATGAATGATGATTTGTGAGATAGAGTTCGTGGATTAGGCAGTGAAACTTGGAAAGGGTGTGAATGAGTTGAGCTTCTGGTGGTCCTGACACGCCTCAGAGGAACTGGAATAATATCCCTGATCTCCTGAGAACAATGTCCGTTAAAGTATCTGTAAAAGATGGAAAGATCTCCAACTAAACGACGATGGGAAAGAGGTTGGAGCGAGTTGGTGAGGTTAGGATTATTGATGAGACGAATGGCTTTGGACTGGACTTTGTCGAGAAGACAGAGAGTAGATTTTGGAGCACCACCCCAGACGTGGGAGCAGTACTCTAAAGAAGGACGGATTTGGGACTTGTATATAGATAGAAGGTTAGATGATAAGAAAAACCCACGGGCTCTGGCGAGGAAACCGAGCTTTTGAGATGCATGTTTAGCAAGGGAATGGATGTGAGTTTTCCAAGTGAGATTAGATGAAAGAGAAAGACCAAGTTGTGTGAAAGAAGCTGAAGCGTCCAGTTCATCACCATTCATGAAGACAGCTGGAAAGTTTTGATTACGTTTGCGTGAAATGACAGCCTGTTTCGTCTTGCTTTGGTTGAACGAAACTAGGTTGTCTTTACCCCACTTCTCAATAACTGTCAGATCATTGGAGAGAAGCGAGGCTGAAATGTTTCTATGGAGTTGGATATCGGTGGAAGCATGGTCATTTGGATTGAATGAAAATGAGGAACTTAGGAAGGTATCATCAGCAAAGGAGTGAATGCTAGAAGACGTGGAGGTGAGCAGGTCATTGATGAAGAGGATGAAGAGTACAGGAGAGATGACAGAGCCCTGGGGTACACCAGCATTGATAGAGTGCAGATTGGAGAGGAAGCCGTCCACTCTGACGGCAATTGACCTATCGGAGAGGAAACTACCAATCCAATTAATGAGAGTGTGATGGAGACCAAACATCGGCAGTTTAGCGAGGAGACCTTTGTGCCAAACGCAATCAAAGGCCTTGGAGATATCGAGAGAGATCACTCTGCTCTCACCACTGGATTCTAGAGCAGAGGACCAGACATGGACAGCATAAGCAAGAAGATCACCAGTAGACCTGGCTTTTCGAAAGCCATACTGGTGATCATACTGTCTGTAATAACATGGAATTTTCTGCCTAGCAGGTAAACCCGAAAGTGTTTCATTGTAGTGACTACTGCAAGGGCTTCCTTTTCCATGGTTGAATAGTTTCGTTCACGCTGTGAGATAGGGTGTAGCTTGCATAAGCAATAACTCGTTCCCCCCATTCCCGTCGTACTGTGCAAGAACAGCCCCAAGGCCAACATCTGAGGCGTCAGTCTGCAACACAAATGGCTTATCAAAATTAGGGTATGGAAGGACTGGGGCTGAGCAGAGACGTTGCTGTAGGGTCTGAAAAGCATTTTGGTGTTGGTCGGTCCACAATAATTTTACATTTTTTTTGGTCAAGGCTCTCAGGGGTGCAGACACCGTGGCGAAATCAGGTATAAATTTGCGGTAGTAGCCTGCAAGGCCTAGAAATGAGCGTAACTTTTCCAGATTGGAGGGAGGGGACAGATTTTGGATGACCTCGATTTTGGCTGGATCTGTATGAATACCCTTGTGTGACACGGTGTGGCCCAAGTAAATAACCTTGCCTGCCTCAAAGCGCGCTTGGAGGCCTTAACACATAAGTCATGCTGGCGAAACCTGTTTAGCACAGACGTCAAGCGCATGCAGAGATCAGACATGTTTTGAGAGAAGATGATCACATCATCCAAATAGCACAGACACTCTGTATGAGTCAAACCTGACAAAACAACGCCTATAGCACGTGAAAATGTAGCAGGGGCATTGGACAAACCATAGGGTAGTCGCAAAAATTCATATATTCCCCCAGGGGTGCTAAAGGCGGTTTTTTCACGATCATCGGGATGCATACCCACTTGCCAATAGCCACTACCAAGGTCAAAGGTGCTGAAGATTGTATTGCCATTTAATGCTGCTAAAGATCGTCAACACGAAGGAGAGGGTGTGCATTGATTTTGGTAACAGAGTTTAGTTTTCTGTAATCTATGCAAAATCGATACGAACCATCTTTCTTCTTAAAGAGTACAATGGGAGAAGACCAAAGGCTAGTACTGGGCTGAATAACCCCCTGGGCCAGCATGTCACGGACCTGCTTCTCAACCTCTGCCTTTTGATGGTAAGGCAGGCGTCTAGGGTGTTGTCTAGTAGGGGACGAAGCACCTGTGTCAATTATGTGAACTATGACATGCGTGTGGCTTAGAATATTGTCAAATACATCTGGAAAGGAGAGCAGAGTATTAAGCAAAGACCTCTTGTCTTCTGTAGACAGGTTAGGGTTAATAGCATTCGTTAACTCAGTCAAAGTTGAGGTGCAAGTGCTCCAGGCCTTTCTACTGTTGTACAAATTTTGGGAGCGTCGGTTTGGTTCGTGGAAATAGGAGCTAACTCGCTAACTGGCAAAAATTCGGCAAGGTGCTGATTAACCGTAAATTCAAGGGCAAATTAGATGGATTCATAACTCTAACTGAAATGTGTCGATTATCTGCCTGACTAACTGAATCATACTGACTGGACTCTCCGTGTTGACTAACCATAACGAGCTGGTTGATGCAACTGCAGGGGACGTGACATGACAAAATGCATTCTGTGGGTGCGGGAAGAGTACAATTATTCTTAAGGGTCACCTTAACCGGCCCCCAAGTGGGTGACTGGAGAAACAAAGGTTGGTTTCCCCCTTCAGATGGATTGGCACTTTTCCCAGCGGAAAGGTTGGAGGGAGTGGACGAGGGAGTAGAAGGACGCAGGGGTGTCAAAGCTGTACTGCCATGTGGGCCCACCAGAACATATGTACCCCTTAGAATGGACAATTGTAAACGATAGGAAACAATGAAATCCCAGCCTAAAATACATTGCAAGGGCTGTAACACATTATCGCAAATGAGAAATTCACCCTCATACAAGTATTGGCTTCCAGGGAAAGCGAACTGGGCAATCATTGAACCAGAGGAAAGCAAAGGTTGCCTAGTAACAGACACACATTGATTGGAATTGGGTCTGAATGTTGGTGAATTTTTATCTTGACAGGTACAAAAGTCAAAAATTGTTTGACACGCTTCAGCACTTAAAATGGATTTCATGGAACCTGTGTCAACAAGCACAGACAGTTGCACACCACCACTAAACTCACAAGAAAGGAGGGGTTAGCGAGAACATTCAGAGGCAAATCCAACAGAAAAAAAGAGAAGGGTGCTCATCGCTCCAACCCCTTAGGGAGGCACCCTTTTGGGAGTTTAAACAATACTGAAACTTACTGCCTGCTAGATGTGGATCACGAATGTTCGCACAGTTCTGGGGGCTGTGTCCCCAAGCGCGACAGACAGTACAGCGGGCTGCACTTCGTCTTCTCCTGCAGTCGCGTACCACATGGCCTTCGTCGTGGCAGTAGAAACAACGAACTTTGTGGCTCGTAGGGTATGTTCTGCTTTTGGGTGGCGATTGTGGAGCAGAAACAGCAGATAGGGAGGAAACGGCAGCACTTAGAGTAGCTTGTTGATCTGCCATGTCGGAAATCAAACGCTCCACGGTTACCATACGTTGTTGTGGAAAATTCTCCGAAACAACGTAAGAATCCGGTTGGAAAGCAGGGTCAATCGTAGCATGATGGAAGGCGGCACATGGGGCCGTAGGACCAACTGCAGCTCATCGAGGGCACGGTATCGTTGCACGAAAGCAACCATCTTAGAAAGATTTGGCGTAGGGTCAAACCCTTCTGAAACTGTCTTCGCAGCAACGCATCAAGAGCTTCATCGCTGAGGTAAGTTTCCGCGTTTCGAAGAAGATCTTTCCAACGCTAGAGGTACAGCAAAGGATCTTCGGATGGCCGGAGGGCTTCTTGGTCGAAGTCACGATAAAATTTTTCCCTGGCAACCGCCGACATAAGGCACCTCGTCAGGTTGGTCATAAAATGAGCCAACGTATTATTCTCCCCATCGACAAGTGACTCGAAATAGGCAGCAGCAGGGCCGTGCAAGAAAGCAGGCAATTTGAGAAGGCGGCTGTCAGTGTCCCACGCATTAGCAACAGCACATCGCTCGAATTGACGCAGCCAAGCCGTGAAATCATCAGCAGAAAATCGTTCCGGCATTATTTGTGTGGCCATCGTAACTCTGTCACAAATTTGTAGGGTGTTCAGGTTCCAAGATTTAGGCCATAATAACGACACGGATTTCTGCTGAGCGTAGTATCTCTTCAATTCCGAATAACTGAACTTAATTACATTGTAAGATGAATATTTATTTGTAGTAGTAAGTCACGTCAATCAACAGGCACACAAATAGCACATGATACAGCAAGTACAAACTTCACAACACAGGTAGACAACATGGTTACAGGAAAGATGATTAACATAACAAATTTACACATTTATATTACGGCGCCCAGCTAGTTAGCGCAACATTACAACCCAATCAAGCAATCTCCCTACCGTGTATCTCAAACGCAAAAAGCGGAAATTGAACAACAGATTCAGAAGATGCTTGCTCAAGACGTCATCAGGTTTCTAGTAGTCCTTGGAGTTCTTAAGTTGTTCTGGTGAAAAAGAAAGATTGGACTACGCAGTTCTGCATCGATTAACGCAAGCTTAGCGCGGTAGCACGAAAAGACAGCTACCCTTTACCACGTATAGATGATGCACTGGACGCCCTCTCTGGTTCTCTTTACTTTAGTACACTGGGTCTTCAGTCAGGTTATCACCACGTTGCCATGGATGAACAATCGATTGAGAGAACTTCTTTTATTTCGCATGTAGGGCTGTATGATTATAATGTCATTAGCTTTGGCTAAACTAATGCACCCCAGACTTACCCGCGACTAATGCAATATGTACTACATGGCCTCCATTGGAAAATTTGTTTGGTTTACATTGATGACGTCATTGTATTTTCATCCACGTTTGAAGAGCATCTATTTCACCTTGCAGCTGTTTTCGATCGTTTACGAGAGGCTAATCCTAAATGTAAACCGTCGAAGTGCGACGGCATTCGCCCAGATCCAGGCAAACTCAATGCCGTTAAAACGTTCCCTGTACCTCATTCGGTTAAAGATGTGCGCAGCTTTTTGGGATTGTGCAACTATTATCGACGCTTTGTTAAGGATTTTCCTCGCATGGCATCGCCACTTAATCGCCTTACACGGAAGTCGGTCAGTTTTGTTCGGGACCCATCCTGCGAAGCTTCTTTTCTAAAGTTAAAGGATCGCCTTTGTTCACCACCAATCCTTGCTTACCCAGATTTTTCTCAACCATTCCATCTTCATACGGATGCTAGCCAGCATGCCCTAGGGTACATTTTAGGTCAGTACATTGACGGTAACGAGAGTGTCATTGCTTACGGTGGTCGTGAATCAAGTCTCGCTGAGACTCGCTATAGCACCACTGAACGTGAAGCCCTGGCTGTGGTCGATGATATCAACCACTACCAACCATATCTCTCCTGCACAAAATTCTATGTACATACAGACCATGGAAGCATATCATGGCTTATGAAAGTAAAAGACCCTACGGGACGGCTTGCTCGATGGGCTTTGCACTTGCAGCAATATGATTTTGAAATCATTCATCGCCCATAAGTGCTTATGCTCTTTCACGGCGCAAATATCCATGTCCAGATCATGCTTTTGCTTCTGCTGCTGGTTTTCCTGTAGCTGTTATTGACCATCCTTGCCCGTCGCCCGTAGATCTAAGAGCCCTTCAACGTCAAGACATTGATCTGAGTCCCATCATAACTTATCTTGAAACGGCAGAATTGCCTGGAAGCGATTCCCAGGCTCGAGCATTAATGTTATCAATCGACTCCTATTATTTGGATGAACGTTATGTTTTCTGGGCTCCAGGTAAGCGTAAACAGCAATCACTGCGCTCTCAAGTTGTCATTCCAGCCTCCATTCGTCATGACGATTTGCTTTCTTGCCACCTTGATCCAACAGCCGGACACCTTGGTTCTATCAAAACTTACTGGCACGGAATGTTTAAAGATATTGAACACTGGTGTCGTAGTTGCATTGATTGTGTCATGCAAAAGCGTCCTCGAAACCACCATAAAGCACCGTTGCTTCCTGTTACGGTCGATGGGCCTTTGGACCGCCTTGCAATGGATATCTTAGGCCTGTTACCCCCGACGCATGACGGTAATCGATACATTTTAGTTTTATCTGATTATTGCACGCGCTGACCTGAAGCCTACGCTCTGCCCTCTATCGAAGCGCCTCGTATCGCTCAGGTCCTTGTAGCTGAGATTTTAGCCCACCACAGCGCTCCTCGTACGATACTTTCTGATCGTGGGTTGAATTTCCGTACCTCGATTGTCAAGGCCGTTTGCCAGATTATCAGTACTCGTCGCCTTCACACCATCCCGTATCATCCGCAGACGGACTGCTTAGTGGAACGATTTAATTCCACATTATGCAACAGCCTCAGTATGCTCGTCAGTACTCATCAGAAAGACTTGGACAAACATTTGCGGTTTGTTCTTTTTGCGCATCGTGTTGCACCCAACGCTAGCACCAACGAGTCCCCGTTCTATTTGCTATACGGTCGTGAACCTCGCCTGCCACTCGATGCTTCATTGCTATTACCTGATTCTAACGTTTCCACATCGGTCTAAGAGCTCCGAGCACGTCTTGTGACGAATCTTGAAGAATCTTGGAAGCTGATTGCTTCAAATACCCAGCTTGCCCAGCAACGAATGAAACTACAATACGATAAGCACGCTACTCCAGTTCCGTTTGACGTTGGCTCCAAAGTTTGGGTATATACTCCGAAAAATCGAGAGGGCTTGTCCAAAAAGGTTGCACACAACTTCCATGGTCCATACCGAGTTGCTGTCAAGTTATCGCCAGTTCACTTTAAACTGCGTACCATGGATAATCGACCAGTTACCGTACCCGTGCACGTTAATCGCATGAAGCTATATCATGATCCATCCAATCGTCCCATTTCCAGCCCTTCTCTCGATCACACTACACCAGATTTATCCGATTCTTATTTACCGCCCGACAGTTTTCCGTCGTCTAGTGCACCCAACGAATCTCTGCTGCAGGATACGAACGCTGATGCCAGGCATTCGGATAGACGCGTTGTTACGGATGTTCCAATTACCCGACCTAAAGACACTCACTCACCTCTTGAGATCCAACCTGTTTACAGTATTCAAGCCGGGAGGCTTGACGTAATGGGGGGAGCTATGTTGATAAGAAGAAGCCCCATTAAATGTTCGAACGTTGTGTAATGGCAACGCACCCCTTATTTCGACAAGTTTACCATTATATCAAAAAGTACTTTTGCCTTCCTTATTTGGACACATTTATCTCCGTATCAAACTTTCGTTTCTCTGTATAACACGTTTAGATTAGTTTTAGTTTTTAGAGTTTTTGAGAAGTAGAAGTAGTCGTAGTATTAGAACAAGGAAGAAGCTGAAGAAGAAGACTAAAGCCGCAGTCGAGTGAAGAGACGACCCGACGCCGAAAACATCGCCGAAGAGAGCCGAGCTCACCGAAGAACAATAGACGTTAAAGTAAGTTGCTTTGTATAGTTAAATCGGAACATTCGTACTCACGCGTTAGATTACACGATAAGTGTGATTTAACAGAGCGCCACTGCTGATTGTTCCTTTGACTTCCAGCTATTTTGCGGACCATTCGGATGCATGCTACTGCAGTAGCCGGAGATGCTGCGTCTGTCATCAGTCGATGAGGCCCATTTGGTATCACAATTAGCGGCAAGTTTCACGTCTGTGGGGCTTTTCTCAAATGTCAGTTTATAATTCACTGTAAGCTGGATAAATCGAAAGACGTGTTTTAGCATTACCCAATTGCTATCTTGGGGCTTCGACAAATTCTGTGATAGTTTTTTCACACAATAACGCAAATCTGGTGAGGTGCAATTCATTGCGTAAACTAAGCTGCCCCCATCTGTATGTACTTTTTCATGTGATCAAAGATGCTTGCTGCGGTTTCTTGGCTTCCATTGTATGAATCTGGATTAACTTCACAAGGTGTTGTTGTTGGCTTACATTGGTCATATCCGAATCTTTGATGTACTACTTTTAGGAACCTTTTTTGCGACATCATAATGGATTGATTTTTTCTTTGAAGATTGATTCCAAGGAATGAGGAAATTTCGCCCAGGTCCTTCATATTAAGCCTTTCCTAAAGTTTACTCTTGGCATTATCCATAAGTTCCTTTGAACTTGACGTAATGATATTATCATCGACCCAGACCAGTAGAATTATTGTTCCTCTGTCACTTTTTGAATAAACAAACAAGGGTCGGAATTTTATTGAACAAATTCAATTCTTTGCAAGTATTGATGAAGTAGGTTGTGCCAGTTCCAGCCACTATGCTATGGACCATACAAGGATTTCTTTAACTTCCACACAAGGTTAGGTATTTGTTGGTAGCCTGGGGGTTGCTCAACGTAAGCATTGCATTAAATGGGTGCGTGAAGATATGCCCCCTTCACATCCATTTGCTGCAACAACCAATCGTTTTGAATTGCTATTTGAACAAGCATTCGAACAGACTCCATCCTTGATGTAGGTGAGAAAGTCTCTGTGAGATCTTTTCCCTCTACCTGAGTAAAACCTCAGGTGACATATCTTGCTTTGTAAATTGGGTCTTCCACTTTGATTTTGATGATAAATATCCATTTTCCCTCAAACTGCAGTTATATCCTTAGAAATTCTGAGAGGGAAATGTTTCATTGTTCTTAAGAGTTCCTCTCTCTTCATCGATCGCTTGCTTCCATTTTGCAGCGTCCTCGCAACTCATTGCGTCCGCATAGTTTGTTGGTATGTTCACAAAATAGCAGTCTATAACTAGCCCTCTGCTCTAGAATCCTCTGTTGAGAGCAGAGCAATATCTCTCGATATCTCCAAGGCCTTTGATTGAGTCTGGCACAAAGGTCTTCTCGCTGAACTACAGAAGTTTGGTCTCCATCACACTTTCATCAATTGGATTGGTAGTTTCCTCTCTGACAGGTCAATTGCCGTCAGAGTGGACGGCTTCCTCTCCAATCTGACCTCTATCAATGCTGGTGTACCTCAGGGCTCTGTCATCTCCCCTGTGCTCTTCATCCTCTTCATCAATGACCTGCTCACCTCCACGTCTTCTAGCATTCACTCGTTTGCTGATGATACCTTTCCTAAGTTCCTCATTTTCATTCAATCCAAATGACCATGCTTCCACCGATATCCAACTCCACAGAAACATTTCAACCTTGCTTCTCTCCAATAATCTGACAGTTATTGAGAAGTGGGGTGAAGACAACCCAGTTTCGTTCAACCAAAGCAAAACGAAACAGGCTGTCAGTTCACGCAAATGAAATCAAAACTTTCCAGCTGTCTTCATGAATGGTGATAAACAGGACACTTCAGCCTCTTTCACACAACTAGGTGTTTCTCTTTCATCTAATCTCACTTGGAAAACTCACATCCATTCCCTTGCTAAACATGCATCTCAAAAGCTCAGTTTCCTCGCCAGAGCCCGTAGGTTTTTCTCATCTTCTCACCTTCTATCTATATACAATTCCCAAATTTGTCCTTCTTTAAAGTACTGCTCCCACGTCTTGGGTGGTGCTGCAAAATCTACTCTCTGTCTTCTCGACAAAGTCCAGTCCAAAGCCATTCATCTCATCAATAATCCTAACCTCACCAAATCGCTCCAACCTCTTTCCCATCGTCGTTTAGTTGGAGATCTTTCCATCTATTACAGATACTTTAACGGACATTGTTCTCAGGAGATCAGAGATATTATTCCAGTTCCTCTGAGGCTTGTCAGGACCACCAGAAGCTCAACTCATTCACACCCTTTCCAAGTTTCACTGCCTAATCCACGAACTCTTTCTCAGAAATCATCATTCATCCCAAGAACGTGCAATTTAAGGAACGTCTTGCCTTCTTCTTGCTTCCTGAGTCTTACAAGTTGCCATCTCTCAAATCTAAGATAAATAAACTTGATCTTATCTCCCCATCCTCTTAGCTACTCGCTTTCTTCTTTCTTTTATTTTGTTGGGGCTTTGTATAGGTCACCATGGCATTTCCTCAACATCACCCGCTAAAGAAAAAAAAAATAAAAAAACGCCACAGAAAAAGGGCTAGTTCATCCTTGAGTCTTACATGAAAGTCCTTGGAGCCGAATTCATGTTGATCACGCCATAAATTTTATGGGATCTAACTGGCTCATTGTTACTGATGCTATTTTAAGGTATCACTGTATTCACCAGACACAGTAGAATTCATCAAAAGCAACAATGCAGCAATTGGAGCACGATTTCGCACATTTCGGGTATCCGCACACAATTGTAAGCGACAACGCAACAACGTTTACATCTGAGGAATTTCAGGAATTCTGTAAGGAGAGAAGAATTTGTCATCTTACTGGAGCACCTTATCTTCCTGCCACCAATGGGTCAGCAGAAAGGTTGGTACATTCATTTAAACAGTCACTAAGGAAATCGCTTCTTTCTCCTAAAGAGGCTCTTCAAAAATTCCTGCTGGAATACCGCTTTACGCCTTTACCCATAGGGTATTCGCCTAGGGAACCTTTGAATGGAAGGCAAATCAGAGCCAAGATCAATGTCATCATTCCGTCTCCAGCTCACATTGCCCAAACTCAGCAATGTAGAGTTAACAATCGCATCAAAAGAGGAAAAGGTTCTCGTTGACAAAGTTTGAAGTATGAAGTTGGTGCATTTTGCTATGCACTATACTGTGGACCAATACGGGATAGAGAACCAAGATGGTTTCCTGCTGTTGTTAAAACAACTCGGGGACCAAGAAGCGTCTATGTGAAAGTAATTCTCAAAGGACCAATTTGGCGTCGACATTTAGATCAGTTACGGCCAAGGTATGGAACAGATGAGGGAGGATAAGGATCCTGGATCCCGAGCCAAGGCTGCTCAAGAAGTACAGAATGATGGAGGTCAATGTGAGAAGCCAAAGCGACGCAAACCAAGGTGTCCTACACCAGACGAGCATGGACCAAACCACCCTAGAGGATACAAGCGCATTCAAGACAAAGAACAAGAATCAAAGTCAGCTAACTGTAGCCCTGTACTTTAGCTTGGTGGTAAGGTGTTGTGAAAATTGCCCAAGCTTCATTGAAGAAGCCGACTTGTTTTTAATAGCCACGTTGTGGATTAGGACAAATTCGAATAACTCTAAAAAAACAATCTACACTTTCTCTTAGTTCATTGATGAAACCAGAAAGTAAAATTATGTTACGCCTTAGGAAGTTGAAAGTTGACGACGGGCGTATTGCTTTAAATATTCGTTAATCGTAAATAAATTTGGAATTGCAATTACTCGCAAATTATCCTCTCAGGTGCTCCCCTTGGCCAGATCTGATCTATCTTAGCACATGTATCTATCTACACAAGATCTCTTAATAGCGAGTTTAATGCAGTTGTCAGTTATTATTTCTACATAGGTTGCTGCCATCCTCATCAAATTTTCGATGGGGTCAGTCTCTGATTCATCGTATTGCAACTTTTGTATCGCTACTTGGAGCTTCCACTTCAACGGATTCAGTTGTTCAGCTGTTCAGTGAATTTATAAGACGATGCTAAGCTACTGTTCTGCTTTCAGGATAATAAACTAGATTAGCTGGGCTTTCATTGTCGCACACATTAAAGAGACCCCTTTTAGAATGTGAGTCCAGCTTCCTATGTCCATGTAGGTATGCATAGCAAATTGTTCCAAATATGTCTAATTTGGCGATATTTGGCTTGACTCCAGTTATGAGTCCATAAGGGATGTTCTTAATTCTGTTAACGTAGCATCGATTTCTAATATGAGTTAAATCTGATTCTAATAAAATTCTTTTCTCGGCACATTTTTTGCAAAATGTTTTAGAGAAATACTTGTGTTTACGATTGATTTGCACTTGCTCTCGCTTTCTTCAATTGATTCTCTGACGACCTTGATCGTTAACGGGGAATCTAGCTAAACGGTCACCGTGAGCTATCCTAGTGAGATGAAAACACAACAGAACAAATGGCTGCTAAATGGTTTATCACCTAATTGATCAAACAGTTTTTTACAAATAACATTAAGAGTGTTTATCCATAGAATCTACTTACTCAACCAACACTTTTCATTAAGCTCTAGTAGCTTGGCAACAAAAAGATATTCAAGTACCTTTCTTAGAAGCTTCTCAGATCATTCTTGGTCAGAATCATATAAAATATCTGTAAGTGGTTCATGTTAAGCTATGGCGTAATTTCATTACATTGTTATGTTGTCTAAGCACAATAGAGCCTAGACCCTTTTCATATATACATACAAAATATGCGCTTAGTATAATCGGTTAAATTGGAGTTTTTCTGATATACACGTCGAAACTTAATCAAGCGTCAGTCTATTTCTATCGATTTCTTCCGTCATTGTTAATACAGAACATACTTTTCAAATAAAGACCCAACATTTGGACGGTAGCAGATCATTGGAGAGAAGCGAGGCTGAAATGTTTCTGTGGAGTTGGATATCGGTGGAAGCATGGTCATTTGGATTGAATGAAAATGAGGAACTTAGGAAAGGTATCATCAGCAAACGAGTGAATGCTAGAAGACGTGGAGGTGAGCAGGTCATTGATGAAGAGGATGAAGAGCACAGGGGAGATGACAGAGCCCTGAGGTACACCAGCATTGATAGAGGTCAGATTGGAGAGGAAGCCGTCCACTCTGACGGCAATTGACCTGTCAGAGAGGAAACTACCAATCCAATTGATGAGAGTGTGATGGAGACCAAACTTCTGTAGTTCAGCGAGAAGACCTTTGTGCCAGACTCAATCAAAGGCCTTGGAGATATCGAGAGATATTGCTCTGCTCTCAACAGAGGATTCTAGAGCAGAGGACCAGACATGGACAGCATAAGCAAGAAGATCACCAGTAGACCTGGCTTCTTGAAAGCCATACTGGTATTCAGAGAGAAGATTGTTTGTTTCAAGGAAGCTAAGAAGTTGCTTAGTGATGAAGGTCTTCATAGTTTTACAGATGACTGAGGTGATTGCAATGGGGGCGATGGTTGAGTGGATTAGACTTGTCGCCTTTTTTTGGGATAGGAATGGTGCTCTGTGCAGCTTGTAGACCCTCTAAACAAATCCGAAATGTTCTCGTCAATATGCTGCCAGTAAACTGCTGATCGTGCCAGCTGTTTCATCCACTGCACTCCCATGTGTCCTAGATGTAAAATACCAAGAGCTTGCTTTCGAAGTGCCTCAGGAATGACAGCTCTTGTTCCATTGAAAGCGCGTCCACTGTCAATTGCAAGTGAATGTTCGAGTTTTCTGAAATGACGTAATTCAGGATGATCACTATCTGGATTTGGAGAAAAGCTTTCAAGAATGTATCGCTTGAGTTTTGAGAGAATTGGGTCTTTTGCTGTTTAATTTTTTATGACTCCCGGCTGAGGTGGGCAGAGCTGTTCTTCAATGGAACGAATCAAACAAATCGTATTTATGTCCTTAACTTCTTCCCCATTATCAAAATTTGCAACAGGTCCGATGGGAAGTCTACTAAGAACATCAACCTTTCCATTTTCACTCGTCTTCCTGTATTCAATTGTATAGTCATATTGACTTAGTGTAAGAGCCCGCCTTACTAATCTGTTCGCTTCAAGCGGTGGGGTTGGCTTTGTTGGACCAAAAGGAGCAAGCAGTGGCTTATGGTCCGTAAAACAGAATGAATTTTCTTCCATCGATATATTGATGAGACTTCTTTTTGGCAATGATGATGGCAAGAACTTCCTCTTGGATTTGACTATAGCGTCCCTGGACATCTGTCAAAGTTTTTGGATCATTGCTGACAGGGCGTTCATCTCCGTGTTGATATCTGTGAAATAAGACTGCTCCGATCCCAGAAGCTGATGCATCACGTGAAATTCCTATTTGCTGTGAATAATCGTAGTGCGCAAGTACCGTGTCATTTGAGAGAATTGTCTTTAGACAATCAAAATTGCATCCTTTGCTTTCTTGTTCAAATTCCAAGGGGAATTTTTCTTTGTCAGCTGGCACAAAGGTCCAGTGACTATAGATAGATTTGGGATGTATTTCCCATAAAACTGAGCAGATCCATGGAATGAACGAAGACTTGAGGCGTCAGTTGGCTCTGGCATATTTTTGACTGCATCAACTTTGCATATCCTTTCTCCACTCCTCTCGGTGTAAGCTTGTGTCCCAGATACTCCACAGATGGTTGGGCGAAACTGTATTTCTCTAAACGACACCGCAGTCCATTTCCTTCAAGGCCTTGTATGAGCTGCTGTAGGTTCTCTAGATGGTCAACAGCATTTTCTCCACTTACTAAAATGTCATCCAAATAGACTGCTACCCCTTGTAGATCATACGTCAATTGCTCCATTATGTCATGAAAATGACCGGGTGCTGAGTTGATTCAAAATGTTAATCGAGATTGCAAGAGAACACCTCTGCGTGCACTGAGACCAAGACGTCGTTGACTTTCCTCTGAGAGCTTGATCTGGTTGTATACGTCTGCAAGATCGATTTTTTTGAACCCGAACCCTCCACCAAGTTTCCTCATGAGGTCCTCAGGAAGTTGAATAGGTTGACGGTGTTCCTCCAGTTGACAGTTGACTGTTCTGAGTAGATTCCACAAACTCTGAGTGAAGCTTTTCTTCCATGAAGTGCTTCTTTCCTGATTGGAACAGCAGGTGTACCTTCAGTGTTGAATGTGATTGGTTTCCAGATACTTTGCTTGATGCCTGTATATATGCAGCATTCAGGTCATCTTGTAGAGCCAAATAAAATGGTCTTGGTTTACAAAATTTTAGCTTTGCATCAGACTTGACCTTAATGTCTAGTTTAGCATCTTTCAAACATCCTAACTTTCCCTTGAAAAGATTTGGAAACTCTTTGGAGATGTTTTGAAATTTCTGTTGCAGTTTATTGAACTGCGTGTCAGTGCGATTTCTCACTAAATGAAGGTATGCTGTAAGATCTTTGTAGATAGAATCCAGTAATAGCCCAAGTTTACCAATCGAGCGTAATCTAATAAGATTGAGAGGTGATTTTCCAGCGTTGAAAGGTAAACCTTGTATGAAGTTGCTAACGGATGTATCCAAATAACAGATTCGTAACATACGTTGTTTGGGAAAAGCTTTGGTCGACCAAACTGTGTCCATGTATATTTCGAAATAAAATTATCTGGTGCTCCAGTGTCGATCTCCATCGTGAATTCCTTGTTGTTGAGGCGAACTGGAATTTCCATTTGAATTTTGGCGCTGCTGGTCACTGAAATGATACCTTCTTGCTGGCGCTCTTTATTGAGAAATCCTGGGTCACCTGATTTGATGCTTTTAACAGCTGCAGTCGCCTGTTGAGTTTGCTATTGTCTCTTCTTGGAGAGACAGATTCGCTCAAGGTGTCCCTTCTTTTGACAATAATTGCACGTGGATTGTTTGTATCGGCAGTTGGTAGCTTTGTGACTTGTATCGCCACATCTCATGCATGGTCCACTGGCGTTGTAGACTGGCTTTCGTTCAGAGTTGCCATGTGTTGCAGTCTCATTTTTTTTTCTTCTGAGCAGCGTGTACAGGATTTAAGTATTGTTGCTTTGATCCATCGATGGTCTCCTGGGCAACTTGAGCTGCATCTCCATTTCGCATGCTAATTCTACTGCTCTAGCTAAAGTCAATTTGTCATCATCTCCTTTAAAAAGCATCTTTAAAACGGCTTCATTTCGAATCTAGCAAATGAAACGTATTCTCATTGCTTCATCTTGGGGATCGTCAATTGCTGAAAAGTTGCAAATTCTTGGATTGCTTCACCAGGCATTCGGATAAGAGAACTCCAAAACTTGGAACACTCTCTTACTACAAATCTCTCTGAATCGTACTGCATTTGCATGATCTCAACAATCTCGTCCATTGATAACTCATTGATATATTTGTTTGGGGTGAGGTGTGAAGCCATGTTCGCAAGGAATTTGTAGATACCATTGCTCTGACTCGTCACCAAAGCCTGTGCTTTCTTTGAATCTTGAACAGAATTGGCAGCAATAAATGTTTGAAAAAGTTTCCAGTAATCTTTCCACAATTCCGATGTGCTATCGAACGGTTAAAACTTTGGAATGACTGCATTGATGTTCGTTACGATTGCTTCGCTGCTGGTTGTTGAATGTTGGCTAAACCATTCGATGGCTTTCATCATGGTATATATCTCTTGCCGATGCATCTCTTGCTGCTTTTGATACTGCTCCTGTTGTAGCAGAAGTTGTTCTTCCTGTAGTTCAAGAAGTTCAGCTAATCGTTCATCCGCCATTCTTCAAAATGGGGATTCCTTTTCGTTCAAAATCATCGTTGCCAATTGATTTGAGGCTAGCTTGTGGTGACCGTTTAGCTAGGTTCCCCGTTAACGATCAAGGTTGACAGAGAATAAATTGAAGAAAGCGAGAGCAAGTTCAAATCGATCGTAAACACAAGTACTTCTCTAAAATATGTCGCAAAACACGTGCAAAGGACAGAACTTTACTTTGTGGTTTTATAAATGAACAAAAAGTGTAAATTGTCTTTTTAGAATTATTCAAATTTGCCTCAATCTACAATGTGGCTATTCAAAAACAATTTCGCTTTTTCGATGAAGCCTGTACAATTTTCACAGCAGCTTCCTAACCAAGTCTAAAGTACATCTAAAAATCAATAACATTACAACCATCAACTCTAAGACCAACCACATAACTGATTTTATCAACAAATGTCAGTTACAGTGCTCTTTTTGATACATTTTTTACTGCATAGTTTGATAAAGTGGATCTCTGTCTCCTGTCGATTGTCTAGGTTCAAACTTCAAATTAATTGTGCTGAGTATATGATAAACAGCTACACCAAAAATTTTTGAGATCAAATTAATGCCACATTAAGATCTTTCCATTTAATTACAAGTAGCTTGAGATTTAAAGGCATCAAAAAAAGTATTGTATTGAGTCTTCAAAGCCATTCTTCTCATGGTGTGTTGTATTTCTGACCATCTACAAGTCAATTTTCGAATCAATTAGGTATTAGAATGTTAAAATGGAGATTTTGCATTAATTTGGATTGCTGTTTGAATGATCAAGATAACTGTGACCGTGTAAATTTTGCTGCAATTCAAAATGGCCTCTGTTGTGATATCAGTTATGTCACTGACACATGAATCATAGCTGTCTCTCTGTTCTGTTCCATGTATTATACATGTACACTCACAGTTTGATTCATAACAGCTGCAAATTAGCATTTTTACTAAAGTATGGGTAAAACCGAAAATTGAATAAATCAAAAACGAATACAGATTTTGAGCTAATCTTCAGGTATGCTTTTACAAGTACCGCTGTGTGCAAATTGCCAAAACAATTCGGAAAAGTAAAGATGTTGGGTGTCATGCCCTTGGTGAATTGACATGAAATGACCCTGACTGATAGAAGATTATCATCAAGATCATCAAAGAAATCTAGAAGTAATTGCAAGGGAGTGTTGTTCTGATCAGGATCAAAATTTTGTCCACTATATGCTTTGAAGGCAAGAAATCCTACCAAAAAGCCAACACATTATCTTATTTCTCCATGAGACGGCTAATAGACATTTTCTTTCACCGGATCCCACCAATAACATATTGGTCTATTACTGAGAGCTAAGATGTTTATGATAATACTCCAGATTCTGATTTGTACAATGGTTGCGGGGCAAAAAATAAATCTATCAATGGTAATGTCGAAATTGAAGCCTTGGTGGATATATCCATGAGCTGATGCAGATTGTGCCTCGGGCATATGTTGTCTATTTTACTTGTGCAATTTTTGGTTCCAAACTGGTCCAAGTTGAGGTCTCCTAGTAGAACTGCATCACTTAAATCATATGTCAGGCCGTGCAAAGTTTCTGGGAAGTCTTTTTTTAAAGAAGCTGAAGGCTTTTGTGAGTTAAGGTTTTGTGAGTCGCTAGAAGAGACTGGTGGCTAAATCTTCAGATTCATAGCTAACATTTTTTACCTGCTCTCTGGACTGAAGCGAGCTCTTAAAATATGATGCAAGGCTACCTCTTTTGCTCCGAAGTGAGTAAAAAGAAATACGACCGAACTCCAATTTTCACGCTTACCAGCTTCCATAATGCTGTATTAACGCTAAGCGAACGGAGACTAAGAACGTTTTGATAACCACAATAAGAACCAAAGTATCTTAGCACATATTCAGGAACAGTTGTTTCGAACAGTACCCGGGTCATGTCTCAAGTACTTCACAATAAAAAAGACTTTCTCGAACAAGAAACAGAATGCCATTGAATTACTATCGCATTAGCCTGTTAAGCTAAATGCATAAACAATTGCCAACAACCGTTGCCTTGAACATTCCGTCTTCTTTACTCTACTTTTGATCCTTTGGTGCCTTTCAAGAAATGGTTGCAACAATTAACCATAAATTATTGATGTTATATGATAAAATTTTCCCATTTCATGTTGGATGGGGTATATCTCAAGAAATCATTTAGCTAGAACGCTAGTTTCAAAAGTCACATACTAACGTCAAGTACAATAAAAACGAGATGAAGGTTTTTAGAACAAGGCTTCAAATCTCTGATGTTCATAACTGATAGCAGCCTGCTTTCAGAGGAATCTGTCATGTTGGAAGAAACTCTTGCCAGAATCAATGCACTGTTTGGGCTCGGGAGATAGAGTCCCTCTTAAAATTGCCACATTTCGATGGACAAAGAAAATCCCCAATCACTTCAATAAAGTTCTTAATAGGCATTAGGTGGATTTATGACAATTAGTTGCAGGTCAGAATTGGAAAAAACTGGGTGAAAAGATATGCACCAGGCACGTCGGAACTGGGGGAGTGGCTGGGGGCTGTGGCTCCCCCCAATAATTCACTGGCGATCGTTCCATAATTTTTCGAAGACGCTCAAGGAAACACCCAGGAAACACCTATAGTCTATCAACACGGGAAGGAGACATCAATGGAGGGGATGATTTCAAGTATCTTGGTAGCTGGGTAGCATCCTCCGCCAAATACTTCGACATCCATCGAGCCCTCGCATTCAAAGCATACGATCAACTCTGGAGTGTTTGGAAGTCAAGATGCAGCTTTCAAGTGAAACTCCGGATTTTCAGAGCTTGGGTAGAAACTGCACTTCTTTATGGCGCAGAAACATGGACGCCCACCGAAACCCTCAAGAAGAGAATCAATGACTGTTGCACGAGGCTTCTGCGGAAGACACCTGGTTTGGTTGGAGTTAGTAGGACCACCAAACACTGACGGAGGTCTACGGAGACATACCGCAAGGGATATCTGTGATAAGAACTCGATGTTTCCAATTTTTTGGCCACTGCATAAGGAGCACCGGACAGTATCAGCCTGTCAAAGACTTGATCTGCATCAAGAGAGGTTTTACCAGACAGATTTTAGAAGGTATGTCGTTCTGCAGAGAATTTTTCTGAAAGTAATCAAGGATCAACCATGGGAGAATGAGTTAAGGGAGGTCTGCCCCCTCTATAGTGGTGATATCGATAAGTATAGGCTTGAAGGACAGCTACCTCTGTTACTACCAACTGCATTTGCGTTAGAACTTGAATAGAAAAAGTCTACAGTCACCGACCTGATAGAATTGTTCCAAGGACTTGACTAATCAAGATAGGTTGCAATGGCGGAGGCGATCAAAGCAGCTAAGATCCTCCTCGTAATGCCTGCAGCAAATGCTGAAAGCGAGAGATCTTTCTCCGCCCTGAAACGAGTCAAAACATACCTGAGGTCAACGACAGCAGACAGCAGAATGAGCCACCTAATGGTGCTTCATGTACAGAGGGAGAGTGGACAATACTAGATTGGTCGGTGTTGCGAATGAATTTGTGGAAAGAATTGATAGTGGAAAGCAGATTTTTAGACAATTTACAAACAGAGATTAAAGTGTGAAAACTGATGTAGCACATAAATGCAGTCATCTTGGAGTATAACGTTAAACTGCTTCACGTCTGGTCGCCGGACATCCAGATTGTCTGACAAAGACATCGTTCAGGTCATTGACGTGCCTGAGCAACATCGGCAAGATAGCCAACAACAAGCATTTGCTGACACAGTCAAGAGAGAAACAACTTTTTTAAACAGAGACGCAGAACCAGTGTCACCACCTTCATCACTCTCACCCTGAAAAGCTATTGGAGACAAATAGAATTGATTGGCTTCTATGAATCTAAGAACATAGAAATCTGCGCAACCAAAGAGCATCACATCAAGCATGATGTGGAATCCGCAAACTCCAACTGCCTGGTAAATTGAAACTGCTTACTGCAACTACTGTTGAGCACGAAAAATGGAGGGGTAGGATTCCTCCTTTCTCCAAAAGCTCAAACGTCGCTTGCTAAGCACCACTACACCAATAGCAGAATCATCAGATCACAATTTTCGGGGAAACGCAAAAGGATAGCAATACTCACCTTGTGGCAGCCTATGCTCCCAGAAACACAGCTTAAACAGGAGAAAAAGACTCCTTCTACCACCATCTAGAAGCAGCCGCTGCAGATATGCCTCGTCGTAACACCTTTTACATCTCTGGTGACATGAATGCAAGACTTGACCACCGTTTTGTTAAATATCCATGCCTAGAGACAGCCACCAACAATAGTGAAAGAGTGGCAGATTTCATGACAAACCACAACCTTTTCTCTGCTATATGCGCCATGAGAAAATCAAGACGGCAATTGTCCACACACACTGGACCTGCAGAATTTAAATCAAGAATAGACAACTGCCTAGCCAGAAATCACTACAGGAGCTCAGTCTTAGACTGTAAACTCTTCACACCAAGTGCACCAAGGTCTGACCACCGACTTCTAATGGTAACAACGCTGTTACGCTTTACAACTCCAAAAATGCCGAAGCCTCCTCAACGAAGGGACTGCGCAACTCTTCCAATAATTGTGGAGGATATGTATGCAGAGGTGAATGCACAGAACATCACCACCTATGAAAAATTCGCCAACACAGCAAGAACTGTTGCTGAGCTCCCTCCAAAGATTCCGCACACAGAAAGGAGGAAACGATTGCTGGACAATGAAATCGTCAAGGCTCGCAAAAACCTTGATGCAGCTAGACAACACCTGAGAACTGAGTACGATACTGCCTCAAAGGGAATTGCTGCAGAATGTTCACAGAAATTCTCGGAGCTATATACTCAAATGCAAGAGAATTACTACAACAGTAGGACTGAAAATGTTGTATTGACATCTCATGAGAACAACGCCAATGAAGCATTTAGGGCCATAAATCATCTTACTGGCAGGAAAAAAAGAACACCTTGTGGAGTAACGGGTAATTCTCCGGAAGAGCGCACTCAGAAACTACGGAACCACCTCAAAGAGCTGCTGACTGCAGAAGAGGCACCTGTCACTAAAGAGGTCCAGAAAGTCCTTGAAGGTCTACCGATCCCAACGGAACCGTTCACCTTGAAGAATTAAGAACAGCTGCAAATGAACTCAAAAATGGTAAGGCTTGTGGAGATGATGAAATACCCGCTGAATTTTTGAAGCTATTACCGATTCAAGAAGTACTCCTCCCAATTCTCAAGTACATTCATCAGGAGGAGGATATTCCAGTTGACTGGCTTAGATAAAAAATTGTACCAATCTACAAGCAAGGTGACACCTCAGACCCTGTGAACTATAGAGTAATTGCACTGATGTATTTGGTAACAAAACTCTTCAAATGACTTCTGTTGAACCGAATACGACCGCACCTCGACCATCTCGTCGAAAGAATCAGAATGGCTTCAGAACCGGCGCAGCACAACACTGCAAATCTTAGCTCTCAGAAGGATCAATGATGAATGCAGTATCAGAAGAACTGTTCATGTGTCATCACGTTTATTGTCTCAAGAATCAAACTACACTGGCACAATACCTCTTTGTGATTGTTGTTGATTACATCATGAGAAATGTAGTAGAGGCAGAAAGAAAAACATAAATTTTTTCACCGTAGACAGAAAACGACCCATATGGCATCTTGGATTCCATCTCACGGATCTTAACTTTGCCGATGACATTGCATTTCTTACTGACAACCTAACCGATGCACAAACTTTTATATAATGTGTTGAACAGTGGGCCTTGTCTGTGGGACTGTTCATCAATCGAAAAAGGAAAGAGAACATGATAATTGGGCATCATGGTGACGAAAACCAACAACTCAGCATGGCAGAAGGGACCATTGGAAGGGAAGATGATTCTAAGTACCTTGGTAGTTGGCTCAAATCTTCAATGAAGGATTTCAACACCCGACGTGCTATTGCATTCAAGGCATGTGACTCTGGAAAGTGTGGAGATCAAAGTGCATGTGTTGAATCTGTCCTTCTCGATGGATCGAAAACATGTACACTGACTAAATGCCTAGAGAAGAGAATAAATGGCTTCTACAGAAGGCTCCTTCGGAAGGCACGTGAATGGAACAATAAAGACCTCAAAACATTGACTGAAAATATGGAGAAGTTCCAAAAGTTACTACCAAAATGAAAGCTGGCAGACTACAGTTTATTGGTCACTGCATACGCTGCACTATATGTACTCAGGCTGTGATAAATCTAGTACTATGGCAACTCCGAGAAGCACATAACAGTGGCCAAGGAAACCGACAAACCTATATCAAACAAATGCTTAATGACTTACCTTGGCTGAGTATTGGAGATATTGCACAGGTTGGCCTCAACAGAGAAGACTGCAAAGACCTGATTCGACAAGAAGTGATCCTGGTAATCCAAGCCGATCTATGATGATGATGATAACTTAAAGTCATCCAAGCATAGGTGGTATAGAAAATTTGTAAGGAAGATTGGAATGACTTTAAAGTAAACAGCTATCACTTTCAACCCATCTAAAAGAAAGGTAATGTTAGAGGATGCATGACAGATAAATTGATTTCAGCCAAATATAAATTTCCATTTTCAAAATTGAAACTATTTTAAATAATTCTTGTCAATTAGATATCTATATATCGTCATTTGCTCATCATTCTTGCTCTTCGAGTCCATTGTCTGAGTCAGACCACGCCCATGCTGGATCGACTTTGGACGCTTCTCAGAATCTGGGTGAAGTTTTTGTCAACATAGCCTTCTAGCTGCTAGTCAAAGGTCTTCCATTGTCGTCCGTGCGCTCTCGTTTCTTCAATTTTGCCACACATCACTTATCTTTCAAGCCGTTTCTTTCTCATCGTATGAAAAAAGAAGTCGAGCTGTCTGTTCTTGTCCTTGTGTCGGTCTGAGGACCTGTTCCTTTGATTCCTGTTCATCGCATATGTCACCACAGTTATCTGAAAATCTGTCTAAGTGACTATGCAGAAAACGCACTTTGATGCTCATCCCAAAAAAAGGAGCGATAAGTCTAATCCACTCAACTATCGTCCTCTTGGAATTACTTCACTCGATTCTAAAACAATGGAGACCATCTTCACTAAACAACTTATTACCTTCCTTGAAACAAGCAATCTTCTCTCTGATCACAAGTATGGTTTTTTTCCAAAAGCTAGGTCTACTGGTGATCCACTTGCTTATGCTGTCCATATTTGGTCTTCTGCTCTAAAATTCTGTGGTGAGAGCAGAGTAATATCTCTCGATATCTCCAAGGCCTTTGATCGCGTCTGGTACAAAGGTCTTCTCGCTAAACTACCGATGTTTGGTTTCCATCAGACTCTCATTAAGTGGATTGGTAGTTTCCTCTCATTTGGGTTGATTGCCGTCAGAGTGGACAGCTCCCTCTCCAATCTGCACTCCATCAATGCTGGTTTACCCTATAGCTCTCTCATCTCCGTTGTACTCTTCATTCTCTTCATAAATGGCCTGCTTACCTCTACATCCTCTAGCATTCACTTATTTGCTGATGATGCCTTTCTAAGTTCTTCATTTTCATTCAATCCAAATGACCATGCTTCCACCGATATCCAACTCCACAGAAGCATTACAAGCCTGTTTCTCTACAATGATCTGACATTTATTGAGAAGTGAGGTAAAGACAGCCTAGTTTTGCTCAACCAAGGCAAGACGAAACAGACTGTCACTTCACGCAAACATAATCAAAGCCTTCCACCTGTCCTTATGAATGGCAAAGAACTAGCACTTAAGCTTCTGTCACACACTTAGTCTTTCTCTTTCATCTAATATCACTTGGACAACTCACATGCATTACCTGGCTAAACATGACATTCTTGTCAAGACATACCCAGGAGCAGATTGCAACAGTGACCACTGACTCCTGATAGCCTAAGGTAAAATGAGACTGAAGAAGATAAAGGAACCAGCAACACCTCTAAGATTCGACCTAATCTCGGTAGACGCTGAATATACAATCAACATTGAAAACAGATTTGAAGATCTTATGAAATGCGCAGAATGGGAATGTCCCAAAGATTTATGGAACAACGGTAAAATGCATTCCTACAAGAGGCGAAAGAAACAATCTTAAGAAGCAGAAAAAAGAAACACTCGTGGATTTCCAATGAGACAATAATAGAAGTAGAAAAGCGAAGATAAAAAAAGGCTAGCGGCATCAACAATCATGAGAATATGGCTGCCTACAGAGAACAAATTGCAGTTGTCCAAAGAATGATGAAAAGAGATAAACAACAAGCAATCGAAGACCACTGCAAACAAATGGAAGAAAAATCAGTCACCAATTCATCTAGAGATCTCTACAAAGTCATCAAAACTCTTATTGGAAATTTCAAACCAATAATTGATGCCTTAAAAGACGAAAAAGGGTTATGCACCGACTGAAGGACCTGAAGTCAAAGAAACCTGGAAGGAATACTGCAAGAACCTCTACAAGAAATCGAACATTCAACCAACAAACCAACGAGAACGAACAGAACAAGAAGACGAGCCGCCACAAACTCACTCAGAAGTAGAACAGGCCATGAAAGACTTGAAGAATATCATAAGTCACAGAAGAATATCTAACCATCTAACTCATAATTCACAGTAGTAAAATTATCCTGAATATCATAGCTAATAGAACGCAGAACAAGTTGAAAACATAGATTTCCGAAGAACAAACCGAATATCGACCTGGAAGAAGAATAAGAGATCAAATACTCAGTCTGAAACAATTTCCTGAAAAGAGCCGTGAAGTCGGCACAGATGTATACCTCTGCTTCATTGACTATAGAAAAGCATTCGGTTCATGAGGTCCTCTGGACTGTAATGGCAGTAATGGGATACCCATACCACATCATTGACCTCGTCAAAAACTTGTACGTCACTCAAAAAGCTGCAGTAAGGACAACACACGGAAGAACGGAATTTTTGAAATCAGAAAAGGTGTAAGGCAAGGATGCAAATTGTCTCCACATCTATTCAACATCTGTGCCGAGAAAATAGTGAGAGAAGCGCTGAAGAGCATCTGGGAGGAATCAAAATTGGCGGAAGAACGATAGGCAATGTAAGATACGCCCATGATGTAGTTCTGATAGCAACAGGTTTGCAAGAACTCCTAGAACTCACGGACAAAGTGAAAATTACAAGCGAAGCAATTGGACTCTTCCTCAATGTCAGTAAAACAAAGGTGATGAAAGTGACACAAGAAAAAAATGATGAGAACCTGGTTGTAGACAACCAGAATGTGGAGAACGTAGATGATTTCAAGTATCTATGCATCATTATGACCAACAATCTCAACGACTAGAAAGATGTAAGAAGGAGAATTTGAATTGCAAAGACTGCAATGATATCGCTAACCAACATATGGAAAGACATATCCATCTCCCTGCGAGCAAAGAAGAGCCTTCTTCAAACGTTGGTGTTCCCCATAGCAACCTATGGTGCAGAATGCTGGATCCCAAAGAAAGCTGATCAGAAGCGAATCACCGCTTTTGAGTTACGGACTCTTACGTGTGAGCTGGATTAACAGACGCACTAATGAATGGGTCCTGCAAAGAATTGGAGAAACGAAAAGACTGCTTAACAGCATAAGCGAACGGAAAATGAGATGTCTAGGACATGTGGCGCGATCAGATGGACTATTCAAGGACATCCTGTTTGGAAAAGTCACAAGGAAGAAGGAAATGCGGTAGACCAAAGACCAGACTGGCAGACAATGTGAAAGAGTATGCAGGCATGTCAATGGCCAAACTATGTGGCATGGGGCAGAACAGGGCCAATTGGCGGACTTTTGTGAAGAACTGTGTCACGGCTGCTCAGCCATGACTATCCGGGTGAAGAGAGAAAGATTTGTATTTTATTTGAACAGCTCTACTTACTTCAAAAGTAAACTTTCCCTTTTTTAACATTACTGTTTGAGTAAGTTAACAATTCTTGAACACAAAAGTTATGATAATAATTAGATAGAATGCATAATTTATCTGTATGGCATACAGAATTTCATTTTTTTCTGGGAAATTCTAGAAAAGCCGTTGGTTGGTAGTTCAAAGCTAATATATTGAGAATATGTTCCTACTGTATATGTGTATCCACCGAACAAAAGGTTTTGAATTATTCCCGTCCATTCTGAAAATAGAATGGCTAAATAGTATAATTTATTGTTGCGGCTGATATCTCTTATTCATGAATCTATTCATAGAAGCACCATTCTGGTTTAGTGAATGCATCATATGTTCAAAAATCTGTGTGCAAAATTTGCACAAAAGGCATTGAGTGATAAATTTTTGAAAATTTTCCAAAGTGCAAAAAGTCAATACTTTGAGAACACCATTGAAGAAGTCAGTAACCTTTTTTGGTACTTTTATTTATTTATGTTCCATAGAGAATCATCAGTTGGCCTCAGATTTATGAATTTACCCTTTTTCATCCCTTTCCTTATCCTCATAACCCTTTCTTATTGATTTGAATGCCTTTCTAGTTTGCTTTACTATCTTGAATCCCTTATTCAAACTATAATCGATACATTGTAGGTATCCCTTTCTACCAAGCCCTTAGCTTAAGGCTTAAAGCTTAAGCTTAAGGCACTCTTCCATGTTGACATTCTCAGAGCAGTGAAACAGAATGGCAAAGATACACTTTTCATCTGGTAGATGTTATTCCCATTCTGTCTAATTCCCAATTCCATAATAGTTGCACATTTTATTTATGATTTTCATTGTCAGCCTATTTTTCCCCACAATCCGACTTGCCATGTGATAAATTTTGCCCCCTATTTCTCTCAGTCTTGTTCCTAGTTGCTTTTGTACACGACCAACGCACTCAGGCCCTCCTATTTTGACTTTATCATATGGTGATGCTTCCACAACACTCTGGTTTGCTTTTGTATGCCATTACCAATGTTGCCTGGGTAGATTAAATTGTCAAATGCAATATACCTTCTGAACATATAGATGGCAGCAGAAACATCCAATGCTCCTGCTCACCCCTTATGGTTAGTCAGGTACTTGTAACTGCTTTTACTTTTTAGTATATCTTTCACTATCTGCTTTCCTTTTCTTTTTTAACTTTAAAGCTCATTCACCCAATCTCAGTTAAAGCATTGACTCTTGGGAGGCAAGCAAATCTCTTTTTAAAGGAAAGGTCGTTATCGAGGAATAATTTTCCAGACAAGTTGATGTGCATGCTTAACAGACCCGAATGTCTAGAAGTATGCTAATATCTATGAGAAGAAATCAATGATGCAGTGGCTGTGTCGTTTGTGAGGAGATTGGTGAGCAGCAGGCTCTATTTCTAAACTTCTTTCACTTGCAGAAAGGGGTTCATTCTCGACTTCACAGGGATTTGGCCTAACAATGGGCCTAGCCGTTCTATGGTTTGAAGCAGTTGCTGGTATCTGGCCTTCGCCTTCTTCGGAAGTTATGGTCACATTGACATCTTTACAATGCCAGTTTCTATGAATAGTGCGCTTGTGAACCTTCTACTCTTAAATTTGTCCTTATTTCCCATCCTTTTTCGTCTTTTATACGTAGTACAGCGCCTGATAATGATTGTCACACTTTTTAAGTTTATCAATCTCTCACTGATATGACCCTTTTCCAATCAGCCTTCTTCGATTAGTTATAAGGATATGTGTGATATAAGACTCTAGACAACTGACCTTGATTGAAAAAACCGAAGTACTACCCAGAAATATGACAAATACTTCGTTGCTAGGGAGATGCTAAGGAGAAAAATTACAACTGCACCTCAGGTAATTGCTCCTAGCAACAAAATGTGCTGTTTATGATGAATCTAATTTTCATTTATAAGATCTGCAATGAATTTTGACCCAAGAATTGAAAAATAATTTCAGCATTTTCCGAACATAGTTACATGCATAATACCTTATGTCTATTTGCAATTGTTACCAAAGGCAAGCTTCTGTGGATCATAATTCTTTCCCTCCAGTTGGGGAACACGGCCCCCCTTGCCAGGGAAATCCTGTTTGTGCCCCTGTTGAGCAGCACCCTATATTTCTCCTCAGTCCACGCCTTGATGAAGGGACGTTCTTCCTAGGATCTGAAAGAAAGGAAGCTGCACGAGGAAGATGTAAAAGAACGTGAGACATTAAGGAATATGATCAAGATGCAGGATCCGCAACTTTCATTTAGTTGACCCCAATGAAAAAATACCTTGAAGAAGAAGAGGAAGAAGTATTGGCTTCAGTTTGTCGATTGTAGCGCTTTAAAGGCTATTATTGCCCCTCACCTGGGATTTGAATTACCCTGTCACTCTGATTGCCTTAGCTCAACCTTCAGCAACACCTCATTACATTTACCTCTCATATGTACTACACCATCTTATCAAAAATGACGGCATCACTGCAAAATAGTTTGTTTAGTCCAAAATTGAAATCGCTACAGTAAGTGCTATGCAGCTTAAAAAGTGGCAGTTTTGGCGGGAAATGTTGAAAAAATTGCTGATGCCATATATTTCGCAATGGCAAACAAGAAATGAATTGCGAAATCCTTTTTCTAAATTTTACGAAATAGCGATGGCCAGAATTCGGGAAGGGAGCCTTGAGCAAACTGTGGCCGTTAAGTATATACGAAATAATGGTTTATCTTACCTTGAAATTGGAAGAGAGATTGGCTGCAGCCCCTCCACTGCCATAAAGATTTTTTTTTCTTTTTTTTTAGTGGGTTATGTTGAGGAAGGCCATGGTGACCTATACAAGGCCCCAACAAAGGAAAAATGAAGATGGCGAGCAGCTATGAGGATAGAGAGATAAGATCAAGTTTATATACATTAGATTTGAAAGATGGCAAGTTGTAGCACTACGGAAAGCAAGAAGAAGGCAAGACGTTCCATAAGTTTCATGTTCTTGGGATGAATGATGATTTGTGAGGTAGAGTTCGTGGATTAGGCAGTGAAACTTGGAAAGGGTGTGAATGAGTTGAGCTTCTGGTGGTCCTGACACGCCTCAGAGGAACTGGAATAATATCCCTGATCTCCTGAGAACAATGTCCGTAAAAGTATCCGTAATAGATGAAAAGATCTCCAACTAAACGACGATGGGAAAGAGGTTGGAGCGATTTGGTGAGGTTAGGATTATTGATGAGACAAATGGCTTTGGACTGGACTTTGTCGAGAAGACAGAGAGTGGATTTTGGAGCACCACCCCAGACGTGGGAGCAGTACTCTATAGAAGGACGGATTTGGGACTTGTATATAGATAGGTGAGAAAATGAGAAAAACCCACGGGCTCTGGCGAGGAAACCAAGCTCTTGGGGTGCATATTTAGCAAGGGAATGGATGTGAGTTTTCCAAGTGAGATTAGATGAAAGAGAAAGACCAAGTTGTGTGAAAGAAGCTGAAGCGTCCACTTCATCACCATTCATGAAGACAGCTAAAAAGTTTTGATTACGTTTGCGTGAAACGACAGCCTGTTTCGTCTTGCTTTGGTTGAACGAAACTAGGTTGTCTTCACCCCACTTCTCAATAACTGTCAGATCATTGGAGAGAAGCGAGGCTGAAATGTTTCCGTGGAGTTGGATATCGGCGGAAGCATGTTCATTTGGATTGAATGAAAATGAGGATTTTAGGGAGGTATCATCAGCAAAGGAGTGAATGCTAGAAGACGTGGAGGTGAGCAGGTCATTGATGAAGAGGATGAAGAGTACAGGGGAGATGACAGAGCCCCGTTGTACACCAGCATCGATAGAGTGCAGATTGGAGAGGAAGCCGTCCACTCTGACGTCTATTGACCTGTAAGAGAGGAAACTACCAATCCAATTGATGAGAGTGTGATGGAGACCAAACTTCTGTAGTTCAGCGAGAAGACCTTTATGCCAGACTCAATCAAAGGCCTTGGAGATGTCGAGAGAGATCACTCTGCTCTCATAACTGGATTCTAGAGCAGAGGACTAGACATGGAAAGCATAAGCAAGAAGATCACCAGTAGACCTGGCTTTTCGAAAGCCATACTGGTGATCAGAGAGAAGATTGTTTATTTCAAGGAAGGTAGGAAGCTGCTTAGTGATGATGGTCTCCATAGTTTTTGAGATGAGTTAAGTGATTGCAATGAGACGATAGTTGAGTGGATTAGACTTGTCGCGCCTTTTTTGAGATAGGAAAGACGTGGGCTTGTTTCCGCGAGGTGGGAAATGTGCCAAGAGTGTAGGAAAGCGGGAATAGTTTGTTAAGAATAGGGACAAGTTGAGGAGCTCAGGTTTTGAGAACTATTGCTGGAATACCTGCTGGGCCTTTGGATTTGAAGGTGTCAAGCTGGATAAGGGTTTGGCGAACTTTACGTGTGGAGAACTTAATGGGTGACATAGTGAATTTTGAAGGTGGGAAGTGATGAGGTTGGACCCCTTGTTCTTCCAGGTTGGAGTTGGAGGCAACGATTGACGCAAAAAGATTAGCCTTGGATGAAGGATGGGTAGAAGAAAAGTCATAGTTGTTTTTTAGTTGAGTGCAAGATGTTTGGCATAAGTTTTGGGAGAGAACTTTGGCCATAGACCAAAAGGAGCGAGAGCCAGCCTGGCAGGAAGCAACTTTGTTGTTGATGATTGGGCATTTTATATGGTTTTGGAGCAAGTATTGCGTGACTGGATGAAAAAAGCTCTTGAGTGGTGGGTTTGAAGTCGCTTTCACTCCTTGAAGTAGTGGTTTTTATTATTGAAAGCTTTGGCGCACTGTGAATTGAACCACATTGACAATTTTTTTTACCAGGCTTGTAAGAAGAAGGAATAAATTAATCCATGGCAAGAAGTATTGCATCGGTGATGAAAGAAGCAAGAGAGGAAGGATCATTTGAAAAGCCTGAAGACCAAGGGTAAGAAGAGTAAAAAGTGCGAAGGGAGTCCCAGTCAGCCTTGCTGTAGTGGAAGATTCTTTGCGGAGCATAGGGTCTATCCAGGTGAGGGAGGAAGTCATGCCGTAAGGTTATGAAACAATGATCTTGAAAAAAGTTTGTTTCAACTGGTTCAGTTGCAAAAAAGGACAGACCAGGGTATCCAAGGGGGAAAGAATACTTTGTAGGGTTGTAAGGAGGCTGACATTTTCCACACTGAAGACCATTTCATCGGACGTACGGACGACGGCCCCACCACTACCATAGTGCCAGTCAAGTCCACATTTAAGTCTGTCAATGCCCTGAGCCTAGAATTGATGTGTCACGTGCATAGTACTGAGCACTCTTTTAGCATGAATTTTTACGGACAAGGCGGCAGGATTCAGTCATTACCAATATGTTAAATCAACTAAATAGTTTGATCGCGAAAAATTCGAGAAATGAATAAACTTGTGCAAAGATAAACACTTTGGTAGAATCCCAGTAAACTGCCGTTGTCTTATTGGTTGATACCGCTAATGGGGAAAAGGCGGAAACCTCCGCGTTAGTTTCCCTGGATATCGACCACCAAAACTGATATGGACTCATTTTTGTCGGCTCGTAACCGATTCTGCAACCACTTTCCCTCAAAGCACATTTGAGGAAATGACTCGATGAAAAACAGCTGCTAATGTCATTCATCTCGCCTTCACTGCTGCAAAGTTGCAGATGGTTTCCTTGGGGTCTAAAGCTTGCAGGACATCAACATTTGCGAGAATTAAATATAACATGCAAGCATTGTCATATGAATGGCCTCTGCATTGATCAATATCCAGCGTTAGGGCTTTCAAGGTCTCCAAGATGTCTGAGGTAAATTGTTCACATTTGGGTGATTTGATACGTGTAAACCAACAAATCTTTCTACAGGTTTTCCATTTTCAATATACATCACAACCAAAGTGAGCTGATCAACATGGGCCATTTCTGGGGGGAGTCTACAAAAATGGAAAAATACTTTGACTATTCTATGGACGCTACTATATTTTCATGCAACCCGTCTCCTAATATGGCAAAAATTTCTTCCTTAGTTGCATTAGATAGATATGATGGATGTCCGGATCATTGATTTCTGAAACGGGCAATATGGTCAGCGAGAAAAGGGCCCAATTTTCTAATGAGCTCCACCATTGCAAGAGAATTTCCGTTATCTGAGAATATCGAAGAATGATTAGTACACTCAACTTGCAATAAAGGCAAAAAACGCTTCCGTTGATGGCAAATAAAGAGGTCATTATCTCTAAATTTTCTCCCCGTCTGGCAGCTTTTTGTATTGAAGGGATTCACTACAAAAAAACAAATTATAATTCTTCCTCTCTCTTTAAAGCTCCCTTGCTGACTGAAAGTACAGATATGTCAAAATCTGGCACTGTGTGGGTCCATTCGAGGCCCAGTGGTGTCGTAGTTCCTTGGTGATCTCTTTCCACTGTGCTGCATCAATAGAAAAGGGACTTGCCAACAAACATTCGTCAACATTGCCTTTGCTACTTCTGGTCTTCTCGCAAGAAGTCTCCAATTCTGAGAAATCTGCTTGTTTATCTGTGACATCAGTTATTGTTTCAAAAATTGATATCATTTGGTATTATTCCTCAGGTGATATGCCACGATACCTTGATTCTCCCATTCATTTTTTATATTTTTCTTTTGTATTTATCCGCTCTTTCCGAATCGTTTCTATGACTGACGCCATAATCTCGTTTTGATTCTTTTCTGCACTTAGTTGAAGTATGAATTGCTTGTTTTGCAGTCGTTTTCTCACCGCTAAAAGCTTGCGTAATGTTCATAATTTTCCTGTTATTCTTGATTCTTATTGGATAACTGTATGGCATTACGTCAATGTATCCTTATATATGCAGTAACGTTGTACCTATATTCTAGCTTTATAACTTTTATACAAGTTCCATGTCTCACTGGAGTCGTGTATTTTCTCTGAACACAGATCTTTGTTGCCACTGGCTTACCATTCGAGCCTAACTGCCGTCACAAATAGATTGCACATATCTTCCTGGATGCCTTCTCCATCAATTCCTTCAATTTCTTTGGGCTTTGACTTGAAACCAACACTTGTTCAATTTGGAAATCTTCTAAGAGATTCGGTTTCACGAATTTCTTCAACTTTGCTGCGTGCCCTATAGCAGCCTGAGCAACACCACATTAGATGGAGAAACATCCATCCCATGAACACGTGAGGTGAGTAAATTTCATATGGTTATTTTTATATTTTCCTGTTTACATAGAAGCACAGAAATTTGCTGTTATGTACATTACCATTCTGCCTGTCGATTAATTATGGCATGTTGAAGTTATGGTGACTTTTTTCTTGAAAAATTTATTGGAACTCATTTGGGACTGGAGAGTCCCGTTAACTAGTCGTTGCTAATTTAGGCCGCTTTTTCATTTTGGCCTAATCCATAAAAATTTGGGAGTTCCATTGTTAAATGAACCAAAATTACCGTAATAATGCATTTAAGTATGCAAGCTGCGCAGAAATCTCTGAGGTGATAACATGTAACATTTTATATTATTTTTTAATGAATAATGAACAGTGTAGGAGCAATGATGATTCCTTGTTTAACACCTGTTGTAATGGGAAAGCCTTCTGAGATCTCTACGTTCACCTTGACGGTGTCCAGCATGTTGGTGTGCATTGCTTTGACGATGTTGATTACATTTGGGGGAGCGCCTTTCATTGACAGGACATTCCACAGAGCATTTCAGTTGACAGTGTAAATGCTTAAAGCCACCATTCTTATCATTTTTATTCTTATTAAAAGCCAGAAAAATCATCAATTGAACGAAATCGGTTTCCCAAAAAAATTTACCAGCAGAGATTTACGGACAAGTATATTGATGTATTTGTTGCCAGCCATTATGTAGTGCGTCAATATATCTTATGATCTTCCTCGAAATATCCCAACATCTAAATCTTTACTTAATGTAATGTTCGTGATAAAATGTTCCTTTTATCCAGGAAAAATAGGAAGGAAAGACCCTACTCATCCAGGTTGTATCCCAATTTTCTTATAGCCAAAAGTAACTATTAATGGAGAAAGGGAAACTAAGACGACATAAATCATTGTGTAATCGGAAAAGAATCTCATGAGTCAAATCAAATTAATGCAGCTGATTTTGACGAAGATCCTATGAGGAATGATTGCTACGTTGCTCCTGATGACCAATACTCTCTATTAGTCATGTGAAGGTACAACATACTCCAGTTGTGCTTGTAGAAAGTTTACTAAAATCTCCAGTAAAATGGACAGAGCAAATTAAAGAAAACTAGGAATCAGATATTGCAAACTTAGGCAGGGAAAGGGATGACGCAAGGAAACAATGGAGAAACTGAAGAGTAGATTTCTATCTTATGAAAACATTGCTAGTGAAAAAGAGATGTTTAAAAGATACACTAACATTTCAAAGAAAGTTATTGATGCCCTTTATGTCAATTATTTACCCTTCATTGCCATGATACTGCAGCCCATCATCTTAGGCCCAGTTTAGAGGGCGCACTTCTGCCGCGTCGAATTAAATTAAACAGCGATAAAAAAGTGAAGTCCCAATTAAATGCAATGCAAATGTTACCTATATATCCATTGCCGCATTGAATAGTTTAATTCGACGGTAATTCACCAGTTCTGTAGCATCAGACGGCAGTAGCGCAACTGGCTTTAAATATCGCTCTTCTGCCGCGTCAAATTAAATCGATAAAGGCTGTGTTCCGGATTTTAGCATCGGCCTTTATTCTTTGCAGTCAACAACACATGCGTAAATGCATATTCAGTTGTACACAATGGCGTCGACTTTCAATAGAGTGAACCTCACATTGTTAAGTTCTTTTAAATTAAGTGCGAAAATGCGTGAGAATAAGAGAAAGGACGCACTGTTCTGGCTGTGCAGACTCTTTACTCTGGATATACGAGAAAAGCTAGGAAAACCATTCACCATACCCTGTTTAGGATAAATTTCTCAATCTCCGATGCAGTGTTCCTGGTAAGGGATGCCTTTTTACAAATGGCAACTAAGGGCTTGAACTTTTTTCATGCCTGTGCAGCCGTAAATTTGCATACTCCCCATCTATCCTTGCATCCTGCGGATTGAATAAGAATGTCCTTATTATAGATCTCACTTTTTTCAAGTTCTTATTGGTAGCGAAAAGGATCTTTTTTCTGAGGTAGCCATCCTCACAAACAAGGTATTCCAGGTTGTCGATCATCTGTTGTTTTTTCGCGGATCTAATTAGGCTGTCTAAAAGTTCCAGTCCTTCTATACGTGCATCTCTTCCTTGATTTTCACTGCTGTTTTGTCCTTCGTCGTCATATTCCGACTCCTTTCGGTGAAATTAACTACATCCTAAGAGCTCATGTTTATCTTGGTACAAATTTTTGAGCATTTATCACAAGAAACTTTGCTTATTGTAATGAATTTTTGACGAATTTCGAAAAGAAGCGCACCAATACGCATAAACTCTTAAAGGCCATGCCTTTTTAAATTTTTGGTGCCACATTTGAATTTGATACGACAGAATTAAATGTGACCTTTAAATGTGCTGTCGGGTTTCGCCGCATTGCAGTCGTATTTAATTGCATTTAATTGGACGGAGCAAAAATGCAGCCCTTAAAAAGTAGGCCTAAAGACGAGGTACTGCTGACTTTAGTAATGCTAAGATTGAATATTCCATTTGAAAGCATTGCAGATCAGTTTAACTGCACTCAAAGCAGTATTGTTGGAGTATGGAGTGCACTAGCATACCATCAGTATTTGCCTAACCCTGCCATACAAGTGCAATATGCACTTATTAACGTATTCTCAAATAGATTTACAGCAACCTACAGTTTATGTGGATTTTTATTTATTTTCTAGGACGTCATAACATTAGCTCTTATTATCAAGAAATTTTAATCCTTTTCTTGCTGTATAGCACAAGTTTTACCAACCAGTCACAAGTTTACTATGCGCATCAAAACTCTTTCTGTTTTTCATGGATTCCCTTCTAAACACACCTGGAGTAAATTTGGTATTGGTAATCTTCAGGAAATTCTGTGAAGGGTCAGAAAGTTTGATCATTTACCCGAGAATCAGCAAAAGTTGATTTGGACAATAGTCTCTTTTTACAAAAGCCAACTTTTTTCCAAGCAATTTTCTTCCTCCATGAAGCTAATTTTTTCAAAGCTGAGAGTAGTTTTAAAAAGCGGGCTCTATCGCACTTTCTGATTTACCACTTATTGGTCACTAATTTAACTTTTAAGACCCTCAGCACTCATTATTCCCAAAAATTCCACCAGTATAGCAAAAATCACGTTTCCAAACCCAACCAGTTCTAACCAAACCATTTTTCCCCACTACCAAATTTATTTAATTTTTCATTTAGAGCTTTAAATTTACTACTGTATAAAAGAGTTACAAAGTTTACACCGCCTAAAAACAATGCAATCAGCTACTGAGAAAACTACCCCGTCTGAACCACAAAGAGGAGCAGGATATATCGACTTACCTGCCAACATTAAGAATAAAAGAGCAGTTATTAATGTAAAAAACAAAGACAACAGATGCTTTGAATATGCAATTTATCTGCGCTACATCACAATGAAATAAAGGACAACCCCAAAAGACCATCAAAATATAAAGCACACTTAGGTAAACTAAATTTTACAGGCATTGATTTACCCGTTTCACCAAATGACTTTTGTAGATCCAGGAATCCAGGAATAGGTATTAATGTGTATGGTTATGAGAAATGCGTGTGCATATTAAGGATGAAAAGTGCAGACCCGCAAAAGCAATTGATTGATTATATATAACCAACAAAGAAAATAAACATTATTGTTGGGTAAAATACTTTTCAAGGTTAGTTTCCTCCCAAGTCCCCAAAAGTGGACACAAGTATTATCTCTGTAAAAGTTTTTATAGAAAGTTTTTATCACCAGAAAAGCTAAACCAGCATGTTCTAAGATGTAAGGCTCTAAAAAATTTATATATGTAATTTTTATTTAGAGTTTTAAATCTACTACTGTATTTAAGAGTTAGAAAGTTTACGAGCAGAGTAAAAATTAACACAACAATGACAGAAATTATTCCAAGATGCAACTGGCTAATGTTAGGCCAAAAAAGAACCTGTAATAGGTTGGCAAAGCGTGAAGGATAGTGTAATTATCATGCTGAGCAAAAAGTATAATTCTTTCCATGTATGAGTTGTAGAAAAGGAACAAGATCATCCTTAGATATGTGCAAAAGCAAGCAATGTAATTATGAGGAGCTAAGATATAAAAAGAAAAAAATAAATAATATCAAGGAAACAGAAGAACGTATAATTACCAAACAATATAAAAACAAATTACACAAAGAACTACTTAAGAAAGTAGAAACAATATATGAATCAACCAACCAATTTTTCTCAACTTATTATATACGAATAATCATTTTTTTCTGTATGAGACATTTGATATTCTGCATTATATAAGAGCTCATCACATTCCTCAAGAATAACACAACATTTCTCAATTAAAAATGATACAAAATGAAAATGCCTTGAAAGATGTTTTCAGAACTTTCGAGCTCGACGGTTCTGATGATACTGATTTCAAAACTTATCTAGAATTGGCAAGTCCTCATGTTGATAAACAAACAATAGAAAAATTAAGAAAAGATAAATCCTTGAAAGTTGAAATGGCAGCAGCCGTCAACATGGCAAGAACGTCTGATGATAAAATTATCAAAGCAAGACCATTCTTTAACTCAGGGATACAATACATTAACAACCCGACAAACATACTCGAGACTTATGAAAATATGAAACAAAAGACGATCGAGTCGTTTGGAGCGTATACCAGGGGTGGTAGTGGTTGGATATTTCAAAGCATTGAAAACTCGTTTCTAGAAGTTGATAGATTTAATCCACGAAAAGAAGAAGGTTATATTGACTTACCTGCTGCTATAATACTATAAAGGCAGTTATTAATGTAAAAAACAAAGATAACATATGCTTTGAATACGGAATTTTGTCTGCACTACACAACAGTGAAATAAAGGTTGATCATGAAAGATCATCAATAAATAAAGCACACTTGGGTAAGCTTAATTTTACAGCCATTGAATTCCCACTTTCATTAAAAGACATTGACAAGTTTGAAAAACAAAATCCTGAAATTAAAGTCAACGTATTTGGATATGAAAGAAGTGCGCATATATTAAGGTTAAATAAAAGAGACCCGCAAAAAGCAATTGATTTATTATATATAACCAACGAAGAAAATCAACATTATTCCTGGATAAAAAACTTTTTAAGACTAGTTTCCTCATAAGTCTCCAAACATAAAGCCGTATCAAATTTCTGCAAAAGATGTTTGAACAAATTTACAACACCAGAAAAGTTGAGCGGACTTATTGAGATTCGTAAAGAAAACTCGGCTTGTAAAATTGAAGTGCCAAGACCAAGCGAAACAATTACATTTCAAAACTTCATAAAAATCAATGAGAGTTCCATTTGTAATCGACGCAGACTTCGAGGCAATTACAGAAAAAATAGATTCAGCCACACTAAATCCAGAAATATCGTATACCGAAAAATATCAAAAGCATACTCCATCAGGTTTTTTTATTATGTAAAAAAAGAAGGTGAAGAAAATTATGCTGAACCTTTTGTATACAGAGGTGAAGATTGTGTGGACAAATTTTGTGAAATGATTGAAGAGGAAGTAAAAGAAATCGCTGAAATTTATAAAAATATGATTCCTCGTAAAATGACAGCAGAAAATAATGACAAATTTCAGTCAGCAGTGGATTGTCATATTTGCAGCAAAAAATTAAACAACAACACAACTATTTTGTTCAAGAAAGATCCAATTCATAAATCTTGCTTGCCAAAAGAATCTAAAGATGCCTCAGAATTTAGTTGACGAGGTGTAATGGAAAGAGATGATTGGAAAGAATACTTTGAAAAATGTAATTGTGTAAATTGTAAAACTATGTTAACAGGCGAAACATTTAGAGACCATGATCATTTAACACGGAAGTTGAGAGGTGCTGCACACAGCCAATGTAATTTGCAGTATCAGTTACCAAAATTTGTAGCCGTCATATTTCACAACTTGTCAGGTTACGACTCTCATTTGTTCATAAAACAATTAGGTAAATCACAAGGAAGTATCAACTTCTTGCCAATTAATGAAGAAAAATATATAAGCTTTAGTAAAACAATCTTACCTGAAGGGGTAGAAGATAATTATAAAAATAAAATTGAAGTTAGGTATATTGATAGCTTTAAATTTATGACATCATCAATTGATAGTCTTAGTAAAAATCTTTCACGGGAACAGTTTAGGGAAATGAACAATTTTTCCTAAGGTGATACAGACTTGTTGATCATAAAAGGAGTTTACCCATATGGTTATATGGATAACTTTGAAAGATTTAATGAAACTGAGCTACCTCCTGTGAATGAGTTTTATTCAAGGCTAAACGACTCAAATGTGGATGTAAAAGATTATGAACATGCACAAAAAGTATGGAAACACTTTGACATAAAAAGATGCGTGAATACAATGACTTCTACTTGAAAACTGACGTCATCTTGTTAGCCGATATATTTGAAAACTTTAGAGATGTTTGTTTAAGAAATTACAAACTAGATCTAGCATGGTATTACACTTCACCAGGACTCAGCTGGGATGCACTGCTAAAGAAGACTGAAATAAAGTTGGATTTACTAAGTGATTTTGTTCATTGAAGGTGGAATAAGAGGTGGGGTTAGTATGACTTCAAATAGACATGGAAAGGCAAACAACAATTACATGGGAGACTATGACCCAAGTGAAGAATCAAAAAACATAACATATTTAGATGCAAACAACTTGTATGGATTGGGAATGAGCCAAAAGCCACCGTACAAGAACTTTAGATGGGTAAATGAAAAGAAGTTGATTGACCTAAACCCTTTTCAAATCAATGCTGATGGTGATACTGGATATATTTTACAAGTAGATCTAGAATATCCAAAAAAGTTGCAAAACTTGCATAATGATTACCCCATGGTACCAGAAAACATTACTATTAATAAAGGAGATCAATTAACTCCAAACTTGAACAACAAAACAAAACACATTTAACATCTAAAAAATCTTTAACCTTACCTTAGCTTAAGACTAAAGTTAACCAAAATTTACAAAGTGTTGGCCTTTGAACAAAAAGTTTGGATGAGACCATACATCGCAAATCTTAGAACTGCTAGTAAGAATGATTTTGAAAAGGATTTTTCAAGCTTATGAATAATTCAGTATTTGGAAAGACTATGGAAAACATAAGAAACCGATTTGATATAAGATTTGTAAATGAAGAAAAACAAGCTGAAAAGTTGGCATCAAAACCAACATATGAAGGAAGAATAACATTTAGTGAGAGTCTAGCAGCAGTTCACATAAAAAGAGTATAAATAAAATTTGACAAACCAATTTATGTAGGATTTTGCATTTTAGATTTAAGTAAAACCCTCATGTACGACTTTCATTACAATTAGATTGTAAAAAAGTATGGTGGTAAGCAAAAGTGATTATTTACAGATACTGACTCTTTAGCTTACGAAATAAAAACAGAAGACTTCTATCAAGACATCTCAAGCGATGTAGAGGAAAAATTTGATACAAGCAACTATGCAAAAAATCATCCATCAGGAATTGAAACTGGCTGCAACAAAAAGGTAATATGCAAGATGAAAGATGAATGTGGTGGTAAGCAAATATCAGAATTTGTGGGGTTGAGAGCAAAAATTTATTCTTACAGGTTAAACAAATCAGAAGAGAAAAAGGCAAAGGGTGTTAAAAAGGTTGTTATCAATAAAGATATAAGCTTTGACGATTACTATAAATGTTTGATTGAAAGACTAAATCTAATCTATAGAAAAATGAATTTAATCAGAGGTCATAAGCACGAGATTTATTCTGAAACTGTAAATAAAGTGGCTTTATCTGCTGATGATGATAAAATAGTTATTGGTGCAGATGGTAATTCAACATTAGCTTATGGTCATTACATGTTATAAAAAGTAAAATGAAAAAAATAATTTTTTTTTAAATTTTCTCGACATCATTTAGCGGAATCCAACTATCAAATTCTTTAGGATAACCCTTCCATGATACTAGCGCTAATTTTTTCTTATAATCTTTCTTGAATATTTTATCAATTCTATAAAAATCTTGATCTGTTTTTTATAACTCATTTTCATAAAAACTTCCTTCAATAAATTCATTGTTATAGTCTTTCATTATATATGTAGTAGGACTGGTATGTTGTATTTCTACTATATCAAAAATTTCTTCACTCCAGTTTGGTGTATAACCTTTTTCAAACAAAGTTCTTTTGTACTTACTGAACCTTACTCTGTCTCCCACCATAAACTTAAATTTGTAGATGGTTTTATCATGAATTTGAATATACATCATTTTAAATAACTTTTTCATTATATTTCATGCTAGCTTCCGTTGGTGTCATTTTTATTGTAGAGTGTTTGTGGTTTTTATATTCATTAATTAAATCTGGTAATACATCGACATATTTATATGTATTATTAGCAGTAAAATACCTATACATTTTATTTCTTAATGTACGGTTAAATATTTCAATAACAACGGCTTTACCTTCATTAAATGTACTATACATTTTAACTTCATTCTCAACCAACCATTTTTTAAATATGTTGTTATAAAATTCAGATCCATTATCAACATACAACTTTTTAAGTTTCCTCTTGCTAGTTTAGACAATATATTGAAATGTATTGGTAATTGTTTTACCTGTTTTGTCTTTTATAGGAACATTCCATACAAATTTTGAAAATACATCAATAACATTTAAAATATACCTAAATCCATGGTTGTAACTTTTAAGTTGTTGCATATCAACCAAGTCAGCACTCCAAATATCGTCAATATTACCAACAATAGCTTTTCTCTTTTTAAACTTTCTTATAATTGGTTTCTGTAACTCATCTGGTAACTGTTCATTCCAATTTTTTTGAACATTGTTTTTTAAAAGACCTAGTCCAAGTTCTTGCTCAGTGTTGACAACTTGTTTAGAAAACATACCCATTTTTTGCAGCTCACCATAAAAAATCTTATCCAATTCAGAAACTATTTTTCTATCACATTCGTTTTTATCAACGCCTCTTGAATAACATACATCATGATGTGCTGAAATTTCATCAACTTTGTTAAAAGAGGGAACTATCCATTTAGTAATTTCGCCAGTTTCTGGATCATATTCTAATTTTTTATCTAATAGATTAAATGGTCCCATGTACTTATATGTAGTAGGAGTCCAACCAGCTTTTGGTTTTGGTAATTTACCGATAAAAGAATGAATGTCGAGTTTTCCACCAGTTTACTTTTAGTAAAGCAATTTTTTGCTGTACCATATATTTCACACTCGCCTTTTACCACAGATCTATTATTTTTTGTGGTAGCTGACCCTATATTTAAAGACGGAGTTTTTCTTTTACACTTGACACAATAAATTTCCATGATTAAAGTCATTTTCTATACATATACAGGAATAATTTTAGCTGTTCAAATTAAATTATTTAAATTAATTCATCAAAATTTTTAAACAACTCTCTATTGTTTTGATTTATAAATAGAAAATCGTGCTTATCAAAACCCTCAAATTTGCACTTGTCAAATCTACATTCTTTTGAAATTCTTTTTTTTTCACCATCTGTTGGAGGATCATAGACAATAACTTTGGATCAATTTGTTCTTATGTCTTTTGGTATTATAAAATATGATTGACTCAAGTAGACTGGACAAATTTTGTGGTGTCTACCATCAATAAAACGGTTTGCAATCTTTGCTTGTCTTTTTTTATCAGCGTTCATTAGATCATCCAGTACGACAGGCTTTACACAATTATCAGATTCATATTCATCTGTATTTAATACATCTTCTTGTCTACATAATAACAAGACTTGATTACCTACCAGCTGAGAAACTTGAGCAAACTTATTTTTTAGTGAGAGCAACTTGTCTTGATCTTCATTAGGAGTATATATGATAATCTGATCATAATAACATAACGGTTTTTTAATGATGTTCATTAAAGTAATTGTTTTCCACAACCAGAACTTCCATAAACAAGCATTCCAACAATGATTTATGCTTTGTTTAGTCAGCAACCAACTCAGTATCGTAATTTGGAATCTTCATTTTGATATACTTATATATACTTTATGTAGTTTGTAAATTTATAATTTTAGATTATGAAATATGTAAGGAAAAGTAAGCAAGTTAAAAAAGCGTGTCATTTTTATAGGTATATAAGTAACTGTATGTTAGTTAAGTCCAAAGATAAGTAACTGTAAGTTAGTTAAGAAGGGTGTCATTTTTTAAGGTAGATAAGTAGCTGTAAGTTAGTTAAGTTTAAAGATAAGTAACTGTAAGTTAGTTAAATATTTTAATATTTTGAATTATATGAACTAAAAACTATATAAGTGTAGGAAAATCAAAAGTTTGGATTTGAACAAATTGAAAAGTATAATTGAAAAAGAATCTGCAACAACAAATATTGTTGACCAAGTTAAAGATGACGGATAGGTTTATAAAAACGTACAACTTGGAATCATTGAAGAAAGGGAAAATGTTACTGCTCCACTTAAAAGAGAAGTTGGTAAAGTTGGGCAAAAAATAACTGATATAGATAAAAGACATGACGAAATGCTCGGCCAACTGAGAGAAAACCAACTAGTGCTAATGCTTGCCCAACCACAACTAGCAATTGAGTCACCAGAGTCTGAGTCACAACCAGCACTTGGGACACCAATGCAGTCATAGAAACCAAAGCAACCAACAACTAATTTTGATAAAAAATATGATACAGAATTTTTAAGAACTTATGGTTTACCAAGTGCTAATGAATTTGCAAATATGGCAAAAGATGAATTAGAATTGATAAACCAAAATGTAACAAAAGCACAAAAATCTGTTGGTGGACGTAAAAGCGCAGCTAGAAGCGTTGAGAGAAAGGATAATCTTGATGGAGATTTAGCAAAATTAAAAGAATTTAGAAAAATATTAGACACAACAATGTCTACAGACTTATCAGAAATAATTGGAAACAGATTTGGCCATCAAAGAAAAATAAATGCTTACAAGTTGTCAAAAGGTGGATCCTTTGGTCATATATATATTGAGCCTGCTAAACTTAGAATGAATAGACTTAGTGCTAAAGATATGGCTGGAAACATTGTAATGGATAATGCTGTTGATAGTTCTCTTATAGATTTGTTAACAAAAAGATACAATCCAAAAGTTGAGTACACATCAGAAGCAAAAGATATTTTCAAAGATTCGACTTGCTTCTCTGGTTTAAAAAAAAGTAGAGGTTAAGGCAAAAAAAAACTACTAGGCAGAACTGCTACTTTGATACCAGACACCACAAAAGATATCTTGATGCGGTTAAATCTTTTGCTTGGCACACGACGTGCTGGTAACAATAGTTTAGATATAACAAATGAAATAATTGAACTAATTGATATTGCCGCAGCAAAAAATGTAATAACAAGTGAAGATAAAGAAAGGTTGACTGTTAAGAATAATTTGAATTAAATTAAATTAAAAATATATACAATATATACAATATATATACATTAGACATAAACAAAAATGAAAGAGTTAGAAAGACTGTTTGTTTTCAGCTGAACTGATGGAATTGCTGGATCAAAACCAGGTGATTTTGCAATAAAACATATTCCAAATCTTATTTTGAACAGAAATAAAGAACATTATATTGCGCTTGATAAATTGAATGGTCATTATTTGTGGTAAAACATCAATTCAACATACAATAATAATAAAATTAGCTATTCACACGATGCTGGAAAAACCAACACTGTAATTACTTTTCCAGATGGAGTTTATGATTATGATGATTTAAATAATCATAATGATAGTTCTATAAGAGTAAATGGCCACATAGTAGATGGTAAGACTCTTCGCATCAAATTAACATTCAGTACTTCTAGATTTAGAGTATATTTGTTGCTATGGACAGGATATAGTGTTGATCTTAGAGGTGTAGATAGAAACATTAATGATATTATTGGGTTTACAAAAATTAATATAACAACATCTCAGTTTGGACAAGCGTTGCCAAATATTACGAATTCTGTTGACAATATAAAAATTAAAACATCGTTGATAGATGATTCTTTAGACGGTGGAGTGTCCACGGATGTTTTATATTCCTTCGACACGTCAGATATTTCACATGCATATCCTTTTAAAGTAGAACCCAGGAGAAGATTACATAATAAATTAAATACAAATATTATTTCTCAAGTAAGGATATATATGACAGACTCAATAAATAGACCTATTGATTTCAACGAAGTATCAGTTGGTTTAACAGTTGTCTTAAAATTAGTGGACAAAGAATGAATCTAGTGAAGAAGTATAATAGAATAGAATATGTCTGTGCACAACAACAAGTTGAACAACAACAAGATGGTGAAGGCTTGTTTGACATTTTAAAGACAACAGGTAAAAAAATTACATCACTTGCAACTTCAACGTTTTCTAAAGAAGTCGCTAAAAAAGCTGCTTAAGCAGGTGTTGAAAAGTTTGCTGTGTCTGGTGCGGTAGCTTTTGGCAAAAGTGCAGCCGACAAAATTGTAAATAAATTTTCTCCTCCAATAATTATTAAAGAAAATAAGCCGCTTCCAAATAGTGGTACCAAAATTGCAGACAGCTTAAAAAAAGTAGACTCTTTTCCTTTACCTGCCCAATCATCAGAAATTGAAGACCTAAAGCAACAGTTGACTCAATTTATGTAGAGGACAACATTTAATTATTTATTTAAAAAATTTCTTTTTTTATTTGGACACTATTTATATATATGCCATATAATTAACAGAGTCAAATTCGAAGTGATGGAATACAAACAAGGTGATTTTCTAGAAAGGCATGAGGAGGTTATATATGACCGTCAAAATCCAATTAAGCTTCCAGCAAATGGAGCAACTCAAAACAAAAATTCATAAAAGTTTTATGTAGATTCAACTGGTGAAGTAACTGCTCCCAATGATTGGTATAATTCTTATTTCGAAATTGATGTAGAAGTTAACAAGAAAGCAGATGGTACAAATTATACCGCCACTGATTACATCACTTGTGCATCAGATGCTTATTCAATCATTAGAGAATTAAATGTAAAGTATGGAGGTGTTCAGGTTATTGATACACCAAATGTATATGAAAGTGTTGCGATTACGAACAAGGCAGAATATTCAAGTGCTTATTTTGCTCAAGCATCAAGCACATTGTTTTATCCTGATAGTGGAACTGGCACTGCTAGTCGTACTGCAAATACTGGTTTTGCTTCAAAAGCTTCACTTACTAATGCTGCTGGTGGTGTTAATCTTATCGTGCCATTAAATAAGTATAGTTTCTTTGCTGCTTCACAAGATGTGGTTTATCCAACTGGTAAAATGGAACTAAACATTAATCTTGAAAAAGATGAAAATGTCTTGTACAAAGATGCAACAGCTGCTGAAGGTAGATATACAAAAATAAGACTTTGGGTTCCAAAGATGGAGTTCAATTCAACTGGTATGAATAAATTTAGTGCAGCATTGACTGAAAAAGAACGTTGGGATATCTAGCTGATAGAGCTAAAACATCACCAGTGTCCACACTACAAACTGGTACATTTGATATCTCAAGCAGCATTGAAAAGCCAAGATTTGTTATGCTGAACGCAGTTGATTCAAGAAAAGATAGTGATGTGACAAAAAAATAGTTTCCATTATGATACATTTAATATTCCCGGTGGAAAACAAGTGACAAGAGCACCGTTGGAGCGAGGAAATGGTGTTGATTATCCATGGATTGAATTAAGTCCAAAAAATGAATTAACAAGAGTGTACAAACGACTTATCTAATATCAAAGATTTATAAAGGAAGGCACGCTTGAAGGTAGCTTCATTGATAGAACATTGTTTAAAGATCTTCATTCAGCATTGTTCTTTGACTTAAAAGATCAGATAAATGATATGATTGATGGATCACATAAATTAAAGTTTTCATACACTCTTGATGGAGTCCCATCAGCTTATGTGTGGAAAGCAGTAGTTTTGTATGAAAGACAAATAACATCAGATCCTATTTCTGGTTCAGTTAAATTAGCCTTTAAGGAAAATAATTTAAGAGAACAGAAAAAGGCACAACAACAAAAACTAACTAACTAAAAATTAAAAAACTAACAAATAATTTAGCAAAAAAAATTTTTTCATTGGTTCATGCGTAATAGCATACTTATCAAGCAGATGTTTCTGAATTCTTTTTTATTGTTGATGCATTATTTAATTGGTCTTTTTGTTTGAATGTTATCAATTCTGCAATATCTCCGGCCAATGAACAATCTAGTCTGCTTGCATTAAGACTACCTATAGCAAAATTTGTAGGACCAACATTTTCTTTAGCAGTAAGGTTTCTGAGCTTTTGTCCGTTACACCATACTTGTGATCCGTCTGCACCTAATTGGGGTGACCATGTAACTGTTAAAACAATCCACTTATTTAACAATGTCTTTATCAAGACTCTTACTAACAGCGTCGACTGCTAGCTTTGAGAATGGAACATATGATTGATGCATCTTTGAGTTTGGTGGGACTTTGTTTTTTTACTCTGCTTGTAAACTTTGTGACTCTTATATACAGAAGTAAATCTAAAACTCTAAATAAAAATTAATTAAATTGTGTTGCGGAAAAAAATAAAGTGTTTGAAATTACTTTTTTTTGCTCAATCTTCTTTTCTCATCATTCAACTTATCGTAAAACATTGTAAGTAGATTAATCGGTAATTCATTTAGTTTGATGGAAATTTTATTTGCTGAATCTTTGAGGAAATTTTTTCTTATGTTGAATAATTGAGTTTCCTTGTTAATTACGTTCAATAGAATATTTTCGATGATCTCTTCACGAACTTGGGGGTTATTCTTTAGGATAAAGGAGTACTTAATTACGAACTTCATCATACAATTTGATACATGTTTAACGGTGTAAACTTTTATACATTAGTAAATCTCAAACTCTAAATGAAAAATTAAATAAATTGTGTTGTAGGGAAAAATGGTTTGGTTAGAACTTGTTGGGTTTGGAAGTGTGATTTTTGCTATGCTGGTGTAATTTATGGAAATATGAGTGCTGAGGGTCTTAGAAGTTCAATTATTGACCAAGAAGTGGTAAATCAGAAAGTGCAATAGAGCCCGCTTTTAATAACTACTGTTGAAAGTCATCATTGCATGCATGTAGAAAAAGGTTAGTTCCCACTGCTCAAATTACAGTAAAGGGCTAAAATAGAGAAAAACATAGCACAGACAGGAGGTACAAAGCATTTCTAATATAACAGTTAACCTGAAATGGAAATTTGCACATCAGAACATTACAGAATCAAAATAAGGTATGTTCTTATTCAAATGTTGTGGTTTCTGAGGCAGCTAACCAGTTTAAGCATTTCTTTTTGAAATAGACAATAAATGTTACAACGAAAAAAATCAGACTGCCATAGTAAACCTTGGGCAAACTAGCACAAATTTAACTAATGCAATGTGATGATCTCATGCACATATCAGTATCATTTGTTATGCTTTACAACTCTGTCATAAGCCAAAAGTAAAGAAGAAATATAAATGAAAGAACTACTTCAGTAGTTGGATGATTATCTATGGGATGTGCGTCACTATAAGAGGTTCCTGTTGCCTGCTCCTCAATACTTTCAATTTCATTCCCATCTTTGTCACCTTCTTCAGAAGGATCATCATATTGTCCTAGATAAAGCATTTTCCAGCTTTGATAGGGTTAGGGTTAGGGTTAGGGTTAGGGTTAGGGTTAGGGTTAGGGTTAGGGTTAGGGTTAGGGTTAGGGTTAGGGTTAGGGTTAGGGTTAGGGTTAGGGTTAGGGTTAGGGTTAGGGTTAGGGTTAGGGTTAGGGTTAGGGTTAGGGTTAGGGTTAGGGTTAGGGTTAGGGTTAGGGTTAGGGTTAGGGTTAGGGTTAGGGTTAGGGTTAGGGTTAGGGTTAGGGTTAGGGTTAGGGTTAGGGTTAGGGTTAGGGTTAGGGTTAGGGTTAGGGTTAGGGTTAGGGTTAGGGTTAGGGTTAGGGTTAGGGTTAGGGTTAGGGTTAGGGTTAGGGTTAGGGTTAGGGTTAGGGTTAGGGTTAGGGTTAGGGTTAGGGTTAGGGTTAGGGTTAGGGTTAGGGTTAGGGTTAGGGTTAGGGTTAGGGTTAGGGTTAGGGTTAGGGTTAGGGTTAGGGTTAGGGTTAGGGTTAGGGTTAGGGTTAGGGTTAGGGTTAGGGTTAGGGTTAGGGTTAGGGTTAGGGTTAGGGTTAGGGTTAGGGTTAGGGTTAGGGTTAGGGTTAGGGTTAGGGTTAGGGTTAGGGTTAGGGTTAGGGTTAGGGTTAGGGTTAGGGTTAGGGTTAGGGTTAGGGTTAGGGTTAGGGTTAGGGTTAGGGTTAGGGTTAGGGTTAGGGTTAGGGTTAGGGTTAGGGTTAGGGTTAGGGTTAGGGTTAGGGTTAGGGTTAGGGTTAGGGTTAGGGTTAGGGTTAGGGTTAGGGTTAGGGTTAGGGTTAGGGTTAGGGTTAGGGTTAGGGTTAGGGTTAGGGTTAGGGTTAGGGTTAGGGTTAGGGTTAGGGTTAGGGTTAGGGTTAGGGTTAGGGTTAGGGTTAGGGTTAGGGTTAGGGTTAGGGTTAGGGTTAGGGTTAGGGTTAGGGTTAGGGTTAGGGTTAGGGTTAGGGTTAGGGTTAGGGTTAGGGTTAGGGTTAGGGTTAGGGTTAGGGTTAGGGTTAGGGTTAGGGTTAGGGTTAGGGTTAGGGTTAGGGTTAGGGTTAGGGTTAGGGTTAGGGTTAGGGTTAGGGTTAGGGTTAGGGTTAGGGTTAGGGTTAGGGTTAGGGTTAGGGTTAGGGTTAGGGTTAGGGTTAGGGTTAGGGTTAGGGTTAGGGTTAGGGTTAGGGTTAGGGTTAGGGTTAGGGTTAGGGTTAGGGTTAGGGTTAGGGTTAGGGTTAGGGTTAGGGTTAGGGTTAGGGTTAGGGTTAGGGTTAGGGTTAGGGTTAGGGTTAGGGTTAGGGTTAGGGTTAGGGTTAGGGTTAGGGTTAGGGTTAGGGTTAGGGTTAGGGTTAGGGTTAGGGTTAGGGTTAGGGTTAGGGTTAGGGTTAGGGTTAGGGTTAGGGTTAGGGTTAGGGTTAGGGTTAGGGTTAGGGTTAGGGTTAGGGTTAGGGTTAGGGTTAGGGTTAGGGTTAGGGTTAGGGTTAGGGTTAGGGTTAGGGTTAGGGTTAGGGTTAGGGTTAGGGTTAGGGTTAGGGTTAGGGTTAGGGTTAGGGTTAGGGTTAGGGTTAGGGTTAGGGTTAGGGTTAGGGTTAGGGTTAGGGTTAGGGTTAGGGTTAGGGTTAGGGTTAGGGTTAGGGTTAGGGTTAGGGTTAGGGTTAGGGTTA
>OZ032127.1:8221127-8460557 GCA_964026355.1 Pseudorhiza aurosa | reverse complement strand
CCCTAACCCTAACCCTAACCCTAACCCTAACCCTAACCCTAACCCTAACCCTAACCCTAACCCTAACCCTAACCCTAACCCTAACCCTAACCCTAACCCTAACCCTAACCCTAACCCTAACCCTAACCCTAACCCTAACCCTAACCCTAACCCTAACCCTAACCCTAACCCTAACCCTAACCCTAACCCTAACCCTAACCCTAACCCTAACCCTAACCCTAACCCTAACCCTAACCCTAACCCTAACCCTAACCCTAACCCTAACCCTAACCCTAACCCTAACCCTAACCCTAACCCTAACCCTAACCCTAACCCTAACCCTAACCCTAACCCTAACCCTAACCCTAACCCTAACCCTAACCCTAACCCTAACCCTAACCCTAACCCTAACCCTAACCCTAACCCTAACCCTAACCCTAACCCTAACCCTAACCCTAACCCTAACCCTAACCCTAACCCTAACCCTAACCCTAACCCTAACCCTAACCCTAACCCTAACCCTAACCCCTAACCCTAACCCTAACCCTAACCCTAACCCTAACCCTAACCCTAACCCTAACCCTAACCCTAACCCTAACCCTAACCCTAACCTAACCCTAACCCTAACCCTAACCCTAACCCTAACCCTAACCCTAACCCTAACCCTAACCCTAACCCTAACCCTAACCCTAACCCTAACCCTAACCCTAACCCTAACCCTAACCCTAACCCTAACCCTAACCCTAACCCTAACCCTAACCCTAACCCTAACCCTAACCCTAACCCTAACCCTAACCCTAACCCTAACCCTAACCCTAACCCTAACCCTAACCCTAACCCTAACCCTAACCCTAACCCTAACCCTAACCCTAACCCTAACCCTAACCCTAACCCTAACCCTAACCCTAACCCTAACCCTAACCCTAACCCTAACCCTAACCCTAACCCTAACCCTAACCCTAACCCTAACCCTAACCCTAACCCTAACCCTAACCCTAACCCTAACCCTAACCCTAACCCTAACCCTAACCCTAACCCTAACCCTAACCCTAACCCTAACCCTAACCCTAACCCTAACCCTAACCCTAACCCTAACCCTAACCCTAACCCTAACCCTAACCCTAACCCTAACCCTAACCCTAACCCTAACCCTAACCCTAACCCTAACCCTAACCCTAACCCTAACCCTAACCCTAACCCTAACCCTAACCCTAACCCTAACCCTAACCCTAACCCTAACCCTAACCCTAACCCTAACCCTAACCCTAACCCTAACCCTAACCCTAACCCTAACCCTAACCCTAACCCTAACCCTAACCCTAACCCTAACCCTAACCCTAACCCTAACCCTAACCCTAACCCTAACCCTAACCCTAACCCTAACCCTAACCCTAACCCTAACCCTAACCCTAACCCTAACCCTAACCCTAACCCTAACCCTAACCCTAACCCTAACCCTAACCCTAACCCTAACCCTAACCCTAACCCTAACCCTAACCCTAACCCTAACCCTAACCCTAACCCTAACCCTAACCCTAACCCTAACCCTAACCCTAACCCTAACCCTAACCCTAACCCTAACCCTAACCCTAACCCTAACCCTAACCCTAACCCTAACCCTAACCCTAACCCTAACCCTAACCCTAACCCTAACCCTAACCCTAACCCTAACCCTAACCCTAACCCTAACCCTAACCCTAACCCTAACCCTAACCCTAACCCTAACCCTAACCCTAACCCTAACCCTAACCCTAACCCTAACCCTAACCCTAACCCTAACCCTAACCCTAACCCTAACCCTAACCCTAACCCTAACCCTAACCCTAACCCTAACCCTAACCCTAACCCTAACCCTAACCCTAACCCTAACCCTAACCCTAACCCTAACCCTAACCCTAACCCTAACCCTAACCCTAACCCTAACCCTAACCCTAACCCTAACCCTAACCCTAACCCTAACCCTAACCCTAACCCTAACCCTAACCCTAACCCTAACCCTAACCCTAACCCTAACCCTAACCCTAACCCTAACCCTAACCCTAACCCTAACCCTAACCCTAACCCTAACCCTAACCCTAACCCTAACCCTAACCCTAACCCTAACCCTAACCCTAACCCTAACCCTAACCCTAACCCTAACCCTAACCCTAACCCTAACCCTAACCCTAACCCTAACCCTAACCCTAACCCTAACCCTAACCCTAACCCTAACCCTAACCCTAACCCTAACCCTAACCCTAACCCTAACCCTAACCCTAACCCTAACCCTAACCCTAACCCTAACCCTAACCCTAACCCTAACCCTAACCCTAACCCTAACCCTAACCCTAACCCTAACCCTAACCCTAACCCTAACCCTAACCCTAACCCTAACCCTAACCCTAACCCTAACCCTAACCCTAACCCTAACCCTAACCCTAACCCTAACCCTAACCCTAACCCTAACCCTAACCCTAACCCTAACCCTAACCCTAACCCTAACCCTAACCCTAACCCTAACCCTAACCCTAACCCTAACCCTAACCCTAACCCTAACCCTAACCCTAACCCTAACCCTAACCCTAACCCTAACCCTAACCCTAACCCTAACCCTAACCCTAACCCTAACCCTAACCCTAACCCTAACCCTAACCCTAACCCTAACCCTAACCCTAACCCTAACCCTAACCCTAACCCTAACCCTAACCCTAACCCTAACCCTAACCCTAACCCTAACCCTAACCCTAACCCTAACCCTAACCCTAACCCTAACCCTAACCCTAACCCTAACCCTAACCCTAACCCTAACCCTAACCCTAACCCTAACCCTAACCCTAACCCTAACCCTAACCCTAACCCTAACCCTAACCCTAACCCTAACCCTAACCCTAACCCTAACCCTAACCCTAACCCTAACCCTAACCCTAACCCTAACCCTAACCCTAACCCTAACCCTAACCCTAACCCTAACCCTAACCCTAACCCTAACCCTAACCCTAACCCTAACCCTAACCCTAACCCTAACCCTAACCCTAACCCTAACCCTAACCCTAACCCTAACCCTAACCCTAACCCTAACCCTAACCCTAACCCTAACCCTAACCCTAACCCTAACCCTAACCCTAACCCTAACCCTAACCCTAACCCTAACCCTAACCCTAACCCTAACCCTAACCCTAACCCTAACCCTAACCCTAACCCTAACCCTAACCCTAACCCTAACCCTAACCCTAACCCTAACCCTAACCCTAACCCTAACCCTAACCCTAACCCTAACCCTAACCCTAACCCTAACCCTAACCCTAACCCTAACCCTAACCCTAACCCTAACCCTAACCCTAACCCTAACCCTAACCCTAACCCTAACCCTAACCCTAACCCTAACCCTAACCCTAACCCTAACCCTAACCCTAACCCTAACCCTAACCCTAACCCTAACCCTAACCCTAACCCTAACCCTAACCCTAACCCTAACCCTAACCCTAACCCTAACCCTAACCCTAACCCTAACCCTAACCCTAACCCTAACCCTAACCCTAACCCTAACCCTAACCCTAACCCTAACCCTAACCCTAACCCTAACCCTAACCCTAACCCTAACCCTAACCCTAACCCTAACCCTAACCCTAACCCTAACCCTAACCCTAACCCTAACCCTAACCCTAACCCTAACCCTAACCCTAACCCTAACCCTAACCCTAACCCTAACCCTAACCCTAACCCTAACCCTAACCCTAACCCTAACCCTAACCCTAACCCTAACCCTAACCCTAACCCTAACCCTAACCCTAACCCTAACCCTAACCCTAACCCTAACCCTAACCCTAACCCTAACCCTAACCCTAACCCTAACCCTAACCCTAACCCTAACCCTAACCCTAACCCTAACCCTAACCCTAACCCTAACCCTAACCCCAACCCTAACCCTAACCCTAACCCCAACCCTATCTCCCATTCTAACTGGCTGCAGTTGATCCATTTGTTGTTACTTGTCCGAGGGCAGGCCTTATACTCTGTCACGAGTTGCTTGTGCTTGCTTACTCATATCTGCAATCCAGAAATAGTTTCATGCCCTTTTTGGCTTGCCTTATTTGCATCCTAGTGTTGTACTATAGCCCATCTGTAATTCATTGAATCTTCATTTCTTAAATATCAAATAAAAACCCTTCTTGTCTGCCAGCCTATACCCAACTTCATTCTTCGATTGTTGCTTTACTCGTGAAAAATTGAATTTAGAGTGATAAATTTTCCAATTTGGATTATTTCATAAATAGGCCATAGTAGAGCAATATACTACAATCAAGATGTAATACATAATAAAATGAGATTACAAAATTTCATGCACAATTTCAGTATCTATGCAGCAACTGAAAACAATCATCTGAATATTTGCTGTGCAATGAATTGCTCCAATATGCTCATTCGCGGTAAAGAATCACCGTGTTTTGTAAGAGCAAGGCATTTAGCAATTTTTACAAAAGTCCAAGCGAATTTCCATCCATCATCCTGATGCACTTCTAGAATTGAAATTTGTTACATCATTAGTGACAAGCTTATTTGCAATTGCCTATACCCAACTTGTTGCATGATGTTTTACCATCTAAGTTAGTTGATTTGGGTATGAGAAATGAAAATATAGTCTGGTGGGGGGAAGTGTGAGTTCAACACAATCGAATGAAAATTTATTGCAAAGAAAATACATTTTCCTTGAAGAAAGTATAGAAAAAATGCAGAAACATAATTCATATCAGTTCATGTCAGCAAAATGAAATTAAAAAACTACTACAATTTGTAGACAGTTTTCCATATCTCATACATAGCAACATTACTTGAGACCAATTGTCAAATAAAATGTTGCTCAATCCTATTTACACTTTGAATCAACAAAAAACTAAAGCAAAAAAGGAAAAACATAACAATTTAAGGCTGGAAATGGATAAATCAGAGACAGATTAAACTTATCAGTTCCTCTCTCTTTCACAAACTTTAAATACAAATGTATCATCTCTCCAGTCTCTTCAATAATACATCTTTGACCAAGTATTAACGTTGAAATCGAATGAAAGCAGTTGGTTGGAAAGGAAAGAAGCTTTTAAGGTGCTCAATCGAAATTGAAGCTTGAGCGCATCCATTAAATGCATTATAAGCTCAATTTGATAGAAAAAATCATCAAACTTCAAAACACAATTTCAACATTAGGCCTTAACAAGGCATTTCCAAGAAAAAAAACAGTACATACAGTTGTCTGAAGTACAGTACGTAAAAATGATTTAAGGGGTATCATTGAAACTGAAATTCCATGGGAAATTCATGATCCAAATTACATTGCTCATTCACGGGCTTCGCTCATGCATTCATCCTAAATTGTCTTTACATCAACGACGAAAATTCCGGCTGATGGTAAGAAGCCCATTTAGCGAAAATAAAATCATAGACATGAACAGAAAAAATGTCGAGGCCTATTTCAATTGAATAGCAAAAGTAGAAAACCGCTTCGGTTTCTTTGGTTTTTTCGCCACTTTCATACTATCACTGCCGCGCAAGTCTATGTCGTGGTTCGCTCGGATTTGCATCCTGCTAAGCCCTTAATTCGCGTAACTGAATTGAAGGCAAAAATGCAAGCACGGACACGACTGGAAATAAAATGGCTACAATACGATTCACTTACGTAGTTCTGTATGTTAGTTTACTATTTGAAACCCCATCTTAGTCCTTCTTCTGAGCCGTAGCGGCAGATGCTCAAGTCAAGTCGTCCGCTTTGCGATAGGCCTACTTTGTTGTTTTCTGTTCTAGTCCCTGATTTAGTTGGATGCACATGGTATTCCTCTTGCATAAAATATCTTGTTTTGATTTCATGGTCAACATTTTACTCATGGCACCATTCGGCCTTCGGGGTTTTTCTTGTCTATGGCCATTCTGGTCCATGTTTTACTGAGCTCACAGTGTATCATTCCGTATTTTGGTGAGAACTCTCTCTCTCGCTTCGTGACCTAGAGGCTCCATAATGGCTGCTTGTTTTTATCGCCATGTCGGAGATTCTGAATTGTTTGCAACTGCTCTAAAATTGATTATCATGCCATACCAGCTGCTTACTAAAGGCGTATGATTTATATTTCCATTTGTTCATTGCTAGATAATAATATGTCAATTCATTAGGATAGTATTTCCAAAACAACTGGATAATGAATGGAAGCATTCAACATTCTTAGCAGCAGCGCTTCCATTAACCACCTAAGAACGATCGTTAGCATATTACTGCTAACTTATTGATCTAATGATGATAAGGATTGATCATTCCATACCCTAAATTAATGTTGCTGGAACTGGAAGAACTCAGGCGTGCCAAAATGATTCGTTTGCGCTTCACTAAAGAAGTTACCCTTAAATGCTCAATCTTCTTGGGAAATTCGAATCTAAAATCCTCAAAATATGCTCATAACTTGTAAGAAGTCTTCAACGTTTGAATTAAACTTTAAAACACAGAGCTTGATTGAATTTACTGCTTTTGTGGACAAAAAATTAACAAGGATGAAATGGCAAAATTATAAAAAAGTCGCTACTTTTGAATCAGAGATTGCCAAATGAATCCAGTTGTTTTTATTGACATTGGAAGGACAGTTACTTTTTACAGAGAGTTTTTCCCCGAGTATCCTGCTTCATTGATATTAGCAGCTGAATGAAGAGCTTTAACCAGCAAAGAAGTTAACAATATCACTAATTCAGACATCTTACTCAAGCTGCATTTTACAAGGGATGAATGTGCCATTTATTATGTCAATACTTTGCCAATTTATCTTTTATAGCAGCTCCAAGAATTTTATATTCGCTTGCAAAATAGGGTTTTGAGACTTTTTGGATGAGCTGTGTTTATTTTGTGCTAAGCTTCATTTCATGTATTTAATAAAAATTTCAAACAGTTAGATTATGATCTTGACTCTGGGATTGCCTAATTGGCTTTTAAATGAATCTCGGCTGTACAGTATATTTTGCTGACTGAAGTCTTGGTTTATCATGCTGGTTGATCTTTCTTGTTGCATTTTTAGTCAACTATTTGCAATTTAACTTTGTTCTACCCAAAGCTATGATTTCTAGTAGCAATTCATTTTCATTGCTGCTCAATTCCTTCAACAAGAGAGGTTCTGTTTTAGGAATCACCAGTTTCAAGATATGCACATGAAACTGGTCCTAAAAGCTGCTGTTTGATTCAACCCACATGGACGATTCTTGCCTTGTAGTCTTATTTAACGTTCAGAGAACACAGAGTCAGAGAGACAACGATTAGCGCTCTTGTGTTTGAATTACTGACTAACTAACTGATTGAAATAGAATACATGTTTATATAAGCAAATAGCAAGGAGATGAAATTACCAAACTCATTGATTTAGAATAGGAGCGGAAGGGTTGGTTGTGAATGACGCAAGTAGATGAATAGATGATGAGCTGATGGAAAGTAGGATAGGAAATAACAATTGACTGAATGAATATAATTTTGTAGTTAAGCAAGATGGCAATGATGGCATGGATAGAAATTATGAGGGTAATAAAGCTGAGTCGCTACACTGTCTCTAAGCTATGCAAGCTTCCGTGGCCAACATAATCTTAGCAAGCTTTTTACAGTTCTTGTTTTAGAGACGGCAAGTACTACACTTCTTGAGTAACCAACAGCAGCTGCTATTCCTTGATATTTTTGCTGTTATGCTTATAGAGAAATATTTTCAAATGCTCAATGTAAGGTGTTTTCTTGTTATAGAAGTTCCCGTGTTTGTCTTACAAGTCCTGAAATTCCAGCATGTCTATAGGAAATCTTCAGACTTTTTGGCATAGGTTTAAGATTTTGACATGAGCAACACTTTTGAAAGAATAATTTCAATTGATTTCATGCTTATTCACTGAGAAAAAGCTGAAGAAGCACATTCCAAGTCTTCTTTCATTTAAGATGTTTGTAGGGGCCTTTTTCTGGCAATTTTCTTGTTTCTATTTAAATTTCAAATTTAGATTGCGATAAAATGATAGATTGTAAAATGTAGATTTTTTATGATTGAATCACAGCAAAGGAGTGTACAAAATCCATATTGTTATGTAAAGATGTATTCAGATTCAGACAGTAATGTTTACTGCATCAATTTAAATATTGCTCTGGTATTTCTATCAGCATTTAATCAGGAATTCAATGTGTGATGTTCAATGTATTTCAACAAACATATCCGTTTGTCTTGAAAATTATTCCTGCATGGCCAGTGAATAGCATTCAGTACTGTTCAATAGGAGTTCAATGAGTCAATTTCCCTCCAACATCCTGATGTACATCCAGAATTTAGGAAAGCGAATTCAACTTAAACTGAATTGAGCTGGATTGAATCAAACAAGAAGAAATTGAAAAAAATGGAAATCCAATGAGCTGAAAAACCATTTATTCATAGAGAACTGCATTGGCTACTAGAAAATATAAAGAAAGCAACTTTTAATGGAATAGAAATACGAATATCCTATCATTTGGGGTGGAGTACCGTTGGTCGACAATCGATCACACGCAAAGGCAAGAAAACGCAGACCTATCCCTTCCAAATAAATAGATATGAATGTTCATAGTATTCCCACAGTTTATGATTGATCATATAACCCAAATGCCTTTGACGCAAATAGTCTTCATGCTCTGAAATTATATCATTCGAATTTAAGTCAAAAACGATGGGATACATTGAAGCAAAACGGCTCAATTATTGTTCAAACTGGATTGAAAACATCGGTAGTGAAGAATCAAACATGATCATCACTGAGTGTTGTCAACTCCATTAATGCATTCTGATGTTGTATCTGCGGGTTTCTTTCCTGGCATTGCTTCGTTGCAGCATGTCAACCTTCCTCTTCTCCCTTCCATGTGGCAAATCATTACATCACCTTATTTCAGCTCTCTACGCTTAGCCTCTACTCTACCCTCACCATACCTCACCTCTCCACACAATACTCCACCTCTCCTTACCTTTTTTTTTTAGTGGGTTATGTTGAGGAAAGGCAATGGTGGCCTATGCAAAGCCCCAACATAGGAGAGAAGAAAGCGAGCAGCTAAGAGAATAGAGAGAAAAGATCAAGTTTATTCATCTTAGATTTGAAAGATGGCAAGTTGTAGGACTCAGGAAAGCAAGAAGAAGGCAAGACGTTCCACAAGTTGCATGTTCTTGGGATGTATGATGATTTGTGAGATAGAGTTCGTGAAGTAGGCAGTGAAACTTGGAAAGGGTGTGAATGAGTTGAGCTTCTGGTGGTCCTGACACGCCTCAGAGGAACTGGAATAATATCCCTGATCTCCTGAGAACAATATCCGTTAAAGTATCTGTAATAGATGGAAAGATCTCCAACTAAACGATGATAGGAAAGAGGTTGGAGCGATTTGGTGAGGTTAGGATTATTGATGAGACGAATGGCTTTGGACTGGACTTTGTCGAGAAGACAGAGAGTGGATTTTGGAGCGCCACCCCAGACGTGGGAGCAGTACTCTAAAGAAGGACGGATTTGGGACTTGTATATATTTAAAAGGTGAGAAGATGAGAAAAACCCGCGGGCTCTGGCGAGGAAACCGAGCTTTTGAGATGCATGTTTAGCAAGGGAATAGATGTCAGTTTTCCAAGTGAGACTAGACGATAGAGAAAGACCAAGTTGTGCGAACGAAGTTGAAGTATCCTGTTCATCACCATTCATGAGGACAGCTGGAAAGTTTTGATTACGTTTGCGTGAAATGACAGCCTGTTTCGTCTTGCTTTGGTTGAAAAAACTAGGCTGTCTAGACCCCATTTCTCAATAATTGTCAGATCATTTGAGAGACGAGAGATTGAACTATTTCTGTGGAATGGAATATCGCTGGAGGCATGATCATTTTGATTGAATGAAAATGTAGAACATAGGAAGGTATCATCAGCAAAGGAGTGAATGCTAGAAGACGCAGAGGTGAGCAGGTCATTGATGAAGAGGATGAAGAGGGGAGATGACAGAGCCCTGGGGTACACCAGCATTGATGGAGTGCCGATTGGAGAGGAAGCCGTCCACTCTGACAGCAATTGATCTATCAGAGAGGAAACTACCAATCCAATTAATGAGAGTGTGATGGAGACCAAACATCGGCAGTTTCGCGAGACGACCCTTGTGCCAAACGCGATCAAAGGCATTGGAGATATCGAGAGAGATCACTCTGCTCTCACAAAAGGATTCTAGAGCAGAGGACCAGACATGGAGAGAATAAGCAAGAAGATCACCAGTAGACCTGGCTTTTCGAAAGCCATACTGGTGATCAGAGAGAAGATTGTTTGTTTCAATGAAGGTAAGAAGTTGTTTCGTGATGATTGTCTCGATTGTTTTAGAAATGAATGAAGTGATTGCAATGGGATGATAGTTGAATGGATTAGACTTATAGCCTTTTTTGGAGTAGGAAAGACGTGGGCTTGTTTCCACGAGGTGGGGAAGGTGCCAAGAGTGCAGGAAAGCTGGAATAGTTTGTTAAGAATAGGGGCAAGTTCAAGAGCACAGGTTTTGAGAGCTATTGCTGGAATACCATCAGGGCCTTCGGATTTGGAGGTGTCAAGCTGGAGAAGGGTTTGGCGGACTTTTCGTGTGGAGAACTTAATGGGTGACATAGTGAATTTTGAAGGGGGAAAGTGATGAGGTTGGACCCCTTGGTCATCCAGGTTGGAGTTGGAGGCAAAGAATGACGCAAAAAGATTAGCCTTAGATGAAGGAGTGGTAGAAGAAGAGTCAGAGTTGTTTTTTAGTGGAGGGAAAGATGATTGGCAAAAGTTATGGGAGACAACTTTGGCCATAGACCAAAAGGAGCGAGAGCCAGCCTGGCAGGAAGCGATTTCGTTGTTGATGCGTTGGACGAAAGATGATTTGGTATTTGGCAGTTTTGATGGTTTTGGAGCAAATGTTGCGTGAGTGGATGAAAGAAATTCTTGAGTGTTGGGTTTGAAGTCGCTTCCATTCCTTGAAGTAGTGGTTTTTATTATTCACAGCCTTAACTCCCCACACAATACTTCACCTCTCCTCGCCATACTTCTCCTCTCCTCACCATACGTCACCTCTCCTCGCCATACTTCACCTCTCCTCACCACACGTCACCTCTCCTATCCATACTTCACCTCTCCTCAGCATACCTCACTTCTCCTCGTCATGCTTCACCTCTCCTCACCAAACTTCGCCCTTCCTCATCACAATTGAACTCTCCTCATCAAACTTTGCCTCTCCTAATGACAATTGAACTCTCCCCATTAAACTTCACCTCGCCTCCCAATGCTTCAACGCTCCTAACCAAACTTAAACTCTACTAACCAAACTTAAACTCTCCTCACCAAATTTCACCTCTCCCAGCCATACATCAAACCGGAAAATGCTGCACCCCTCCTCACAACAATTCATCTCTATGCGCCAAAATTCTCCTCTCCTCACCATAACTCACCTCTCCCTAGCGCAATTTCCCTCTCACTGCATTTCACCTCTAATTACCATACTTTACCTCTCCTCACCGATATTCACCTCTCCACACAGTACTTCACCTCTCTTTACCATATTTACCTCTCCTCAGCGCAATTTCCCTCTACACAATGCTTCAACTCTCCTAACCAAACTTTACCTCTCCTCACCAAACTTCACCTCTCCTTGCAATGTTTCAACTCATCTCGCAGTACTTCACCTTCCCTCAGTACAATTGACCTCTCCCCACCACAATTCCCCTCTCACTACATTTCACCTCTTTTACCATACTTTACCTCTCCTCAGCGCAATTTCCCTCTCTACACAATGCTTCAACTCTCCTAACCAAACTTTACCTCTCCTCACCAAACTTCACCTCTCCTTGCAATGTTTCAACTCATCTCGCAGTATTTCACCTTCCCTCAGTACAATTGACCTCTCCCCACCACAATTCCCCTCTCACTACATTTCACCTCTTTTACCATACTTTACCTCTCCTCAGCGTAATTTCCCTCTCTACACAATGCTTCAACTCTCCTAACCAAACTTTACCTCTCCTCACCGCAATTCCCTTCTCTACAGAGAACTTCACCTCTCCTTGCCATACTTTACCTCTCCTCGCCAGACTTCATCTCCCGTCACCATGCCTCACCTCTCCACACAATACTTCACCTCTCTACCATACTTTACCTCTCCTCAGCGCAATTCCCCTCTCCACAGAACACTTCGCCTAACCTTACCATAATTTACCTCTCCTCACCAAAATTTCCCTCTCCTTGCAGTACTTCAGCTCTCCTTACCATACTTTACCTCTCTTTACCATACGTTGACACTCCTCACCACACTTCCCCACTCCTTAAAGTACTTTACCTCTCCTTACCACACTTTACCTCTCCTTAAAGTACTTTACCTCTCCTTACCATACTTCACCTCTCCTTAAAGTACTTTACCTCTCCTTACCATACTTTACCTCTCCTCAGCGCAATTCCCCTCTCCACAGAACATTTCGTCTAACCTTACCATACTTTACCTCTCCTCACCAATATTCCCCTCTCCTTGCAGTACTTCAGCTCTCCTTACCATACTTTACCTCTCTTTACCATACGTCGCCACTCCTCACCACACTTCCCTTCTCCTTAAAGTACTTTGCCTCTCCTTACCATACTTTACCTCTCCTCATCAAAATTCCCCTCTCCTTGCAGTACTTTGCCTCTCCTCACAATGCTTTACTGACGTGGTCTTTCGTCTATTTGTCTCTCATTTTAACTCCTAGCATTCTACTGTAACACCCCACGTTTTACAGGTATTAACTTTCTCCTCAATTTCTTGGTTGTACGTCCAGCCCTTGCACCCATATAGCTACACCGCTATTACAACAGATCTCAAGAAGCGCAGTTTGACTGGCAAAATCTTCAGCGACTCTTTCCTTTAAGTGTGTTTTGAGGGAAAGTGGTTGCAGAATTGGTTACGAGTCGGCAAAAAATGAGTTGAGATCACTCTCGGCCGTCAATATCCAGGGACGCCAAGGTAGCGGTTTCTGCATTTTCCCTGGAAAAGTGATTCACTATGATCGCCAAATCGTGTACTGCAACTTTATCATTGTAGCCTTCACCATGCCCTACACTGGTGCGTACTTCAGTTGTCCATTTCCCATTTCCATGGATTATGCCACCAAGACACTTTGTGTTCCAGATACTTCTACACTCTCTTCAACTCTCTCTGTTGTTGCACCAACTACAACAGTTTGCATTGCATGCCAGTTTTCTTACACGTACAATACACCGATACAAATAATCATGAAATTCACTTGAATTCAGTTGTCGAAAGGCTACCTATCAAATGTAACAGAATAGATAGTAAACTACTCACTCTGTAATTGTGTCTCTTTCCATTGCAGTTGGATGACATTCCTATTCCGGCATCTCAAACCACGTATCATGTCATCTGAGATATAATGTCCACCTAATGAAGTTTGCAGTGAGTAGATGAGGTATTTTTTGTGAAAGAAGAACTGTTGCATGCCATTTGGGATGTTCTCAAAATAATGAAGTCCTTACCCATGCAACTTCAGCATCCACATTTTGTCATTGTTTCACGGGTTTGTCCCATGCATCCATCATAAGCTGTGTCCACATCAATGACGATAATTTTGGTTGATGGCGAGAAGCCCTTTTCATGGAAAAAAATAAACTCACAGGCATACGAACAGATAACAATCGTAAAATATATTTCAACTAAATACCAACAATTATATGAATTATAAAACGCCTCAGTTTCTCCCTCCTGCCCATTCTACTGCTACCAATGCCATTCGGTCTATTTCATATTATTATTGCATATTATTATTTTCCATATGCGACACTTCGTTGCTAGATTCCAGTAACTGAATTCAAGGCAAAAATGCAATCATCAACCATGAAAAGCAATGAAATGGATACAATACAATACACTCACCTCATTTCGACAATGCGTTGATCATTTGGGAAATGTGTCGGTTCGGCCCTAAAATCATCTTGGTTGCTTTCAATCAGTGGTGTTTCTACGATGCAAAGTAACAGGCATTTTACTTAGCATGTGTTTGCGACGGCAAAATTAAATGAAAACAGCATCGTATGAATTGAAGTGAATGCAACTCAGATTTAACTGAGCTGAATGGAATCGCATACTGTGGAATTTAAGAGAATTGAAATCCAATGAACTGAGGAAATAATTGACCAATGGTGAACAAGCCTCGCCCACTTTTGCAGTTCTGTGCTTTCGTCACCAGTTGCAAAGCAATCCTACAAAATAGCTTTCGAATTGCATCTCCTACTAACTATGACTGCATGCTTGTGGGTACCTAGTCTAGCTTGCATTGCATTGGCTGCTACAATATATGAAGAAAGTAACTTTTAATTAAAGTACAGTAGTTCAATATACATGACATATTAGTATGAATGCCATAAATCATCGAAAAAGCAATTAAAGCAACGAAATGAAATGAAAATACGAATATCCTAGAATTTGGGTGGAGTAGCGTTGGTTGATAATCGAATACATGCAAGACAAGAAGAAGCAAAGCGATCCCTTCGAAATAAGTCGACATGACTGCTCATAGTATTCCCACAGTTTATGATTGATCATATAACCCGAATGCCTTTGACACAAATAATTTTCATGCTATCTCGATTAAGCAATTATGAATACCTCTTATCACGTACTGTATGTGCCTGTCTTTACCTCAACCCACGTATAAAGACTGCATTAATATATTACTTTAAAGGTTGCTTCTACTTTAATTTCAAATCTGAAATCTGATCATTCGAATTTATATCAAACACGATGATATACAGTGACGCAATGAGATATTAATGCAGATGATATATAAATTGTTCATTGAGAACATATATATTCATTGATAGCATTGAAAACATCGGCAGTGCAGTGCAGTGCAGTATCCACTGCGACCATCTCTGAATGTTGTTCATTCCATCAATACATTCTGCTGGTGTTTCCGTGGGTTTCCACAACGGCCAATGCTTCTTTGCAGCACTCCGGTCATTTTTAGTGTCAATCTTCCTCATGCTCTTTCGCATTCCTCCATGTTGCACATGAATCCTTTACCTCTCCTCACCATAATTTTTTTCTCCTTGCTCGATTTCACCTCCTCGCCATTATTCACCTCTCCTAGCTATACTTCACCTCTTCACACCATAATTAACCTCTCAAAGCCATATGTCATCTCCTATCGCTACAATTCAGCTTCTTCACCATACTTCACTTCACCTCACTTAACTTCACCTCTTCTCACCACAATTCACCTCTCCTTGCTATACCTCACTTCTCCTGACTATATTTCAGCTTTTCTTGTCAAAATGTTTCTCTGCTCACAATACATCATCTTTTTTTACCATTTTTACCTCTCCTCGCCTAAATTCTCTCTCCTCACTATACCTCACTCGTCCTCGCCATACTTCATCTCTTCTGGCAATACATCACCGCTTCTTTTCATAATTCACCTCTCTACACACCATGCTTTACATTCCCTCACCATACAACAAATCCTCTGGCCACAATTCACCTCTCCACACAATACTTCACCAATCCTCGCCACAATTCACTTATCCTCCCCATCATTCACCTCTCCTAACCATACTTCGTTTCACTATGATTCGCCTCTCCTCGCAATACTTCGCCTCTCCTAAACATAACTCAACCTCCACACCATACTATACTTCTTCTCACCTTACACTTCTCAACATTCAACACTTCCCACCATCATTAACCTCTCCAAGCCACACTTCTCCTCTTCTCGCTACAATTCAACTCTAGCCCCCACAGTTTACTTCTTCTCACCATACACTTCTCAACATTCATCACTTCTCACCATCATTAACCTCTCCACGCCACACTTCTCCTCTTCTCGCTAGCTACAGTTCAACTCTAGTCCCCACAATTTACTTCTTCTCACCATACACTTCTCAACATTCATCACTTCTCACCATCATTAACCTCTCCACGCCACACTTCTCCTCTTCTCGCTAGCTACAGTTCAACTCTAGTCCCCACAATTTACTTCTTCTCACCATACACTTCTCAACATTCATCACTTCTCACCATCATTAACCTCTCCACGCCACACTTCTCCTCTTCTCGCTAGCTACAGTTCAACTCTAGTCCCCACAATTTACTTCTTCTCACCATACACTTCTCAACATTCATCACTTCTCACCATCATTAACCTCTCCACGCCACACTTCTCCTCTTCTCGCTAGCTACAGTTCAACTCTAGTCCCCACAATTTACTTCTTCTCACCATACACTTCTCAACATTCATCACTTCTCACCATCATTAACCTCTCCACGCCACACTTCTCCTCTTCTCGCTAGCTACAGTTCAACTCTAGTCCCCACAATTTACTTCTTCTCACCATACACTTCTCAACATTCATCACTTCTCACCATCATTAACCTCTCCACGCCACACTTCTCCTCTTCTCGCTAGCTACAGTTCAACTCTAGTCCCCACAATTTACTTCTTCTCACCATACACTTCTCAACATTCATCACTTCTCACCATCATTAACCTCTCCACGCCACACTTCTCCTCTTCTCGCTAGCTACAGTTCAACTCTAGTCCCCACAATTTACTTCTTCTCACCATACACTTCTCAACATTCATCACTTCTCACCATCATTAACCTCTCCACGCCACACTTCTCCTCTTCTCGCTAGCTACAGTTCAACTCTAGTCCCCACAATTTACTTCTTCTCACCATACACTTCTCAACATTCATCATGGCCATTTCTGTGCCAAGCGTATTAATAGCACGTCAGTTTCCAAAACCTCGTATTAGGTGAAATTCACAGAAAAATTGTCCGAAATCGTCACAAAATTTTCTGTTTTATACACAGCATTTTGATAAGTTTAAAAAAGGGACTATGTAGCGATATCTTTCATTCACACTTCCTGCATAGGTTGAAAATACAGCGGGTTCTCCGAACGGTTCAGTGATAATACTACCTTTAAAGTGGTTTTACTTGAATCAATGATTAGTTGCCATTTCAATGGTAGGTGCGGATAGCTTACAGCTAAAATCAGACTCTTCATGTCAACATAGAGGGTAACTACGTCTTATACTATATTTGGTTATGTAACTCACGAATCAAAAGCTTCGGTCTCGAAAGTCTAAACTCACACCAACGCCAAATTCCCGCAGAATACACAGCAGAGGGACTCGCGACTGGGTTTCAGCATTAAGCATGGTTTGCTAAAATACGTATTACTATAATCAGAAAATCAGCCCGACAAAAGCACACGTGAACATACAAAGCCCCACCACCAACACGATAACAGAAGACAGATAGCTAAGAAACAAAATGAAATAAATTGCTAAATGCATATACATATAAAGTTCATGAATGAATACTTTAATAGCGGTATACTCACTGACTAGTTGCCATATCTCTCTTGGCCTAGCTGTCTATGCAGTCCAATGAATTATCGTATGCGAGTGAACCTTAAGCGAACGAATGCGTGTGAGTCTATCTATATATTTGAATAGCAAGCCTTATATAGCTCAGCAAACAAAGGCCCCAATGGAGCAATAATCCTCGAATCACCATCCCATTCCTTTGCTGTGGAGATATTTGATTGGCTCAAATGTCTCCAGGGTACAGCAACTCTCTCAATTCCTCGGGCACGTCATTACAGAGCAATTCCAGTGACGTTGCATCGGACAGGGCAAACGGAATTCAACCCAAATGCTTTTTGCTATAGAGAGATATCCTCCTAAACTACTTCCCCTCTCCCTCCCCCCTGCAGTTATTCAAATTGTCATAATCCTTAGACTACCCATTTTTATACAAGCAAACATATTTTTGCAGCTACCATCGTTGTAGCCATCACAAGCCCTGTTCCAAAACCTTAGAAAATACAATGAAAACCTCATAGCTTATGGTATAAAAGACCTTGTATGGGGATGGATAGCTGATTTCCTGACTAACAGAAAACAATTTGGTATTGTGAATGGTGAATGATCAACCATAAGACGTGTTAGCAGTGGCATACCACAAGGGTGTGTCTCGGGTCTGCTACTTGTTTTCAGCTACATCAATTGCATGCTTGATGTATTAGAAAATGACAGTACAGCATATTTTTTAGCAGATGACGCAAAAGCCTACATACCAGTAGGTATTCAGCCTGCATCCCTGTAGCTAAAATCAAACATCAATGCCCTGACGGAATGGTCTGGTAAAGGGCTGCCAAGATTCGCCCTCAGAAAGTGTAGTATACTTAGTATTGGTGAAAAGGCTACTCCTTTGCTTGAACATAAAAAATTTAGAGGAATTATAACAAAATTAAAATACAGTACAGGAGAAAAGGTGGTCATTTGAAATTTTTGAGAAGCATATTCAGCTGAAGGTGAAGAAAGGCACAACTGAATATCACTTGCATTTCATCGATGGATTTAATCAGTTTGTGTGTGCCTCTGTTAAATGTCTCCTCTATTCGCTTTAACCCCTCCAAATATCCCCCAGTTGAACCCGCATCTGATTAGATAGGAAAAGAAAGAAAGAATCAACTGTTTTTATCCATCAAGTGAGGGTTTACTAAATCCATTGCGGAGGTCTATTCTATTCGAGGTTTATTCAAATCCAACAAGGTCAGTTTCAATTAATGGCAACTGAGCATCAACAGACAATCGATACAAATGCAATCATTTCCATCATTCTAGTGTGAGTGATCCTAAGTTTCGTGGGTTTCACTTTCCCGAAAACCTTGATCTCCATTTTCCAGGCAGTCTTCTACGCTGTTGCTCGTCACAAAATGGGTTCAAATGTTTGCTAAATATCCAGAAACTTTTGCTTAAATCAAACTTGCACTTTCTCAGTACCTTCTTCAAGCACCTCATGCCATAATGGTATTTCCTGCACAGTCGATGGCTGCCAGGTGCCTTCTGGAAAACTTTGTACCACTTGTTGACACATTTATCCAACTTCCTCGGCATTTTTTTGGGACATTCGTCATTTAAGGGAAATTCTGGAAACCATTTGGACGGTTTGTAATCCGCTTCGCCACATTGAAACTTTTTATATTTCCAGATTAATACACTGTGTTGATGGATAGCGTCATCCAAAGCTCTTCCTGAAAGCACCTTCCGAAGGCAAAATTTGACTCTTATCAAGTAACATTTAGAGAATATATTGAAACGTATACTGCATGACTGTGTTTTGTTCGTACGAAAGGACAAATAAAACGCAACTTGGCACGGTTGTGTTGAAAAAGTGAATTGACTGAGAGCACAGCCACCAATTACTCTGTTGAATAATTCACTGCCCCATTTGGGCATTTTCGTCACTGGAATAATCTCCTCTTTTGTCACCGTGAATTCAATCATTTTTCCATTAGCGAACGAAAATGCTGCAACAAAAATCAAAAGCTTCATTTTCAACTCAAATCTCTGACTCTCCTTCCAGCCTGCGAAACACACGTCTGCCAGTCCTTCTTCAAATCCAGTCGTTTATGCTCAATTTACAGACGTGTTTGGGTAGGAAGTCGAATGGCAACATGATATGCCCGTTATCTTGAATGACATTCTGGAGCCAAAGAACTTGATATGGTGAAATGAATCAAAATATCAAATAGATAGGTGAGGTTTCTCAACTTTTAGCAAGGTTAGTTTCTGTTTGCTCTCCTTCAGCTCATCAGACACCGGAGAGTGATGTGAACAGCTATGTATATATATACACATATGTATTTATCTATTCCTCATGCATATATTTATACATACATATATTTATACCTCATATCTCAAAGCACATTTGCACACTACACCTCTTACCTAACTCAAACAACCATTCACTTCTTTTAGAATACCTTTCTAAATCAATTGAAACGATCACTTGACAGTCTCCACGCAATGAAATCATTGTCCTTGGTGATTTCAACGTCCACAACTCTGACTGGCTCAACAATTCCTCTAATGTCACAAACCCTGCTGGTCGGCATGCTGAGGCCTTTGCCATTTTCAATGACTTGACACAGGTAATTTCAGAGCCTACATGCGTTCCTGATCGTGCAGGAGACAAAGCAAATACTCTCGATCTTTTTCTCACATCCAATCCTAGCATTACTCTCCTCCTTCGGTTGGCTATCCTCCTGGTAACTCTGATCACTCTCTCATAACCTTACCGCATGACTCCTCTTTCACCTGGACATGCCCTTTCCCTCCGCAAAGAGTCTTCCACTGTAGCAAAGCTGACTGGGACTCCCTTCACATACCGTTCTCTTCTTAGCCTTGGTCTTCAGGCTTTTCAAATGATCCTTCCTCTTTTGCTTCTTTCATCACCGAGGCAATAATTCTTGGCATGGATCTTTTTATTCCCTCTTCTTACAAGCCTGGTAAAGACAGTTCCCATAAGTGGTTCAATGCACAGTGCGCCAAAGCTGTGAATAGTGAAAACCACCACTTCAAGGAATGGAAGCGACTTCAAACACCATATTAAAGAACTTCTTTCATCCACTCACCCAACATTTGCTCCAAAACCATCAGAACTGCCAAATGCCAAATGCTCTTTTGTCCAATGTATCAACAACAAAATCGCTTCCTACCAGGCTGGCTCTCGCTCCTTTTGGTCTATGGCCGAAGTTGTCCCCCAACATTTTTGCCAATCGTCTTTCCCTCCACTAAAAGATACCTCTGATTCTTCTTCAAAAACTCCTTTGGTCAAGGCCAATCTTTTTGCGTCAGTCTTTGCCTCCAAATCTAAAGGCCCTGATGGCATTCCAGCAATAGCTCTCAAAACCTGTGCTCTTGAACTTGCCCCTATTCTTAACAAACTATTCCAGCTTTCCTGCACTCTTGGCACCTTTCCCACCTCGTGGAAACAAGCCCACGTCTTTCCTACTCCAAAAAAGGCTATAAGTCTAATCCATTCAACTATCATCCCATTGCAATCACTTCATTCATTTCTAAAACAATCGAGACAATCATCACGAAACAACTTCTTACCTTCATTGAAACAAACAATCTTCTCTCTGATCACCAGTATGGCTTTCGAAAAGCCAGGTCTACTGGTGATCTTCTTGCTTATTCTCTCCATGTCTGGTCCTCTGCTCTAGAATCCTTTTGTGAGAGCAGAGTGATCTCTCTCGATATCTCCAATGCCTTTGATCGCGTTTGGCACAAGGGTCGTCTCGCGAAACTGCCGATGTTTGGTCTCCATCACACTCTCATTAATTGGATTGGTAGTTTCCTCTCTGATAGATCAATTGCTGTCAGAGTGGACGGCTTCCTCTCCAATCGGCACTCCATCAATGCTGGTGTACCCCAGGGCTCTGTCATCTCCCCTCTTCATCCTCTTCATCAATGACCTGCTCACCTCTGCGTCTTCTAGCATTCACTCCTTTGCTGATGATACCTTCCTATGTTCTACATTTTCATTCAATCAAAATGATCATGCCTCCAGCGATATTCCATTCCACAGAAATAGTTCAATCTCTCGTCTCTCAAATGATCTGACAATTATTGAGAAATGGGGTCTAGACAGCCTAGTTTTTTCAACCAAAGCAAGACGAAACAGGCTGTCATTTCACGCAAACGTAATCAAAACTTTCCAGCTGTCCTCATGAATGGTGATGAACAGGATACTTCAACTTCGTTCGCACAACTTGGTCTTTCTCTATCGTCTAGTCTCACTTGGGAAACTGACATCCATCTTCTAGCTAAGCATGCATCTCAAAACCTCAGTTTCCTCGCCAGAGCCCGCGGGTTTTTCTCATCTTCTCACCTTTTAAATATACAAGTCCCAAATCCGTCCTTCTTTAGAGTACTGCTCCCACGTCTGGGGTGGCGCTCCAAAATCCACTCTCTGTCTTCTCGACAAAGTCCAGTCCAAAGCCATTCGTCTTATCAATAATCCTAACCTCACCAAATCGCTCCAACCTCTTTCCTATCGTCGTTTAGTTGGAGATCTTTCCATCTATTACAGATACTTTAACGGATATTGTTCTCAGGAGGTCAGGGAGATTATCCTAGTTCCTCTGATGCGTCTCAATGCAACAAGAAGCTCAATTCATTCACACCCTTTCCAAGTTTCACTGCCTAATCCACGAACTCTATCCCACAAGTCATCTTTCATCCCTAGAACATATAATTTATGGAACGTCTTGCTTTCTGCTTGCTTTCCTGAATCTTACAACTTGCAGTCTTTCAAATCTAAGATCGATAAACTTGATCTGGTCTCTCTCTCCTCCTAGCCTTTTGCTTTCTTCTCTCTTCCGTTGTTGGGGCTTTGTATAGGCAACCATGGCCCTTACTCAACATAATTCACTAAGGAAAACCTTAATCGACACATTTTGGCTGCGAGTGGTTCTGATTTGTCAACTTTGTCGAGAATCTCAATAACGCTATAGAGAAAGGGTGGTAAAGTCTTCCGTTGCGTCCCCATGGTCGACCAGACTACAAGACAGATAAAAGTAAAGATAGATCTAAAAAAAGATAAAGTTTAAATAAAAATGAACGGATAACTTCTAGAATATAGAAGTTTGATGGATACATCATTGCAAAGAAATTTTCTTCTTTTGTGGAGCCGTCGGCCGCCGGCGGATCTCAGACGTTGGGTCACTGTTCCTCCTCGCCCCTTTTGCTTTCATTGCGTCGGCCCTGCCTTCCTCGAAGACCACCACAGCCGTGCGGCATTGGGCACGCCATGAGGGGCGGTCGCGGGCGTAGTTTGCCAGGAATATACGTTTATTAGTCTTCAGCGCGTCCTTGTATCGCTTCTTCGGCGCGCCGATTGGCCGTTTTCCCTGCGCCAGTTCCCGAAGAAGATCTGTTTCGGGAGTCCGTTGTGTTCCATCTGGACCAGGTGGCCGGCCAAGCGTAGCTGGTAGCGTATCAGGATAGCTTGTAATCCAGTCGATCGACAGCGCTGTAGCACCTCAGTTTTACTGAAACAATACTTTTGTTTTTTTCCAAGCTTACTGTGAAGCCGTAGCGCTGCGCGGGTCGATTGAAGGCGTCCATCAGAAGCTGAGCGTTGGTTTCGGTATGAGCTAACAGAGCACAACTCGCAGTGTGCAGCGTTTGGCGAGAAGCCGGCTGAGGTTGAATACGTTCCCGTCCAAGCGAAGCCAAACATCGATTCCGGTCTCTCAGTCCAGCAGTACGTTGTGAATCATGGCTGCGATACCGACCCCAGACAGGGCTGGGGGTCAATTCACAGCCCTGCTTGACGCGGTTCTTCTCGCCCAAGGGCTCAGACTTACGCTGCCAACGACACGCCCTTTCATACCTTCATGGAATTCCTTGATGGTGTCTACAAATTTCGCTGGACAACCTACCCGCTGTAGCAACTTCCAAAGGCCTAATCGGCTGACTGAGTCGAATGCTTTTGTGAGTTCAACGAACACGATGTACAAGTCTCGCTGCTGCTGATAATAATAGTAATAAGCGTGTTAACACGAAGTATACCTTCAGCTAACTAAATAATTACTAAATATCCGAACGAAATAAGAAATTGACCTTATAAACAAGCGCTGATCTTCCAGGTATTCGTGTTTTAACTTCTGAGTGTAGCCCTTCAAACAGTTTTTCAGTTGTTTTATGAAACTATTTAGGGTAGGTAACTCACATAGTTAAGCAGGTATATCGTTCCAAGCCTTCAGGGCTGAGTAATGAAATCCTTTAATTCAAATTATTCCATCATCAGTTACAGTTAAATTATTAGGGATAGATATTGACTCAAAACTAAAGTTAAAACTATGTGTGCCAAATCAAACAGGAAAGTAAGCGCTTTTTCTAGGATTGCAAACGTCGTTACATTTGAAGAGGCTAAGGTCCATTACAATTCATTCATAATGTCAAATTGTTGATATTACCCCCTGATTCGGATGTTCTGCGGGAAAACTGCCAATGAAACGATAAACAGAATTCACAAGAGTCCATGGCACCTCGTAGGCTCTACAATGACTTCAGTTCAAGTTTCAAAGAACTTCTGACCTGATCAGGCCAGAAAATGATTCCTTTGCAAAATCTTCGAAAATTGTTCGTGGAGATATTCAAATCCCTCCATCAAATGAACCCACATTTATGTGGAAGTTCTCTGAGAGAAAGCAACCAAATTACAACCTTCGTAATAAGGATCTCCTACAGATGCCAACATTCCAAACGATAACTTATGGGGCAAATTCTATTGCATACAGAGGCAGCCACCTTTGGAATAGCATACCTGATGTGGTACAGAGCTGTGATAGTGTCCTTTCTTTCCAAAGACGAACCAGAGAATTGAGTGGTATTACCTGTATCTGCAGAGCTTGTAGATAGATTTGTACTGTATGTAAAGAGTAGGACGTATTGTAATTTGTGATTTTGTAAATTATGTGAATAGTTGGTATTAATTAGTACACATTCTTTGATGTGTACTATAGAATTATGCTACCAACTTTAAACAAATGGTTTATTATTATTATCATAATCATTTTGCAAATTCAGTCCGATATCTCGGTATCTGCAGATCTCGACAGTGCCGTTCAGGAGGAATTTGTTGAAAATGTATTCCGGGCTATAAAATTTGTTTGTATTTTATAGGTCATAATGTTCCTATCGTAATGGATAATATTTTTTACATTTAACCAGGAAAGAGACGAATTTTCTTTAATTTGCATTCATTTTACTTCTAATTTGCTTAAACTGCTCATCCCAATCCAAGTTTTCATCAATGGTAATTCCTAGATATTTGGTTTTCTTTCGACCCTTTTTATCTTTGAGCCATTAAGCCCAAATGTCTCTGGAAGCCCCGGTTTTCTTCTGCTGAATGGGTGCCCTATGATCATAAATTCGGTCTTTTGGGGATTAGGACCGAGTATATTAACCCTCGTCCATTCCGCGATATTTGCAAGCTCTTTACGTGCATCCTCAGTCATCTTTACTACGTCATCATTATTTGAGGCGATTGTGATAGCGTTGTCGTCAGCATAGATGTTAGCATAAGATGATTGTCAGCATTTTTCAAAGTCATTTAAGTATATTATAAGAAGGAGGGGGTCTAAACAAGATCCATGAGAAATCCCGCATGGTACTTTTCTGGCTTAGTTTTACACCGTTTAAGGAGCAAAAAAAAATTGCTGTTTATTTGATAGGTAGGATTCAAACCATTCCCCTGCTTGGTCTTTTACCTCATATTTTTGTAGTTTCTGTATAAGTATGGTGTGATCTACGGTATCGAAGGTCTTTTTTAGATCGAGAAATATGGTGAGGTTGATTTTGCTACCATCAATTTTCTCAAATCAGTAATCAGTGCTGGCTATAAGCAAGGTAACTGTTGAATGGAGCTTGCGAAAAGCAGCCTGATTGTCTGTTAGAGTATTATTTGTTCGTAAAATTTCAAAAAGTTGATCTTGCGAAATTCTCTCCAGGATCCTCGAGAAAGCAGATATCACAGAAATCGGCCCATGATTTTTTGTATCAGTTCTCGACCCTGACTTCTAAATCGGGATAACTTTTCTACTTTGTAAATTTCAAGGAAAGACTCCGTTCTTGAGTAATGAGCTGCATATTAACGTTAGTGGATAAGAAATATATTTGGTAGCATCTTTTTACAAGTGTGACAGACGATTTTTCGGACCCGATGCTTTCCCTTTTTCTAATCGACTAATTGCATTCAAAGCATACCTTTCATCAATGGTCTTAAATTTCATTTGATCTCTTACAGATGTGCTGTGCTTAAGAAAATCATCTTCGGGCTTTGCATCTATCTGTTTTGCTTGGTCCAGCCCAACTGAAAGTAAAATTGATGATTTAAAGCTTCAAGCATATCACATTCTTTTGTTAGGGTTTGGCCATTGTTTTCAATGCAAGAAAGGGTTGTGGATTTAACATTCTGTTCCAGAACCCTATTAATTGTCTTTCACATTTTTTGGATCCCTTTTGTTTTTCTCAACTGAAACCTTTAACGATCCTCTTCAGCCTTCCTAGTTTCGTTTGTTACATTGTTACGCTGTTTGGCATAAGCAGTCTACAATTCAGGATTCTTTGTTGCCATTTTTTAAGTCTATCCCTATTCATCATATATTTCCGAAGCCTCAGGGTTAACCAGGGAGCGCATTCCGATTCGCACTTTTTCCTTTTTAACCGGGGCATGAAAATCCAGAGTTGATTCAAATGCTCCCTGAAAGCGTCTGCCATGCCAGATGTCCGCTAGAGGCTCCAGGATGGCTTTCCAATCTATTTGCAGTCAGTCCTGTAGAAACAAAGCACTGTCACATTTTTTCATATTTCGAAATTCGATAGCTTTAGGCTGCTTATTTTCCCTTTTATACCGCCAGGTATTGACTTTCCTTATGCCGTACACCAAATAGTCGTCAACTATCCCTATTTCAATGATATCAGTTTTAAAAATGCATTCTTTATGCAAGGTAGAGAAATGGTCTATGAGTGATTTGCTAATGCTCGCGTGCTTTTTCTTGAACTTGGCGGACGGGAAAAATCATGTCGGCTGAGCCATTTCTGCTAGCTTTGTCAGTCGGTTGACAATCACTCTTCGAGGATTTTACCTGCTATCGAGAGCAGATATATCCCACGATGGTTGTATGGGTCAGCTCTTTCTCCTTTCCGTTTGTACAAATGGATAATTGAGGCGCTTTTGAACTCTTGCGGGATCGATTCATCCTAACTCTTGCGGGATTGATTCATCCTGCCAGATCCGGCCGAAGAGATGGTGAAGTTTCTACTCGATGACGCCGCCTCCGTACTAGAAGACCCCAGCGGGGATTCCGTCCACGCCAGCAGCCTTTCCGCGGCCAAGGAACTCGTGAGTGGCTTACCTTGTGGCGGTGGAGAGGGCATTTCATTCTTCTGTGACATCTGCATGATCTTCAGCTAGCCAGTGCTTGTTGAGGCACGCGTTCATGTGCTGAGAAGAGTTCCCGCGTAGAGGGATCTTTGAGCAGTGCGACGCTGAGTTTCGGGTTCGGCTTGGGTTTCCGGTTGCGCGCCTAGGGGCGATGCGAAGAGCCGTCTTGGCGTTGGCGAGCCGATGGTCAGACCATGTGGTGGAGTCCAGTACAGCACTGGTCAGATGTACGTCACACTTGTCAATTTTTCTGACGATGATGTAGTGCGATTAGGCGCATCCAAGCTGTTTTCCTCCGGTTGGCTTGTTAGAAGTGGGTGCTCGTTATTGTGAGCCAGTAATTGGAGCAGAAGCTCAGCAGGGGTCGATAAATTTAAAAGAAATAAAGTTTAAACAAAAATAAAAGGATGACTTCTAGAATGTAGACGTTTGATGGATAAATAATTACAAAGAAATACGCAACAATGCAAAGTATGCAATGCATAGATAAAGCAAATTGTATACGATTCAATTTGCTGAGTGAATCTTAGATATTGTTCACTCACGTTTTTCAGTGTGTATGCAAGCACTAGAAAGGGTAGTCTCAATATTTGATGAGCAATGCAATTTGTCAAAGACATTCATCTGCAGCAAAGACTCTTCCTGCATGGTCAGCAAATTTTTTTTTTTCCTTTTTTTAGTGGGTTATGTTGAGGAAAGGCCTTGGTGGCCTATACAAAGCCCCAACAAAGGAAGAAATTGTATAAGGTTTGATAAATCAGACTCGAGAGGGCATCATCAGAGAGAGGTGCATGTCTCTATTGCTCCTGACTTTGATTTGTCAATGAATTCAATGTCAAGATCTCCAAAAGCGGTGGTGTGGAAAAGATAATCAGATCCCACTGAGTCTCCTAAGAGGGGTTTGCGAGCAAGACAAGCAAGAAAAATGCATCAAAGATGTCGTTCAAGTGAATAGGTTCCAAAGCTCACTCAGCAGATTGTGAAATATTAGCCTCTGCCTGCAACCGGATAAAAGCAAATGCAAAGCCCCCTCTTCAACGCCAAACCATAAGCTAATACTTGTACATTAATGCCAACATGCTAGTTGAAATTTCATTTGATCCGAGGCTGGTCCCTCTCCTTTTTCTTACGGAACGAGGGCGTAGATTGAAGAGAAGCCCAAAGGCAGACGAAGAAGCTTGATTTCAAAACGACCTTCAAAGTGACAACTTGACTTATGACGTAAAGGATTACGAGGAGAAGAAAGTAAAAATGTTTCTAAGCTTACAGCTTGGATTATGTTTCTTTTAGGTAATTTTTGATTCTTTTTTGTTTGATGTGACGTAATTATTTATCACTGCACACCTCAGTTTCACGACTGCACAAATTGGTCATCATGGCACCTTAGATTAGTGGCTGATGTTCATCTACCACTCATAAACCATTATGACGAAAAACGACTACAATACAATGCTACCGCATCCTTCAACTATTTACGTATAGTAATACAACGATTCTTCACGTGATGAGATTGAGCAGCAAATAGCTTTTATTGCATATGGCTGACCTAAACTTCCATCCACATAAGACGGCTGTATTGATATACTCCTTTAAGCATTTCATACTTTAAAATCCAATAAAAAGCTGAAGCGTATGAATTTGAGGCAAAAGGCCGCGATAAACAGCGATGCCAACTAATTTATCCATCATTCAAAATGCATTGAAATCATCTTTATTATAGTATCCATATCGATCATCTTTTAACATTATTGCTCAACCAACGCATTCGTATGTCTCCGTGAACCTCCTCCCAGACTTTTCTTCTTGCCAGTACTGGCATCATTTTCGTGTCAATATTCCTCCTTAAATGCTGTCCACTGCTGCATCTCCTTGCCTCACCTCACCTCAACTCACATTAATTCACATCAACTCACCTCACCTCACCTCAGCCTACCTTACATCTCATCGTAGCTCTGATAGCCTGCTTCCTTTCCTTTCTTTACAATACTTCACAATTCCTCTCCACAACTCACTCTTTTTTACATCACTCCACCACACTTTACATCATTTCTCACCTTAATTCACTCTTTTTTACATCACTTCACCTTTCAGAATCGTATTTTACTGCTTTTCACCATGCTTCACCTCTTATTATCATACTTCAATTCTCCACGCGATTCTTCACCTCTTTTCATTATCCTTCACGTCTGGTTATCCAACTTTTTTTACCATATTTCAACTTACTATTTTCGCTACTACTAACCATACTTCACCTCTTCTCACCATACATAACGTCAACTCACCATCACTCTTCGCTCAACAATCTGAACATTTGACATAGCATACAAGCACACAAATATATACAATGCATGTAAAGCAATACTCATGAAGATAATTCATACCAAGTTTTCAAAAAATATAGGTCTACCCTTGAAATGGGCCTAATGAATACCTTGCAGTGTTGCCTTTTTTCGTTGTTCTTTCTCTGAGCCAACTTCAAACGACACACTGTAATATTTTGTCTCTTTTCATTGCCAATGGCTGACCTTCCTAATCCTACATTTCACAAAATATCCCATGATTTTTAGAGCTCTCGTTCATGCCAAGAGAAGATGAAGCTTTTAGTTTCAATCTATTTACCTCAGCTTCTGATTTCTCAACGAAAACGAATTCAGATATACAAATCTACGCTTGTGCGTATCCCAAAACTACAGTCCAAAGTCCTGTGCAATTTTGTTCATAGACTTCTATTGCACAAGAAGCATGTCCCACGGGAGTCCCTTATCTGTTCGAAGTATGCCTCCTGAGAAAGCCCGACCCATGGAACAATCACAGTCTCACTTCAATGTTCACGCCACGTGCCATCATTTCATCTGAGATATAACACAGCACCAGGGCTGCGCTGAATCACAAGGTTGTTTCTATTACATGAAAAGGACGACTGCTTTTCGATAAGGAAGTTTTAGAATTAAGAATGCAATTACCCTCGCAACTGCATCATCAAATGAAATATTTATCGGAGGACTGCCTGCAATACCCGCGTCAGATCGGCGCAATCCAAATCAGAAAATTTTAGAAGAAAAGCTCTGGTTCTAACTGAGCAAAGACTGGTGCAAAAAGATTTACCTTGGAAGAAGGAATTCTAGAAGAAAAGTCAGCGTTGTTCTCAGTGGAGGGAAAGATGATTGGCAAAAGCTTGGGAGAGAACTTTGGCCATGGACCAATAGGAGTGACAGCCAGCCTGGCAGGAAGCGATTTCAAAATTTTGATGCGTTGGACAAAAGATTAGTTGGCATGTTTTATGGCTTTTGAGCAAATTTTGCTTGAAAGGGGAAAAGAAGCTCGTGATTCGTGGGTTTCAAGTAACTTCCATTCCTTGAAGTAGTGGAATTTGTTATAGTAGAGTAGTTGACTATTAATGCCTCTCCGAGCACCTGTAACAGCAAGAGCTGCACCGTGCTGTGTTTGTTCAAGTCCTTTTGTAACGTCAAAGTTGGTTACAGGATGTAGCATCGAGTGTTGGATACAGGGCAAACTCACTCCCAAGCCTCACTAGTCGCAGAAAACACAGCGGGTAAACAAACAATTCTGCGATGATGAGAACTCGAGACATGGTTTGCTAAAACAACAATAGATGAAATAGAGTTAACATACAAGATAGAGAACTATACCCTAACGTAATAGAAATTGTGAAAGAAGTATGCAAAGCGAAATGAGCCAACGAAAGAATAAGAGAGCTCAAAACTTACAATCGGTGTGCCACTATGAAGAAACTATGAAACAACGTCCGAAAATGATTCGTAAAACTGCAATTGATATGCCACAAACGTACCGCTAATACACATAAAGCAATTCTACTATAAATCTAATTTCAGTAGCGAGTAACGGCCTGTCTGGCAATCCTTACCATCGCTCTCCTTCTCCACGTGCTCTCCCCACTCAAAGCCAAAAAAAGACACCAAATCCCCTGGGTCACAAATGGTATGATAAAACAAAAGATAAATGAGTAGTCCCTAGACTCTTGAGCGCCTCTTGCACGCTACAGTCATTGTGGGTAATTCTTATAGTCAATGATATCACCATATTCAGTATGAGGTCAAATAAACAATTTGTAGATATGGTCTAGTTACTAGTACATCCAGTGAAACATACCTTGACAAAAACTTCCTCATCTCTATTTCCCTTTTTATCGCCTTAACGATAGCTTCTCGGATATGACTATTGGTGTCTAATTTTTATCCAAGATCATGCAAAGATGCTAAAGTTCGGTTTTCCTAGCAATTTCGCTTCTACCAAGATTTAAAGGTTGATGCTGATGTCCTGCTCGCTTTACTTCTGTCTTTTCCACGTTTAATTGTATTCTCCATTACTATGCCAATAAGATGGCATGCTCAAGGTCATAATTTAGTTCTAAAGCAGTTTTAGCCTCATTTATCGTTTGCCTAGTCCTAAACAGCTTGCTTGATGTGTCACGGGCTTCAATCTTGAATATAAGGCCATCATCATGCTCTATAAAAAGCCTTTGAGAAGTCAGAAAAGATAGAGCGAGTTTCCAGGGTAGGTATGTTTTCGGATGAACAGTGAATAGCAGGTGCCAACAAGTGATTGACAACTATAGATGGAAAGCAAAATCTTTCCTATAGATATTCTGCTACCACCGCTCAGTCAATATTGTGTCCCAGGAAAGTAATGCAAGACTATGCATGAGATAAATTGATCGCGAGAGAGGCCACCGTAAGAGAAAAATTGAAGCATTTTTATGGGAGCAACCTAACCTCGTAGTGGTTCATCGGCTGTTACCGGGATCGCAAATTTAAATCTCAAGTCAGTTCTCTCCAGATTTCTCTGTTTTCTCCAGCTCTGCTGATGTCTTCGACGTCTAGTCTAAGCAGGCCTGCAGTCACCTGATTGATATACGTTTTCAGGTTGCCAGAAGACCAGGTTCTTCACAGGTTGGCTGCCACCGGTACAATGTATGCAGTGACCGATGAACTGTAATTTGCGTAATTTGATGACTGAGACAACTCTTGGAATGTTTCCGTAGATTTCTGCTAGTGTCTTGTGGTCTTTGTAGCTCCAGCCACGTCCATAGGTTGATGCAATGGTTCACTGACAACGGTTAAAAAGCCAACCCCTCAAAATTTCAAATAATGCGTTTAGGACAAACAGACATGAGAAACTATGCCTTGATATTAAAGCACACTTAATTCCATCAAGCAACCAGGTCAAGCTGGTGTAAAGATTGATAACGCACTTAAGTCTGAAGCTCCTGTTAAAGAAATATGCTGGAAGGTCAATCTAAAAGTCCATGCTTTTACTAGATTAAGAACATTTTTAGGAGAACGAAAGTCAAAGCTAATTTTCGACTGTGTGACAATGTCCATGTTTTCCTACTTGCCTCTAATTTAGCTATTTTGTACCATAAGAGCAAGCAATGAAATTGATAGGACCCATAAACATGCACTGAGAGGCTTATATAGAGAATATGAATCTACCTTTGAAGAGCTTTTAGATAGGGATAAATCAAAGACAACAAAGGAAAAGAAAGTAGACATTCTCATGGTGGAAGTTTATAAAACAATTAATCATCTAAACCCGAAATGCATGTGGGAATTCTTCACCAAAAGAGATGTTCCCTATCATCTTCGTAGTAGTGAATTGTGTAAGATTGTGAACTCTCAGCGTCACGAAATAAACTCTCTATGGTGAAGAGGAAGTATTTTTTGGAATGCAATAAGTGATGAGATTAAACTAACAACTTCCATAACAAAATTTAAGAAAGAAATACGTCACTGGGACAGCAAAAATTGCACTTGCCACATCTGCACATAGCAAGTTTTCTTCTCTATCCTTCTGTTAATGCTTTGGTCTAGCCTATTATTGTAAAAATGTATATCATATTATATTGTTACTAAATACTTGGTCGTAATTAGTATTTAACTAGAAAACAAAAACCAACTGCAGAAATGTTTTTGATTATTGCTTATTGATTATTGATTATTAGTATGGGTAGTTCTTCAAAGACATTCCGGACTTCTTGATAACAGGAGGTTCTTTTGCAGCAAGGATAAGTGGTTTCTTTTGCAGCAAGGATAAGTGGTTTCTTTTGCAGCAAGGATAAGTGGTTTCGTAGTCTTTGAGTGCATTCTTCCACTGAGCTGCCTGATAATGCACAAGGTGCTTTTGGTTTTCGGCCAGTGAGATAGTTTATCGTCTTGAATCCTTTTTTAGCTTTTTTCCCAAGTCAAGTCTTGTCCATGCTTTCGGTGATATTGTTATGGTAGTTTTCCCGTTTTGGGTGTCAATTTCTGACGCCTTATTGGCACAATCCGCAGCTCTCCTTCTGGAGGCAGTGTTGCATCTATTTTTCAGGTGCTATCTAGCTGCATTGAGGCTGTTTCGGGCCTCGATGATTGCGGTATAAAGCAATAGTTCGTCCCTTTCAGTGTACTGGATCTTAGGCACGAGCTCGACGGCTGATCTTGCAACGTTGGTGAAATTGTCATAGGTGGAGATGTCCTGTCCTGTGCGTTTAGCTCTGCTGATATTTCACCACCCATCGACTGAAGCTTTGAGAAGTCTCTTCTCTGTGGAGGTTTTTGCTTCTTAAGTGTTGCAAAATGGAGCCGTGCAGTTACCGTTAGTAGTATGTGGTCAGATCTCGGTGTACTTGGAGTAAAGAGTTTGCAGTCGAGAACTGAGCTTCTATAGTGGTTTCTGGCTATGCATTGGTCAATTCACGATTTGAAGCCCCTTGGTCCGGTATATGTGTACCATTGTCTTCTTGGTTTCCTCATGGTGAATATTGCGGAAAGCATATTGTGGTTTGCCATGAAGACGGTGATTTGTTCGCTATTGTCTGTGGCTTCTTCTGCGCATGGATAATTAGCAAACCGTTGATCGAGTCGTGCGTCTCAGATGCAGTCTCCAGTTGATGGTAGAACGATTCCTTGTCTTAAGTAGAGCCACGTTTCTTGGTGTATAGGCTACAGCAAGATGGGTTTTGTTGTCTTTTCTGTTTTTCTCCGAGAATTGAAGCCGGATGATCCTGTTGCTGATGTATTGCTGTTTATCAAGCGACTGCTGAGCTATTGGTGAAAGAAGGAATTCTATACCGCTGTTTCCATTCTCATCAGCAGATGCAGTGAATAATTCCCATTCGCCAGGGAGTTTCAGTTAGCGGATTTCAATGTCATGCTTGATGTGGTGTTCTTGAATCGCGCAAACTTCGATGTTCTTGGATTCGAGGAAGCCGATGAGCTCCATTTGTCTCCAATGAGTTTTCAGTGTGCGTGTGTTTAAGGTGGAAATACGGGTTTCGAGTTTCTGATCGAACAGTTTGTGATCTTTCTTGACTCTGTCGACAAGAGCTTGTTGTTGGCTGCCATTTTGGCGTCACTCAGGTACGTCACTAGCCAGTACCATGTCGTGGTCCTACAGTCTGAATGTCCGGCGACCAGACATGTAGCAGTTTAACGTCATACTCCAGCACGAGGAGCAAGATAAACAGACTCTTTCAGGATATATACGTGGGTACAATGACCCGGATAAAGTCGAAGCAGGGAATGAGTAAGCCGTTCAACATGAAGATTGCAACAAGGCTTGATCCTCAGCCCATTCTTATTCATCCTGTTGATGGACACCATATGGAAAGATGCGAGATGTGAACCACTCTGGTATCTGCTGTACGTGGACGACCCTGTCATAATCGCGGCGATGTCGGTAGGCGTGCATGAAAGGTAAAGCCAGTGGCGCAAAGCCTTGACTAATAATGGCGTTAAATTCAGTATCATTAAGATCGAGTTCCTCATGAAAGCAAGCGACGAAGCCAGCCAGGCATTTCCGGACGGAAGGCCTCTGGAAATGGTGGAGAAAATCAATTATCTGGAGTCAGTAGTGTCCAGAGTTGGAACGATCAACAAAGGAGTTAATATGAGAGTAACGACGGCTTGGTCGAGCTGGTGAAAGGTGACAGGGGTGATCATCTATAGAAAGCATATGGCCCTCCGGCTGACGTCTCAAGTGTATGAAGCTATCATCAGACCAGCTCTGACGTATGGCACAGAATGCAAGGAATCTTAGCAAATGGAGAGCGAGGACAAGGCCGATCCCTAGATGTCAATAGGGATAGGGTGTCAAGGTGAGAAAAGATGATAGTAAATGAAACCAGATAAAACCTTGTCAAATAGAACATTTTGTTATAGGAATCAATAAAGCAAGGTTTCCACTGATGCAAAAACCGGAAATTCAGCTCATTTCAAATTAGTTTCATTATATAAATTGCAGCTTATGCTATCTTTCATAAGATATTAATTTACACGGATGACTAGAATTACTTGAGTATAACGAGTAAATATACATGCATATATATTTAAGGATTTTGCCTTCATCAGTGTTGCTGAGAAGATAGAAGATCGTAACTATATATTGAATGTATAACCACGAAGTAATTTTTGAACCACAAACAGCCTCATTGATAGCATATTTAGTATTATATACTGTACATAGTCGTGTGAATAAGATGTTTAGTTGCATGCTTACCCGTGGGCGCCGGAAGCACTGGGGCTTGCCTTGACGTTACGGGTCCCGCTGCTTGTTACAGATTTGAACCAAATTCAAAATAAATCAAAAGCTCAGCGTAGTTCAACATTTTCGGATGTATTTCTGGAGAAGAGCTACGTTCAGATGAAGAATTTCAAGGTCTTTTTACCAAAGCAGCAGATGTAGAATGAGTGAATAGTCTCAACGAAGCAAGCACTGCTAAGAGGAAACGAGTAACACCTCCAAGTGCCTCAGACTATATCGCATATTCCCAAGCTCCAATTGAAGCCACAAATGTCTAATGTTCTCCATGCCAATTCCTATGAAGCAATTAATGCTATCATCAAAGCAATCAAAGACCGGTTGATCAAGAAGATTTGAAAAACTTGTTATGAGGAAAAAATGCGTGATCAGTGTCGTTAGCGAAGAATGAAGAGAGGATGTGAAGAATGAAGTTGCCCATATGTATCAAAATGTATAACAAAGAAGCTGCCATATCAGGTGAAAAACAACGAAAATAGAAAAAACTTTGCGAAATTGCTTTTCAAAAGAATGCCGCAAAGAATATCTGACAGAGCTAGACAAATCATTGCAACAATAGAATTTGGTGGCTCTTTTATCTGCAACGGCAAAACGTACATTTAGTGCAGTGTGCTGAATGAAGACATGGATAAGGTCTAGTATGATAGCAAACAGCTTGTCTGCACTTCTTCTTCCTCTTCTTCTTGCACATTGGCCACCAAGCCGCAGGAGCACCCATTTATGCACAAACCTCCACAACTGTTCCCTATCTCCACTGCTTTTCCAAATCATTCCACCCTCCATCCACTCTATTGTTTCAAATTGTCTTCCAATTGCTTTATTGGTTTTTCTTTTCCTCTACTGCTTTCCATGCTTCCCCTAATCATAATCTTTGCCAAGCACTTGATTCTTTGCATTGTGTTCACAGTACTGTAGCTTTCTTCTCTTGATAGTCTCCACTACTGACTCCAATCTTTGCCCCAATATCACTTTCCTCCATACAATTTCGTTGGTCTTCTTTCCCCTTCATGTGATCTTTGACAGCCTTCTGTAGCATTTCATTCCGAACCCCTTTTGCTCTTCTGATGTTGTCAGGTCTGACTCTCTCTGCTACGGGGACATTGTAAACCAATGCTACTTGTCTCATGGTCGAGTCGTCGGCTACAAAACCGGCTCCCCCCGCCCGGTATAACCTTGGTGAGAAGGGTTTGTGGACAACCAGCAGGAAGAAAAATAAGACATGTGAAAGGACGGGAGACCTCCAAGGAGTAAATGGCCATCCACACAAAGAGAGGAGACAGGCGCCACCAGATAGATGACTTGCCTAATGATGCACCCAGTCTCCGCATCAACTCCAAAAGAGTTGCCAGTGAATTCATTGACAGATCCGAGAGACGTAAAAACTATTCCACTGCTAAGTCATATTGTTTCCTGTTTTTTATTGATTCGTCATTTTTTACAATCATTGAAAATGTGCCCTTTTCGAGCAGCTGCCCCGTCGCCTCAAAATGCTTCCGGTTACCTTGTCCTTACCATATATAACTGAGGGCTCTTGATGAGCTTTGACAAGACTGATGAACGAAAACGTTTCATTTTTTTGCGTACAGTGCCAATGAAGCTGTATGAGGGGGATTAAGAGATAAATGCAATTTATGCATTTTCCATCGCGTCTCTCTCTTCACACCTAACATGTATAGCATCGTAAGAGAGTGGTGAATGAGCTCGCTCCTTTGCTCGATCAAGAGGCCCCCCCCCCCGGGGTCGCCAGGGTGAGGGCTTCCCTTCATGAACCAAGGCAGTCTCTTATTTGGATAGAGAGCCTCTGCGGGGCCGTGGTTTACTGGTTGAGCGTGCCCACTCAATAATACAGGGATTTTCAGTTCAAATCCTACAAAATAAAGTGCCATTGGTGGGGAAGGCAACGGGAAACAACTCCATTAAGTTCGCCTCCCTGGAAAAACACTCAGAGCCGGCTTCTGCTGCGCTCTAAAATATGTATGCAATGCAACAGGGCACCGACCCAAGGAGCTAATGAGCAATATTGAAGAGCAGTACACTAAGAATCGACTGTACTTATTTCAAATTCTATCAATTTGACTTTTCTGTCATTGTGGCTTGTTCTCATATATACAGGAAAGTAAGTACGAAGGAGCACCAACCCCCGTTTTGTTGATTAACAATGGATTGAGGTTGGTAAGGAAGTGCCGCAGGAAGCGAATTTCCAAACCAAATCTTCGTCTCACGAAATTTTGCCTGAAAATGGCGTTTAGTCGAGTGAATTTGGTATGGATTGATAAAATACACGATGCTTCTAATTTGCCTCAACGGTAGGTAATATTTTATTCGTTATCGACATTTCCTTGGTAGCTGAACTGGTAACTGAAGCGATGTACGGGATAGATGCAAAATGTTATCACCCCTTCTTTATACAAATCATTGCTTTCGAGAATGATCATCATAATTAAATTCATAGGATCTATTCTGTGGAATTTAGTCCGGATGGTGAACAGTTGTTGGTTACAGCAGGAAATGTCATCTTGGTATGTAGCGTTTTACAGTGAAAATGGACAGTTTTTGTGAATGTGATTTTTGTATCTTTCTCATAGCAGCGTTTTCATGACTTATATTCCTTCTTATAAGATTTTATTTTGTAATTGAATGTAGAAATGATAAATGCAGTTACAGATGTCTTCCGTGCCCCGAGTCTTGTTGCAAGAAGACGATTCTATTTCCACCTGCCAACTTTACACCTCTTCTTCTCTCTGCATTGTCTCTTGCGTCTTTATATGTCAACAGTGCCATTATATATCAAAGTGATTTTACTTACTCTGCTCCCTTTTCACCTGCCGCATTAAATATTGAGTATGATTATTTGGTCAATACACAGATGTCTTTTGTGCTATATCCATTATTTACGAACACAGATTATGGTCAATTTTTGGCTACCTTCTCTTATTTACTCTTTCTGAAAACATGGTGGGGCAAAAAAAAGGTTTCGACCCCCATAATAAAACTTGAAATTTAGAATTTTAATACACTTTTACTTTGACACAACACATTCTTTCTTTACATTAATTGTATGTCTGTGCTGCATTATATGAATTTGAATCATTACCACTATGAAAATCATCATTAGAAATGATTGAAAATCGTTCCTCCAAAATCATTAATTAGTCTGTCATGATTTAATCTTAGATTTATAATACATCCAGTGGTACTATGATCGACATGCTAAAGGGTCACAAGGCATCTGTATTTTGTCTTTCGTATTCAAATGATGGTAAGAATTTTCACCAAGGGGGACCTCTCTTGGACCTCTTTTCTTTAGAAGCAACAACAGCAACATCCATTTATGCAGTGTTTCATTTTTCCTACCCTACATGGGCTTTGTCACATGCATCTACACCAATTATCTGTGATTGGTAGGTCTGCCTTCAGGTGTTCTTTTTGCACATCACCCCTTGAAGGAGTAAGAACAGATTTTCTAAGGACTACATGTTGCAAGGACAGTTCAATAAAATTCAGATGTTTTTTAAGTACGGATATGCTCGTAAAACTCATAAAAGACAGTAACCAATAATTGATCTACTGATTATCATTATCAATATGAATCATGAAACAAATATATCTTGTCATAATTGATCCAAGCTGATCTCCTTTCTATTTATATACTTTGGTGATGAGTCTTTAGATTTAATTATACTTCAAATGAATGAAAAATAACCAATCATTAAACCTTCAAAAAATATTACTGTATTGTCTGATATGCATTAATTTTCTTCCAAACTTCGCCTTTTTACTTATGAACACTCAAAATGGTAGATTTCTTGCAAGACTAGCAGATGAGCTTATATCAACCTTCAAATGGATATTTTTCTGCAAAATTTCTATCAGCTTCTCATGCGTTTTGGTGGTTATTTCTTCAGCTTTTGTTCTTACAAATCTCGCTTGACTTTTCTTTGGCCAAATAAGTTTGTGATGTATTCTACAAGAGTCATTTCCAGTCTCCTCAAATAGCAAAGTCATCTGTTTCACTTGCCAGGGTATCTCATGCTGGAACATTTCCAGTAATGTTTCTCGGAACAACTCTGATATTTGCTTGTCCAGTGGCATATCTACCTTCACATAATCTTCATAGAGCCAGTCTCCCTCATTTGCTAGCTGCATAAGATAATTTTCAATATCCTTCACACCATCTCCATTTAATGCAGATATCATAAAAATGTCTTTGAACCCACTGTAACCTCCAATCTTCTCATAACCCCAAACATCTTTCTTTCTGTCAGTGGTTAAGTTAGATACAAATTTGAGGAGCGTAGATTTTCGTTTGATTAAATCTATCTTATTTAGTACGAGAATGCAAGGGAAATCTGGATGCTTGTTTAATAAATCCAAAATACATTCATGAATTCTTTCCCGCCTTCTTCTTGTCCCAAGGTCTGCCATTACTGCTACAACATCACACTCGTCAATTATTCTCCTTGGTGCAGTTATTTGCTTTCTTCCTAGTTTTAATCTTCTTGCTTCTTGAAATGGCACAATGCCAGGGGTATCAATGAAAACCATTTGTGTGTTGCCTCGTTGATAAGGAACGAAAATACCCTCTCTTGTTGTGTTCATTACTTCCGAAGTGATTGATACTTTTTCCCCAACAATTGAGTTTATGAAAGATGATTTGCCTGCGTTTGGTTCCCCCAGAATACCAACTCGAAGTATTTTTCTTGGCTCGCCCACACGTTCTGCCACTTCTGGTTCTGCAGGGCCTATGAGTGTATTCGTGTCGAAAGCCCTTGAAACTTCCATTTTCTCGTGCATCTTTGATTGGTTAAAACACTTTCGCGCATTAAAGTAAATAAGCGGGGCTGCATTTTTATATGAACTTAATGTTGACTTGAAAACATTCAAATTTGCAAAGCAGCTGCGCGTTTGCTTGACTCCTTTGAAAGCAGCCATTTTGAAAATCTGAGAGGGAAGAAGAGGCTGTGATGAAATCGAGGCCACAGTAAACAAGAATTGTTTAGCAAAAATTTGCTAACAAAAAGTAGAAGACAAAAATTTGGAGAGTTGAAAAGTAAAGATGCAAAAATGAGAGCAATACCATCCTGGGTTGATAAAGTTCATGATAAAGATCAAGTTCCTCAAAGGTTAGTTCACCATTCATTGATATTTCGGTTTATAAATGCTTTCTTAACACCCCCATAGCAACAACGTGGGCTTCCCACCCGTGCTGAATCTGTGGACAGAAGACTTTACTGTACACATGAAATAAGTGGCATGAAATGGGGGTTCTGAGAACATTTTCATGACGAGAGGATTTTTGATGTTCTTCATGTGACAGAAATAAAATTCATGCTAAGAATGAGACATTTGTTTACTTTTTTCCTTCAGCATTCATGACTTGGCATTCAGTCCTGATGGAAGCCAACTCATTGTTGCAGCTGGCAATAGAGTTCTGGTAAGAAAATGTAATCTTTTTTAGATTTAATATTGATTTAATCATTGAGTGGTTGCTTCCTTATTTTGAAACTTTGAAGGATGATTCAGTTTAATCAGTAGTTTGATTCTCTACACCCTATTAATGCGCCAAATTCTTCTTTTAGGTTTATGATACAGTAGATGGGACATTGTTGCAGCCATTAAAAGGCCATAAAGACACAGTTTATTGTGTTTCATTTGGAAAAGATGGTACCATTGCCGTACCAAGGCTTATTTGATAAAACCTATCTCTGAATTGGTTGCCTTTCTTTGCGTAAATCTGTGAAGCTCAAATTTCTCATAAAAAATTCAGATGGTAGTTTTAGAACTCTTAAAATGATACTCCATAAAATTTGTTTCCTTTTTGTAGGAAAACGGTTTGCTTCTGGCAGTGCTGATAAAAGTGTTATAATATGGACAAATAAACTTGAAGGCATTTTGAAATACACGTTAGTTCAATATTTTATGATAAATGATGATAAATGATGCTTTTCATTTCATTGAGTACTTCTAGATTTTTGAACTCCAATGTTTGAATATTCAATGATGTAATAGTGTTCTATGTTTTCACAACTTAATTTTTCATTGGAACGTTTCTTGATACTTTCAGACACAATGATTCAATTCAATGTTTAGCATACAATCCGGTCAGTCAAGCTCTGGCTAGTTGCACAAACAGTGACTTTGGTATGATCATCATGATTTGATTATTTTTTCCACATTACAGAGATTAATTGTTGAGTTTTTTGTCTCTACCCAATCAGTAATCAATTATTATTTTACAAAATTTTTCTAGTCATCTGTTGGCAATGAATTGACATTTGATTTTTGTGTATAGGTTTATGGTCTCCAGAGCAGAAGTCTGTTGCGAAGCATAAAGTTTCATCCAAAATAACTTGCTGCAGGTTTATTTTCTTAGTTGAATTTCAATCCATCCATTTATTGCTCAACTTCTCAATTCTTTATATGATGTAAATGGCTTTTTGTAATACAAGAACTGATACATAAATACATACATATATACATATAAGCATATCTATTATATATATATATATATATATATATATATATATATATATATATATATATATATATATATATATATATATATATATATATATATATATACATATATCACATAGAGGGTGCTGTCTTCACCACCATATGGTGCTCTATGTACAAAGTACAGAGCGTTGATAGCAGAAATGCAGAAAAGGAAGAGACCGATTCTCTGTTACTCTGAGTTTCGTGCGAAGGCACTCGTCAGACAGACTATAACTGAATCCCATTCCGAATAACATTTATTTTAAGATAAGTGAATGGGTTAAAAATAGAATAAAAATAAAGTAAAATAAAATTAGAAAAAAGAAGCCGTTGGCAAGTTACTGTCTAGTTTCTAGGTGATGCTATTGTTCATTAAATAATATTTGTTCTAGTGTCTGCATTTTGAGATTAATTCAGAGCGTTTGTTCAAGGGGTTATTGTTGTGGCCGTTCATTATGTATAGTTTTTCCGATGTACAGAGGTCGCACCTTTTGGAGATGTTGCTATATATACCATACATACCATGTTGTTGTATATATCAACGGCTTCTTTTATTCCAATCTTATTTTATTTTATTTTTATTCTATTTTCAACCCATTCATTTATTTTAAAATCAATGTAATTCGGAATGTGATTCAGTTATAGTCTGTCTGACGAGTTCCTTCGCACGAAACTCAGAGTAACAGAGAATCTGTCTTTTCCTTTTCTGCATTTCTGCTATATATATATATATATATGTATATATATATATATATTTTTATATATATATATATATATATATATATATATGAATATATAAAATAGGCTACTTTTTAAGGCAAATTTATTGATAGATGACTTCAGACGTTTCGCTTTGTGAGGGCTTCATCAGTGATAATGTGAACCACGAGATTGACGTCAGTCTATAGACAATACGGGTCCCACACAGCCGTTCATGATGTTATTCTCATGTGAAGGCTTCAACACATGCAAAATCGTGGAAGCTTTGGAGATCAGAAAGCATGAGAATAACATCATGAACGGCTGTGTGGGACCCGTATTGTCTATAGACTGACGTCAATCTCGTGGTTTGCATTATCACTGATGAAGCCCTCACAAGGCGAAACGTCTGAAGTAATCCATCAATAAATTTGCCTTAAAATATAGCCTATTTTATATTCAGGTATGTGTATATATATAAATATATATATTTATATAGTCATATATATATATACTTCTACTGCTAAGATGTCACACAAAGTTAATACTGTACAACGCATCTCACAATCCCACGTCAGTTCTTTCTATCACGTGTCAGTCTAGACAGCGTATCCAAAGTGTGTACTCCCCTCGAAAGATAAGTTCAATTCCGAAGCTGGCTAAATCCTGCCTTACTGTCTGCATCCAGGTCGTCTTTGATCTTCCTTGTGGCCATTTTACTTTCCTGAGGTGTTCTTTAAGGGCTTTCCTTGCTGGTGTTTCTGGATGCAAGCGCATGTATATATAAATATTTATATATATATATTTATATTTATGTATGCTATATATATATACACACATATATTTGTATACACGCATACATACATCAGCAATAATAGCAAACCACTAAAAAAATGCTCAACAAAAGGAATAAACTGCACGAAAAATGGCTAAGTTGTAAGACCAGGTCTACCAGGTAAAGCGTTTACAAATGTCAGATACAAATCAGACAGGAAACCCGAAAATTGAAGGATGGATGGTTCCAGAAACAAGCGGAGGAGCTACTGGAAGCTGCAGACGCAAAAATATTCTATGAACTGACAAAGTAGCTCTGTGGACCATCTGCTAGAGGCTCAGTTCCACTCCTGTCCAAAGATCGCTCCACTCTTCCAGCTAATCAAGCTGAGAGGCTAAACAGCTGGAAGGAGCACTACTCAGACCTCCTCAATCAACCATCTAAAGTGGATAGCTACATGGTTGATAACATCAAAGTGGCATTGAATTAAATAACACCATACATCCATACATACATACATACATACATACATACATACATACATACATACATACATACATACATACATACATACATACATACATACATACATACATACACACATACATACATACATACATACATACATACATACATACATACATACATACATACATACATACATACATACATACATACATACATACATACATACATACATACATACAAACATGCATATATACATACATAAATACATATATACATAGCAATACATAGCTATACATAGCTATACATAACCATACGTACATAGTCATATCCAGCCATACATACGTAGCCGTATCAACATACATATATTTTTTATTTGTTGACTCAGGTCACACTAAGGTAGCTCAAAAGAGCTGATGTATACCTGGAATTCAAAGAAATATTGCAATACAGATACCTTACACATCTGTGACTAATTTTGTAGCTGGACAAATGATGGACAGTATCTTGCTGTTGGGATGTTCAATGGAACTGTTAGCATCAGAAATAAGGTTTGATTTATATTTTTTGTCAAAGAGTATTGCTAACCATTGCCAATTTACACTACATGAAAAACGTCTGACTAAATTTAGAGATTAGATATGTTGCTCTTGTTATTTCTTAATCACTCTTAACCCTAATTTGACAATATTGATTCAGTTAGGGGAAGACAAAATAAAGATTGACAGACCAGGGTCTTCCCCTGTTTGGACAATTTCATGGTCTCCTGCCAAGTAAGTGAAAACGCCTACCTCTTGCCTCTTTTGTATAAACTATTATAGCTTGGCTGCCTGCCATCAATTTTTTCAAGGCTTTGCTTGGTAAAGGAAAATAAACCCTCTATTGAAGGTAATTACAAAAGATAAATTTACTTTTTGGTAAAATTGGGAATAATTACTACAAGAACTGACTAATCTCACTTGTCATGAAAAGGATTTATAACTGTGAGTAATTATAAATTAGCTGAAATATTTTTGCATGCAGAGAAAGACACGGCCAATCTACGCTTAATACATATTTGTTCTTGTTTTCAATTGGTCCGAGTTACTTTTTGTTTAACTTTAACTTTTTTCCAACTATTTAGGCAACACCTTGGTTGATAACGGCATTTGCTGAAAAAGTTTTTTGTATGCATTCTATTAAAAAGTGTTTACAAAACAAATTACTTACTTACACTACTTACAAGCTACTTTACAACTAGTACTAGAACAGTGTCCTTTCCTGAATCTTAAAACTTGCCATCTTTCAAATCCCAGATCAATAAACTTGATATCATCTCTCTCTCCTCTTAGCCTTTCGCTTTCTTATTTCTTCCTTTCTGCCTTTGTTGAGGCATTGTATAGGCCACCATGGCCTTTCACCAACATAACTCACTAAGAAAAAAGAAAAAAAAAGGTTCACGAGGAGCAATAACTATGTTTACCCCATGGCCATTAAGTAAAAATAGAAAAGAACATAAGAATACACGTAACTACTACAAAAAAGGAGAGAAAAAGAAATAACGTTGTTTGTTGAGGCTATCAGGAAAAACGTGGTACTTGAAAGAAGGGCAGAACAGTAAAAAGTGTTTGGTATCCTCAATCGCATTGTTGTTAGGGCAGATTGGGTTTATAGTTATTTTATATATTTTTATATACGAAGCTCGATCGAATGGCATTAGGGGATCTATCACTATTAAACACTTGGATAATATGAGAAGTCTTTAATCAAGCCATTCTGTCATGAGGATATACGTAATAGTCAAAGTTAGGATTGATCTATTTACCTCATAAGACAGACTCTCATCGCCGTACAAAAGAAGTTGCAATAAGTTGTTGTTCCAGACCGATTATTCTTCTCAGAGGCACTTCTGGGGATAAACTTTACAGCGAATTAGGATGGGAGCCCTTACGTTTAAGAAGATGGAGTCGACGGCTTATTCTTTTCTACGCATTTGTCAACGAGTTAACGCCTGATAACCCTTTTCCACCTCTCAATGAAAATTCCTATTCTACTAGAAGTCGGCCCGTCATGGGGCAAATAAGTGCAAGAACGGCAAAATTCAAATCCAGCTTTTATCCTTACTGTTTATTGGAATGGAACAAACTTGATCCCGTGATCAAAGCATCACTCATTATTAGCATTTTTAAAAAGAAAGTATTTGCCCAAATAAGGCCACCTGAGAAATCCGTATATGGTATTCATGATCCGAAAGGGGTTGCATATTTAACTCAACTGAGGGTTGGACTGTGCAAACTTAATTTCCATAAATTTAGACACAATTTTCGAGACACACAAATCCAATTTGTCCAATCAATGATGGTATAGAGGACGCGGAACACTTCTTGCTGCTTGGGGACTTGTTTAAAGAACACAGAAGCAATGTTCTAGCTGATGCTCAAGCTACACTTTGAAATAATGGGCTGAAGAAGTTAACCCTGAAGAAAAACTATGATTGACCTTACGTCTCACCTGACTAATCTATTAACTAGAATGCAAGGTTCAACTTTTTTCAATCTTTCTCTTACCTCATTAGCCTTTTAAGTGTAATTCAATGATATTTTAAAATAATTCTCTCATTCCTAACGTTCTTTTCAAGAAAAAATTATAAATCTTCCACAATGCACCATATGATTTTCTTCCAAATGATTGTGAATATCCTGTTCATGGACTTTCATTCTTTCGACATTGGTAGGGATGACAACATGGATGTCTTGGCAGTTGGGGATTGGAATAAAAAACTATCATTTTATCAATTAAGTGGAAAGCAGGTATATTGCATATCATTTTCAAATTCTCACTTTGGAATTTCAGATGTTTGTGCCTTTGTGTAGTCTTCAATTATTTTAATTTAGAAAAGTAACAATAGTAAGTTAGAATGTCTTTATTTGAGAAGGAAGACGTTCAAATAATATGTAATTTAACTATAGAACTTAGTCCATCCTGGCAATTAGATTCTTCTTTCTGAATATGATAGGCTTTAACTTTTTAGGAGGATTAGGTCTTAGTGCATAAGATATTTGTTTGATTTGAGACTTATACTTGGAGAGAATTGCCTGTCTGAGAATAGATATTTAGTTGAATACATACACAAACTCATTCATCCTTCATGCGTTGTTTATTTGTTCAAGTAAAGATTTGAAGAGGAGGTATTTGGTATTTGGAGAGTTTCTGCATACATTGATCAGATTTGCAAACCTAAAAATACATTTAAGATCTATCTCAATGTGCCGTCAAGCGGTTTCCGACTTCTGCTGATTCTGTGAATGAACTGTCTCCATGAGTCACGATTTCTGCACAAGGCCACAGCTTCGGCATAGCTGCTTTTGCGAGAGCCAGTAGCATAGTGCTTCTAATTTCTTGGGAGCAATCATCAAAGATCCGAGAAATAATTTTTCCGCCACTTCCACATCTTCGTCGTCAACCTTGAATTCCCTGGTGTCTTGCGTGCTCAATACTTTGGTCTTTTTCAAGTTGAGCGGCAGGCCTGCTTTCATGCTTGCTCCTTTCACTTTCTTAAGAAGGATGTTCAGGTCCTTGTCGTTTTCTGCTATGAGAGTGGTGTCATCTGCATATCTCAGATTGTTTACTTTTCTTCCTCCAATTCTGATGCCTTCTTCCCTTTTTCCAGTTCGGCTTGTCTCATTATTCTTTCACTGTACAGGTTGAAGAAGTATGGAGACAAGGTGCATCGTTGTCGAACGCCATTGTCGACCGTAAAACTGTCCGAGTTCTCCCCTTCTGCGCAGACAGCTGCTCGTTGCTGATGATTAAGGTTTCACAGCAACAAATTCGGTGTTCGCTGATGCCCATCTCTCTGAGTGTTTCCCAGAGAAGGTTATGATCAGCACAATCGAACGCTTTGTTAAAGCCGATGAATCAGACGGTGGCTGTTTGTTGATATTCCTTGCATATTTCTAGGATCCGTTTGATGTTCCAAATCTGGTCTCTGCACTCCCTGTCTTTCCTGAAGCCTATCTGCTCCTCCGACACTTCTATTTCTAGTCTGTTCTTTAGTCTCCGTTGTATAATTTTTAGCATCATCTTACTGCAATGCGATACGTGTACATTTAAGGTAACCTAGACAACCTAGTTTGCTCAGCCAAAGCGAGACGCACAGGTTGCAATTTCATGTAAATGCAGCCCAGGCCAGACTATCCATCTGTCCCCATGAATGATACTGAACCGGACACTTCAACTTCTTTCACACAACTTGGTCTTTCTCTTTCGTCTAGTCCCACTTGGGAAACTGACATCCATCTTCTTGCGAAGCATGCATCTCAAAAACTCGGTTTCCTCGCCAGAGCCCGCGGGTTTTTCTCATCTTCTCACCTTCCAACTAAGTACAAGTCCCAAATCCGTCCTTCTTTAGAGTACTGCTCCCACGTCTGGGATGGTGCTCCAAAATCCACTCTCTGTATCCTCGACAAAGTCCAGTCGAAAGCCATTCGTCTCACCAACAATCCTAACCTCACCAAATCTCTCCAATCTCTTTCCCATCGTCGTTTAGTTGGAGCTCTTGCCATCTTTTCCAGATTCTTTCACTCGCATTGCTCTCATGAGGTCAGGGAGGTGCTCCAAAAACAGCCGGTCTGCTTCAAATGCTTTAAATTCCCCGGTCTGCTTACCGCGGCAGACAGGTTTTTCCCACTCTGCGCTAGAAATATTAACAAGAAAACATCGGTGACTTCGCTCACCATTGGCTCACGGAATGTACGAACGCTCATGGACAATCAACATGCAAACAGACCTGAAAGGCGAACAGCACTTATCGCGAGAGAACTTAGCCGGTACAACATCCAAATTGCAACTTTGACTCAGTCTAGGCTTGCTTCAGAAGGTCAATTGACCGAGGGCAAAGCCGGATCACCTTTTTCTGGAGTGGTTGCAGCAACGAGGAACGTCGCGAAGCAGGTGTGGGTTTTGCTATCAGATCAAGTCTGGTGAGCAAGCTTACCAGCCTGTCCCTAGGTGTCAACGACGAATTCTTAATCCCATCCTTTCATTTATACCATATGCAAAATTGCCAGCAGTTAAGTGGTAGTTTGTTACATGCAACGGTGGCCAAGGTTCTCTTGTGCAACCTGGATTTAGTTTGTTGCGCCTCTGTATATGTAATGAAATAAGAGGTCTTCTCTATCGTCCGTTTTCAGGGTTTCCCACTAAGCCGTTATTTACCTTCTCACGGGATGTATCCTTCTAGGCTTGCGGGATGTGACCTCCTGCTAATTTTGCTGTATACTGCACTGATTCCAATTTTTCCATCATTGATCTCTTCGCCTTATGACCCATTGACAATATGTACATATTATAGGATTTCTCCAGAATCTGAATAAGACCTTACATGGGATTTGTACACATTCATGAGTCGATATATCCGAGGGCCCCTAAAAAACTAGCTTACGTTGAAGGGCATCCAGAAATATGGGGAATTGGATGAGAACCAAGATAAGGTTTAGCTGCATAGCGACCTAAGTTCAATCTCAATAACGGTTTCCTATTATATAATTTTCAGATTGGAAAAGAAAAGATTCTTACTTTTGATCCCTGTTGTCTGAGTTATTTCAGCAAAGGAGAATACATTGTAATGGGTGGATCTGATAAGCAGGTATGTGTCTTTCTTTAGGTATGTGCCTTACTTTAGGCATGTGCCTTCCTTTTGGTATGTGCCTGCCTTCCTTTAGGTATATGCCTTCCTTTAGGTATGCGCCTTCCTTTAGGCATGTGCCTTCCTTTAGGTATGTGCCTGCCTTCCTTTAGGTATATGCCTTCCTTTAGGCATGTGCCTTCCTTTAGGTATGAGCCTTCCTTTAGGTATGCACCTTCCTTTAGGCATGTGCCTTCCTTTAGGTATGTGCCTGCCTTCCTTTAGGTATATGCCTTCCTTTAGGCATGTGCCTTCCTTTAGGCATGTGCCTTCCTTTAGGCATGTGCCTTCCTTTAGGTATGAGCCTTCCTTTAGGCATGTGCCTTCCTTTAGGTATATGCCTTCCTTTAGGTATGCGTCTTCCTTTAGGCATGTGCGCGCCTTTTGTTGCTGGGAATTTACAATTAATTTAAATTTCACATTCCAACTGCTGACTAATACTTAGATTGTAATTATCATCTCATGAACCACCATTTACTTTGTTGGCATAATTTTTTTTGAGAATTTCGTACTATTTTATTAAATAACTGTCTTTTTTCTTGAAATTCTAGTGTTCTCTTTTTACAAAAGATGGTGTTCGACTGACAACCATCGGGGAACAAAAAAGTTGGGTCTGGGCATGCAAAGCCAGACCAGATTCAAATTTTTTGGTGTGATTATTTTCAGTCCATATTTTGTCTTGTGTGAAATATTTGCAATCTTCAAATTGTAAACCAATTGGCCAAACGTTTTAAGAAAATATTTTGTTTATGAAAAGAGGATTACAGAAGATGCCTGCATAAGGGTAGCAGTAGCAGCTAATAATGGAGGATCCTTGAATGCATGGGGATTGAGAGAATTTTCACTTTGACAGATTCGTCAAATTTTACTATTTATTTTCCCCTTATTTTAAGTCATGTTAGAATGTTTCCGTTTCAAATGCAATCATTTCAGTTTGATTGATCTGGTTTACCATTGTGACTTGACAGGCAGTTGGGTGTGAGGATGGCACAATCGCCTACTACCAACTCATTTTTAGTACAGTTCATGGATTATACAAGGACAGGTCAGTAGTATTTTCCTGCATAGGAGTAGACAGAAAATTTTCTGTAAGGAGGGGGGATTCAGAGATTGCTTGATAACCTCATAAATACCTTCTGAGCTTGCTGGTAGTACTTGCTTTAATTTCAAATTGACTTTAAATATTTTGGCGACTTAACACATCATAGCGGTCTAGGTCGTGAAACATGAAAAGGGTAATAATTTTTAAGTGAAATTTTCTGCCCATATTTTGCAAAGCTATTCTAGCAAACTTTAATCAATGATTTAGATCTCAGGGGGTTATTACCTGATTTTTTGCAGTAGGAGGTCAAGGCCTGAAGCCTTCCAAAAAAGGCCATGGTGGCCTATACAAAGCCCCAACAAAGGGAAAATGTAAAAGGTAAAGAGGAGAAGGGAAATCAGGTCAAGTTTACTGATTTTAAGTTTGAGGGCAAGTTTTAAGATTTAGGAAGGAAAGAAGAAGCCAGACGTTCCATAAATCGCATGTACTTCATAGGAACCCTCTTCAATGCCATCCCAGTGTATATTGGAGTTACCCAAGGATCCATCATTGGCCCATTACTGTTCCGGATGCATCTCAATGATCAGGCTCCAAAACACACGATGATATTTATTTATTCATTTGTTTGTCCTTGATCTCCTGGGAGTAATGCTCATGATTGAAACTGTAAAGGATAGAAAAATCTCAAACTAAACGACAATGAGAGAGAGGTTGGAAAAACTGGACTTTGTTTAGAAGACAGAGGGTAGATTTTGGAGCACCACCCTAAGCATGGAAGGGGTACTGTAGAGAAAGACAGGTTTTAGATTTGTATATAGTTAGTAGAAGGTGAAAAGAATCCGCGGGATCTCGAGAGGAAACTGAGCTTTTTGGGTGCATGCTTAGCAAGGGAATGAATGTGAATTTTCCAACTCAGATTAGATGAAAGAGAAAAACCAAGTTGTGTGAAAGAAAAGTGTCCAGTTCATTTCCATTCATGAGGAAAGTTGGAAAGTCTTGCTTGCGTTTATGTGACATGACAACCTGCGTCATCGTACTTTGGTTGAACGAAACTAGGTTGTCTTTGCCCCACTTCTCAATAACTGTCAGATCATTGGAGAAAAGAAAGGCTGAGATGTTTCTGTGGAGTTGGATATCACAGGAAGCATGGTCATTTGGATTGAATGAAAATGAGGAACTTTGGAAGTTATCATGAGCAAAGAAATGAATGCTAGAAGACGTGGAGGTGAGCAGGTCATTTCTGAAGAGAATGAATAGTACCGGGGGGTGACAGAGCCCTGGGGCACACCAGCATTGATAGAGTGCAGATTGGAGAGGAAGCCGTCCACTCTGATGGCAATCAACCTATTAGAGAGGAAACTACCAATCCATTTAATGAGAGAGCGATGGAGGCGAAACATCGGTAGTTTAGCGAGAAGACCCTTGTCCCAGACGCGACCAAAGACCTTGGAGATATCGAGAGAGATCATTCTGCTCTCACAAAAGGATTCTAGAGCAGCGGACCAGACATGGAGAGAATAAGCAAGAAGATCACCAGTAGACCTGGCTTTTCGAAAGCCATACTGGTGATCAGAGAGAAGATTGTTTGTTTCATGGAAGGTAAGAAGTTGCATAGTTATGATGGTCTCCATTGTTTTAGAGATGAGTGAAGTGATTGCAATGAGACGATGGTTGAGTGGATTAAACTTGTCCCCTTTTTTGGGAAAGGAAAGACATGGGCTAGTTTCCACGAGGTGGGAAATGTGCCAATAGTGTAGGAAAGCTGGAATAATCTGTTAAGAATAGGGGCAAGCTCAGGAGCACAGATTTTGAGAACTATTGCTGGCATACCATCAGGCCCTTAGATTTGGAGGTATCGAGCTGGAGAAGGGCTTTGCAGACTTTTCGTGTAGATAACTTAATGGCTGACATGGTGAATTTTGAAGGGAGGAAATAATTAGGTTGGAGCCCTTGGTCGTCCGGGATGGAGTTGGAAGCTGATGCAAAAAGATTGGCCTTGGACGAAGGAGTGGTTGAAGAAGACTCAGAGTTGCTTTTAGTGGAGGGAAAGATGATTGGGAAAAGTTTTGGGAGACAACTTTGGCCATAGAACAAAAGGAGTGACAGCCAGCCTGGCAGGAAGCGATTTTGTTGTTGATGCGCTGGACGAAAGATGATTTGGTATTTGGCAGTTTTGATGGTTTTGGAGCAAATGTTGCGTGAGTGGATTAAGGAAGTTATTGAATGTTAGGTTTGAAGTCGTTTCCATTCCTCGAAGTAGTGGTTTTTGTTATTCACAGCTTTGGCGCACTGTGAATTGAACCACTTATGGGAACTGTCTTTACCAGGCTTGTAAGAAGAGGGAATAAAAAGATCCATGCCAAGAATTATTGCCTCGGTGATGAAAGAAGCAAAAGAGGAAGGATCATTTCTCGCCTCTCGTGTTCTGAAAGCAAAAGTCTTCTAATTCAATTTACACCATTATCTAATGCCATTTACCTTTCTCGTCAATTTAATCTAAATCCCATGTATTCAATTTCAATGCTTTTTACTGCTTTCATTTGGTTTTCTAGATATGCCTATCGTGACAATATGACTGATGTTATAATTCAACATTTGATTACCGATCAGAAAGGTATTTCCTTTTTCCTATGGTCATAATTATCTTCACAATCTTCTCCAAATGAAGGAATTATCTTTGTTCCGAGTTTTATTAGAAAATGTGATTCCATTTTTTTCTCACCGCAGTTCGAATCAAGTGCAAAGATTTGGTTAAGAAGATCGCAATTTACAAGAATAGATTGGCTGTAAGAATTTATGGCTCATTACTGATTTTTCATCTTATCAATTCTCCGAAAATTTCATTTGGTAAAAATCAAGTACATTTTTAATAAAATGATGCTCTCCTTATTACTGCTTAACAAGAAAAAGTTGGTAATAAATGAGTCAAAATGTTTTAAGTAGTCTCGTGGACAAGTTTTTCAATGTGATGCATGTTTTCCAGGTTCAGTTGAATAAATGCACGTCTGAACAAGTCAACCTGTCAAAATATCATTAATTATTATTTACTATTATTATTATTTTTGCAGGTTCAGTTGCCAGATAGAATCAACATCTATGAACTATACTCGGATGACACATCGGACATGCACTATCGTTTGAAGGTTCTAAATTTACTCTAAATTCCAGTCTATTATTTTCTTATTCAGTCTTCATTTCAATCAAATAATCGTTTAGAATTTTCTTTAATATCCATGCCATTTTGCTTTCATTCGCGTTCATTGATTTGCGATCGTTCTTGCCACTTTTCATAATAGTTCTATTAATTCTAGGAAAAGATGAATAAAAAGGTCGATTGTAATTTGTTGGTAGTTTGTGGTAATAACGTCATTTTGTGCCAGGTTAGACGAATTATTTTTATGAAATTACTCATTTTCGTACAACTACTCATTTTTCAACCATTTCATTTCAGCGAGTTGTCTATTCTTTTGCTAATTAGCCATTGGTCGTTTTTTTCTTTGTAGGAAAAGCGTTTGCAGTGTTTATCATTCGATGGAATCAAAGAGAGGTTAGATGTCATGCTCAAATTTTTTTCTTAATTTGCTCGAGCAAAAATCTACCGAATCTAGTTATTGAGCGACCACAAGGAGTGATTGAAAAATGCTGTTTGATTTTCTCATTAATTGCTCATTTGTGATACGTTACTTTAAAAACGTCTAATTTTGTATCTGCAGTGAACAGGTATAATGAAAACCTCTTTCTAATTTGTTTTTGTTGTTGCTAAACATAAATTGCTTCATACTCCTTTCTTTCACCTTTGAAGCTTTTATGGTCATTGTTCATCATTCGTGGTTATTTTTGCATTTCAGGGAGTGGGTGATGGAGTCCTTGATAAGATACATCAAAGTCATCGGTGGACCTTGTGGTCAAGAGGGGCTTTTGGTTGGGCTCAAAAGTGGTCTTGTAAGTTGTCTAAATTATTTGCTATTTCCATCGTGTACTATTGTAAACAATCAGAAAAATCAGAAAAATCAGTGGTTGAGGGATGGCAATGATGCATTTCAACTCTTCGTCATTTCCCATCTCATTCTATCCGTTGATTTTTCGCTGAAGTTAACCATTTGGTTTTGCAATATTCTTTGATATCCATTCTATTTTCTTAGATTCTTAAAATTTTCGTCGACAATCCATTTCCTGTTTCTTTGTTAAAACAACAGACAAGTGTGCGATGCCTTGATCTCAGCTCAAAGTAAGTGCTAGCCTTTGAATGTACAACGCTCTTCTTTTGACATATAACATTTGATGATCAAAATGGATAACGTGAGAAGGAGAGTTTCGAAGTATAACTTTGTCCTTTTCTAACCTTCAATTTCTAGTCGAACGAAATTGGCAGTGGTTGATGAAAACAATACTTGTCTCGTATACGATTTGAAATCAAAGAATCTTCTCTTTCAGGTATGTCATTATAGCACACATCCTTTGCATAAATTTTCTTCCTTCAGTTCATTTCCACCTCTTTAAGAATCATCAAGCTCATTAATTATGTTGTTTCTAGGTCTTTTTCTATCTTTATAGGAGCCCAATGCTAACAGTGTCTCGTGGAACACGCAAAATGACGTATGTTCATTACTTTGACATCATTATATGCCATGCAGTTTTCTTCTAGTTCATAAATGGAAGAAAGTACTGGTGTTTAGTGACGCAAAGGCTATGTTTCTAATGACAATTGCCAGTTTACAACTAATTCGAATTTTTTTTTTTAATAACTCATAAGTAGACAGAATCCCAATGGAGAACTGATTTTGGTATTTTATTCCTGCGTCCCAGTTGTATATTTTCTTACATGAACTCATCTGAGTAATAAATATCTGACTCTATGGGTGCGGCCTTCTGCGCAGCATGAATTGTGCAAATTGTCTCATAGCGAGGCCATCATATTGTCCTCTTGTTTGAAAGAATGTTGCAGCTCTTGAGAGGCTAAAAATTTTTATGTATCGCCATGTATAGCTATGTGTGGCTATGCTACGTCTGGCTATGTACGGCTATGCATAGCTCTGTATTGCTATGTATCGCCATGTATAGCTATGTATGGCTATGTATCGCAATGTATCACTATGAATGACTATGTATCGCCATGTATAGCTATGCATTGCTGTGCTATGTATGGTTCTACAGTACTATGTATGACTATGTATGGCTATGTATGGCTATGTGTGGTTCTGTATGACCATGTATAACCATGTATGGCTATGTTTGACGAAGTGTATAGATGGATATTTAAGCAAGCTTTATAATGATCATATTGAGCATGTATGTAATGAATTGTTAGCAGCAATGTCTTAAGTCATGATGTACAAAAATCTTTTTACAACGAAGCATAAGAGCATCTTTATTGTCATGCGTTGCTCCTACTTTTCGCCGTAAGTGTCGTTGAAGTTGCATCTAATCTTGTTTTGAAGCCATTTTTGTGCATTATTGCCTTCCTCACTTCTTCAATTCACAAGACAGATTTTCATTATTTTAGGATATGTTGTGCTTTTCTGGTGGTGGAATGCTGAATATTAAAGCGAACAATTTTCCAGTGCACCAACAGAAAGTTCCGGTAACCAGAACTGCTCTTTTCATTGCTAATTTCCTCTGTTCATTCATTTCCGCCGCTGCTTATATTTCATCGTACCATTAACATCGTATTTTAATGGGCATCTGTGCGCAGAAAGTCTCATTTGATTCTTCTGCTCTCAAAAAATATTCCTTTCTTTTAGAGTATGCATTATTGAAATAATGAGTTCATTTTATTTGAAGGGATTCGTCGTTGGATTTTGTGGCTCAAAGATATTTTGCCTTCATGTTTATTCAATGTCGTCAGTAGAAGTACCTCAGGTAAGTAGTACTCTTCATCAGAGGTTATTACTACAAATCATCCTCATCGTAGTTCTCAGAAATAAACTTCTTCTCTCTCTTCTCTTGGCTCTATCCTTTTATTTTCTCTGTTCCTCCTTGATGCTCTTGAAATTGGTATTTTTTTATATTTAGTCAACACCAATGTATCAATATTTGGAAAAGAAGTCGTTCACGTAAGCAATTTAACATAATTTCTTGTTTATTATCAGAAGCAGCCCATCATTTTTTATATTTTTGGTCTTAATGGCCTTCTTTGCTTTTCCACGTTTTTCTTATTTCTTCCTTCTCTTTTTCATTTTGTGACCCCTCAGATTGCCATATGATTTTTTCTCTTACCCGACACTTAAAATGTCATAGATAACCTATATCAAGGTTTTCTGTAGTGGCATTGTCGATGTTTGATCGGCAGAGTAAGTATAAATTTGATATTCTTTCATTGGGTTTTAAGAGGGCCTCGCACTCAATAATTAAACAAGTCAATTCATATAACTTCTTGTTAATAATTTAACAAGAGATTTCGCCTTTCTTCTGCTCTTGGGTCATTTACTCAAATGTTTCTTTCCCAGATTTATAGTCGTATTTCGTCAATTATCATTACGCTTCACATTCTGCTGAGCGATGTAAATAAAGTCTTTATTGTGACGCAATCATGCCTCCCCTTCTCTTTGTGACCTTTACAATTCTTCAATCATTGTCTTATTCATGAATAGTGATGCATATAAAGTTGCTTGTCTGGGTGTTACTGATGGTGATTGGCGAGCTTTAGGCACGTCTGCTCTGGAGGTATCAAATCATTTCTTATCACTTGTTAATATTCACGCCATCTTTTATTCCCCATAATTTTCATTAAAGTATTTTCAAATTTCTGTTAAAAATTACCACTTATTATCTATGTTTTCACGGCAGGGTCTTGAATTTCACATCGCCAAAATGGTAATGTTCCATTAAACTATTTTGTACACTCTCAATTCATTTCAATTCACGTTTCTTATCTTTTCGATTCAGAAAAGCGTCATTTCTTAACGAATTGAATTAATGTGCATGTTCCCTCCGTTCCGGTGGATTTGCCACCAATCACACCTTTGTCTCTAGCATATGGGCCACACAGCTGTGCAAGAGTTTTAGTTGGGGGGGGGGGGGGGGGTTGGCCATCTCGTAGCACTTTGTGATTAGCTCTAATGCTCTTTCCCAAATTGCTAAATGGTAAGAAAGGGAAAAGCATGTGCCATCTTCCAAGTCTTTAATAAAGCCCGTCCGTGGCTTTAAACCTTCAAACCCCGTCATACCGCATACAAAACGATAATTTCAGCCTTGGGTCGTGAATGTTGTCAATTTTTGGTGCTCTTCTACAGCTTGATTAAGACTCAACCCGGTCATCCTGTGATATTTGCGAAGTTGTATGTAATATAATATAATATAAAATATAATGTAATATAATATAATATAATATAATATAATATAATATAGTATAATATAATGTATTAAAGTATGATATGATATGATATAATATAGTATAATATAATGTATTAAAGTATGATATGATATGATATAATATAGTATAATATAATATAATTGATATGATGTAATATAATATAGTATAATATAATATAGTATAATATAATATAATTGATATGATGTAATATAATATAGTATAATATAATACAGTATAATATAATATAATATAGTATAATTTTATATGATATAATAATTGTTTTAACACGAAGTATACCTTCAGCTAACGAAATCATTGCTAAAGTTCCTAACGAAATAAAAATTAACCTTATAGACAAGCGCTGATCTTCTAGGTATTCGTGTTTTAACTTCTGAGTCTAGCCCTTCAAATATTTTTTCAGTTGTTTTTTGACACTATTTAGGGTAGCTAACTCACGTAGTTCAGTAACTATATCATTATCATCTTTTGATAAAATTTTAGAGCATTTTGTTGTTAGTTTCTTGTTTGTCGTGCAACTTGATTTTGCAGCAAGATGAAAAATAAGATAAAGCAGCATTGTAGCTTATTTTAGACAGTTCCTTTTTTTACGTTGAGAGCTGTTGCTTTTGTTATTTTGAAGATTAAAGGAGCTCTTTCTACATGAATTTTACAAAAGAATTTTCAATTTTTAGGCCTTTATAAGAATTCGCGATCTTAAATATCTAGAGCTGATTCATTCAATCGAGGTGAGCAATTAGCCTCATTTGTGACTTTTGGCTTGCCAATCAATCCACCATTTTTGCACTTATTACTATAATTGATCGTATCTTTTTATTAATCGTGTCGAAGTATTAGTTTCTGAGTTATTCTGTTTTGATGGAACAGGAGCGCAAGCGAAGGGGAGTGATAGATGATCAAGTATTTCTCGCAGACATTTACGCATACCAGGTTGACAATAAATCTATGCAAATTAATTCAATATTTTATGCTTATTCATTAGTCAATATGTACGGATTAATTTGCTAATTTTTGCCAGTGAACTCGCTAATTGATCCCATTCACTTAGTTAATAGATTAAACCTTGCAATTTTGTTGACGAAATGCGCAGTCTCAGGATGTATTGAGATTTAGAGGCAACAAGCAATAAAGGATTCATTTAGTGAAAAGTTTAATAAATCCAAAAAATTCATTTGTAAAGGTGACGAAATTTTAAAGGTCTATTGTGACAGTCTATACCAACCAAGTTGAAGTTGACAATCAGATTAAGACAATTCAGTTACTCATATTGCAAAGCGTTCGTTTCGAATCCACACTGGAGTCATCACCAGCAATAGGGAAAAAGAAACAACGTAAGGATTAGATACAATAGTACAAAAGGAGGATCCGAACAATGGATTGAAATGGAAGCACGGACATGTAGAAGAACACTGAGACGAGTGAAGCGAAAAACAAATAAACAACTGTTTTATAGTCAAGGGACATGTAATATTTGGGGGGGGGGCAAAAGGGAACGAAAGAACAATTCAAAAAGAACTAAAGGAACAGAGGGTTGTTTGGATTCAGGGGTGGTAATGTCTTTAAGAATGAGGGGGATTTCGAAGATAAGAAGATCCAGAGGCTGTTTTATTTCTACTAATGATCTTAATGCCATCCAACGAGCGAGTGTGGCCTGGGTTGTTCTTATGTTTATTAATGAACGAACCACTTTGCAAACTTCGCGGAGTCCAAACGTTTTCAATATAAGTGACCGAATTGTCTTAAACTGATTGTCAACTTCAACTTAATTGGTATGGACTGTCACAATTAAACTTTAAAATGTCTTCACCTTTACAATTGGATTTTGTTGATTTACTAAACTTATCATTAGTTGATTCCTTTATTTCTCGTTTTCTTTATATCTAAGTTCCTCTCCATTTTTTTCTCAGTTTCCCATTTTTTCTTGCTTTGTAGTACTTTTTCAGCCCATTTTGCACAATTTCAGTTAGTGATCGACCATAAACTATTTTCCAGGGTAAATTTCAAGATGCTGCAAAGCTTTATAAAAAGACAGGAAATAACGAGAAGGTCTTCTTTAAATTTTGATATTTGTTTTTGGACGAGCTTTCTTTATTTCTGCATCTTCCTTAGTTATCAGAGGTACGCGTGCGTGTGTGTGTGTGTGTGTGTGTGTGTCTAGACTGTTTTCCATTCAGATAAAGCACCTACGCTCTATTCTACACATTGGATGGGAAGACCACATTACCAATGTCGACGTACTACATAGAGCCGGCATGCTGAGTGTCGAAGGCATGTTTGCAGAGTCCCAACTGAGCTGGGCAAGTCATGTGGCACGAATGGATGATCAGAGAATACCCAAGGCGGTGGTGTACGGGGAACTTTTGATTCCAAAGCTCTGTTTCAAAAATACTCTCAAACGTCATTTCGATGTCGCTAGACACAGCGTCCTTAATTTCGAAACTATGCATCAGGTCGGGGAAAGTTTCGCAAGTCGATCATGAGCATCTCCAAGAAGATTGAAGAAAGCAGAGCAGTACGCGAAAGAAAGTGCAACCGCGATGCAAGAAAGCCTACAACTGAAGGAGAGGCGGTCGTGCACTGCGAAGTGTGTCAAAGGCCGTTCCGAAGCATGTTCGGGTTTCGCAGTTACATGCGAATACACGAGGGACGCGGGCAAGTCATGTATTTTTGAGTTTTTATGTCTTTTGTTTTCTTATATTTGCTAGGCTTTGGAAATGTTCTCAGACTTACGCCAGTTTGAGTTTGCAAAGGAGTACATTGGAAACGGCGATCAAAGAAATGTAAAACAACTGATTCGAAAGCAGGCCGAATGGTGCAAAAGTACGAACGATCCAAGAGCAGCTGCGTATGTCTCTATTTTACTATCAACATATTTTATAAATTTCCTCTATGATTTGTAGGTTTTTCATACATTTTGTTGATTCCAGTAAAAACTGATGGTTCTTAAATGTTAAGTTGTTTGGTAGTCTGCTACAAAACTTTACCCCACACTACCTGTATCACTAAACGCTTTTATCAAATTTTAATTTTTTCAGTGACATGTTCATAGCTGCCGGAGAGTTTGTCAAGGCTGCAGAAATTCTAGGTGAAAATGGCTGGACTGAAAAGTATGTTCAAGTCTCAATAGATAATGATGGCTCATTTTCATTTTCATTGAGTTTTGGCAAACTTTTCTGTCTTTTTGCTTATTTTTGTGAAATAATTCAAATTTTTCTTTGCAAATGTAGATTGATTGAGCTTGGTCGTAATCTGAATAAGGCTGATATTGAGCCATTGAAATTGTGTGCCATCTATTTGAAAGAATTGCAGCAGTATTCATATGCAGCTGAAATGTACGTGAAAATGGGCGATCAAAAGTCTCTTGTCCAGCTGTATGTAGACTCGCGGCAGTGGGATGAGGTATTCATTCATAGCATCTCCAATTACAGCAAAATCCTTTCTCGTATTCAATTGTTGAGTATCTCAGACTGGAGCTATGCTTGTTCCTATTTCTGGGTGTGCTATATCGTCCCACCCACCAGTAAGTGAGTTAAAGGAAACTAATGTTTTGTCCCTTACTCAAAACGAGGATTAGGGAACACCTTGTTAGAGAGATACTATCCTGAGCCACGGCAGTGAGTTGGGGTGTCCGGTTCTTTTCCTCGCTACACTTTACCCCCAGATTTCTCTCAGGTACCCTTTTACTGCTTGATGGAGACAGGGAGAGGGCAAAGAGGAACGTGTACTAGAACGTCTCGAACCCGGACCGTCCGTGAAGTAGAGGTGCTGCGGCCATTAGGCCATTATGCCAACTGCCCCTTCTTTTTTGGTTACCATGCATTTAAAAAGGGGTATAGTGTGGCGATTAAATCGATTGGTCACCTTACCATTCAGTGCCGTCTCTCTTTGTACACTCATTATCGCAAATTATCTTCATTGCTGTTCTCATAGATTTCTGTTTATTTGTTTTTTCCTCTGCTATGTAAGGCAATTCACCTGCTTGTATTATTTACCTTGTTATATCGTTTTCCAATTTTCTATTTTGCACTTAGCTCGATTTTTGCTAGAAATGACCGTCTTATTGACAAATTAAATTATTTTTAGGCATTTCACCTTGTTGAAAAACATAGTGAGTTTAAGGTGAGGTATCCTTTATTTTCAATCAAATTCTACTTTTTATTGTAGACATTCTTTTTTCCATACTTTCAACACATATCAGCATGTCGAGTTTCTTCTTTTGCAAGGATGATGTGTATGTCCCATATGCTAATTGGCTTGCAGAAAATGATCGATTCGACGAAGCACAAGCAGGTATACTATATACTGCGTATCTTTTTTCTCCTTTTCCCCTGAGCATCTTCCGCTTACAATGTCCTTTCTGCCTTGTTGCATCTAATTTTTATTCCTTTTTTTCTTCCATTCAATTTATTTCAACTGGTTCCTTTTTGCAAATCCGAAGCTAATTCTACTTTTTATCCATAATTTGAATGCTTGTTTATTCTCAGCTTTTCATAAAGCGGGAAGGCGAAGAGATGCCATAAAAGTTCTTGAACAATTGACATTAAATGCGGTCATTGAGAACAGGTGAATTATTTTTCCAGTTTTCTCATTGATATTAATTATGATATTTCAGCAATTTTCATCATTCCTCATCATGGAGAAAACAGATTTTCTGTCGAAGTAAACGCCAATATTTTCATGTATAGATTTAATGACGCTGGATACTATTTTTGGCAACTTTCAATGCAATGCTTAGATATCGCTGGCAAAAAAGGACAAGGTAATATATATTGCGCCATTTTTCCATATTCTCGTTGATTTAGATATGCAAATAATTCACCCTTGATAAGTATCAATGCTGAATGTCAACTTTGCAAAGCGATTGTCTGTGACGTACTTCCCCTGGCTCGGATGATGAAATTGCTCCATTCATTCGGGTTCGTGTCACGTGGATCGGTGGGAAGTAATTGCATTGATCTCTCAGCAATTAAATCTCTACGTGATATTCTGAACACATCAATGTATTTTTACATTTGCTGATGATTTTGCCAAGGAGACTACTGGTTTTACGTTTTGTTTTCATGTCATTCTAAAGATGGAGTCGAAGTAGAGGACAATATCCTGGACAAATTCTTTGAATTTCAAATCAAAGCAGAAGTTTACTATGTATATCATTCTATACAGAGATACATGGTATTATCCATTCACTGTCGTCGTATACTTATTCTTCTTCTCTAAAAGAACTGCAAGATACGACGCTTGAAATTACTTTGACTTAATGCAGTGTCTTCTTGTTGGCAAAAGCTGCTCATCTGTTTAGCCTTACCTCAATTTTTTCCCACCGTCCTTTTGCAAAAATATCTTCTTTTTTGTAAAATTCTTTGCCAATGATTCCTTTATGTATTGGGCATGCAGCAATGGTAGTATTGGTGCCGGCCCAGGGTTCATTCCAATACGAGGGGCTTGTGGCAGGAGAAAGGGGTGTCTGGCTGTAAAATGGCCATCCCTAAATACCATCCGACTTGAAAGGGATAGAGATGAGCGTCCATGCACAACAAAACCCTTGGTAAATTGGATGCAAGTTTTAGGAAGACCGTGTCTCTAATTTGGATGCTGCTTTCATTTCGTATTATCGATTCAAATGTAACTGATATCTTCCGTTGAAGGATGAACCATTTACATCACAACTGCCAGAAGCACTTTTCAACATGGCAAGGTTTCTTTTGCACATGCTCATCAGAGACACACCCCATGGTGTTTCAAGAGTGTATCTTTCATCTGAATCGCGCATTTCTTGTCTGCTTAGTGTCCTGTTTATCAGGTAGCAGTGGTCAATGATAAATTACCAGTAGTTTTTTATGTTGAAAATTCCTTAATTTTAAACCAGAAATGCATTGTACGCTCTTGCGAAACAGAGTAAGAATCTCGGGGCATTCAAACTCGCAAGATATGCCTTTGACAAGTTACAGGTAACCGTTCACATACTTCATTCTAATTGTAATTTATGATAATCATTGCTCCATACTTCATTCTAATCGTAATTTATGATAGTCATTGCTCCATACTTCATTCTAATCGCAATTTATGATAATCATTGCTCCATACATAACTCAATTTCTTTACGTGCCTCCATCATTGACTTCTTTATTCACCAAACCGTATTCTCTTGTAGGCTTTGAAGTTACCAGCTCGTTTCCAAGAAGGTATTGACCTGGGAAGCATAACGATTAGATCGAAACCTTTTCATGATAACGAGGTTAGTCCTCCTGCATTATGGAATCAAGCTGATTCACTCAACTATGTTTTTACTGTTCATCTTTTGATCATTCATTGCTTCACCTTTTTGAATCTTTTCATGATTCTTCATTTCCTTTCTTTTAGGATTTGCTCCCTATCTGCTACCGGTGCTCCACTACTAATCCGTTGCTCAACAATAAGGGAAACCAGTGTATCAACTGTGCACAGCCTTTTGTCCACTCCTACATTGGTTTCGGTAAACACGGATTTATTTTTCTTTCCCATAATCCTTATCTTTAAAAATTTTCGATGACTTACTCTCTTTTCAAAATCGCCCTCACGGGATATTCTCTCCGTTCATTCTTTCATTCAAGGAACCTATTTGTTTCTTTTTTAGAAATCTTGCCACTGGTGGAATTCATGCTTGAAGATGATATCAAGTATGCTTGCCACATATTTTTCATTAAGAAAATTGATTTGACCATCATCAATTCTACTTCAGATGTAATCCTATTGTTCTTAGCTCGCAGTGGATTGTTCGCACTTTAGTGATGTTGAAGGTTATCCACATTCTAAGCTGTCTTTATCTGTCCACTCGGCAGTAAATGGCTACCTTGCCTTTGGATTTTGCCAGCCTACCCTACAAGTCAAACAAGCCGCTCCCTGACGCATGTTTCCAGCTTGCGTCTCAACTTTGCTTCTCTGTTTTAGTGACGAAGAGGCAATTAAGTTAATCAACACAGAAGAATTATCAAAGAAAAGAAAAGATAAAATCAGAATGACTGAAGCAAGCGATGGAAGTATCCTTTACATCTATTCCATTGGATTTCCCTTGAATTAGTTCCCCATGGTTTTTCTTTAGCTTAACGATAATTCATAAGGTCCTTTTTAATCTGGTAATTGTAAGAAGAAGTAAAACTCAGCCAAAAATCTCAGCTAAAAAAACTGAGCTGAAAAACAGTTGCTAAAAATTATCTTTTCAACTTGATGTTTTCCAGAAAATGAGTTGACTCGTACTTGTTTTAGTAAATCATGATTTGTTGTTAAAATCCTTAAAAGACATGAAGATATGCAAAGCATGAGGTTTGATGATTATGAAGAGGTGACAGATGATGATCCATTTTCCACTAAGGTTATGAGTTTCGAGGTAAATTTGCTTGGATATCCATATATCCACCTTTTGCTCTCATTTTACTGTAATGATTTCAATGAAAAAAATTCAAAGTGAATATCATAATAGCAAAGTAGTGACAGATAGCAATAGCAATCTTTATGGTTTCGTCAGATTAAATATGCAGATGCAAAATTTGCATCTGGATGACTTCATTACAGACGTTTTTATGTAATCTATATGAAAAGATGTTTAAAAAGAATGATGATTAGTAATAATAATCACAATTGTGATTAAATTAATGATACTGGTTTCTGACGAGCCCATTGTGACTCTCTTCTTGGCATTAATGGAATCTTTTACTTGCAGCAAGGAGGAGGTGAATTTGTTCCAGTCATTGTCGGAAGGCAAGCTTTAAAAAGTCTCAATAAAAACGAAGTGTTCATCAAGAAATGGTCCAGTCCATTACGATACCAGTATTATAAGAATATCATTCCAGATGTCTCCATGAAGATGTGTCTATCTTGCTTTCGGGTATGCCCACAGTTTATCCAGTAATTAGTAAATCGATTTGGTATATATAAATTATAATGAATTACCGAAAAAAATGAAATGTTTGAAAATGAATATCGAAAATGGTTGAATCGTTTAAAGGTTGATTCAATATCAATTTCTGCCTTGAATAGTGATTGACACCTATCTGATATCAGATTGTTTATTCTTTGACATACTTGATAAAGATCGTTTGAATGGATCGTTTAAGTTGTTTCAATATTCAACACAGTAGTTTCACTCGATGCCGCACTTGATAAGCTACTTTCACAGATATTTCTTTCTTGTTTCAGATGTTTCACACCGAGGACTTTGAATTAGCAGTTTTGCAACATGGTCACTGTCCATTTTGTCGTTTTAAATTTGATTGGGTGACGTCATAGTAATAAAGCACTGTCAACTTTTCTCCGTGCACATCATGCAGATTATGAAAATTTGTAAATTTTACGAACTTTTTGTTGGCAATCTTTTTTCTCATATTCTTAATGAAACTTTCTGTTATATTTTAACGTGTTACTTGTTGGAGAATCTACTTCTGCTCATTTCACCTACTCATTTCTTTAGTCTTTCATTTATTATTTCATTCTTTCCTCATTATCTCATCCCTTTTGTCATTTTACTCGCTCTTTTATATTCCATTCTTGCCTTGCCCTCTTATTTTCATTCGTCCTATTAATTCTTCCTTGGTATTGAATTCTCACTTTATGATCTCCTACTTTCTTTGTTACTTTCATATATTTTATTGGAAAGGACTCATAAAAAACAGCAATTATTTTCAGTTGTTATCCTTCTGTGCATTCAGACATAAAACAATGTTTTAACTTCTCTTAAAATTTCGTCCCTCTAAAACTGAATGGATATCACGGAGACTTTTTATGACATTTTCGACAAAATCTTTGCAGTTAGGACTGTCAGGATATGAAGATACGTTGCAACCTAATTTATTATCCGATACCATATATCCAACACCCAATCCATTGGGGGTGACAGGGGCAAAACCCCCCATTCTTACATTTGGACTAAACACTGTACTAGTTGATAAAACTATGTGTTTCATTTTACGGTAAGCCTCGTTGTCAAAAAACTCAACTTTTCGCCCTGTTTTCGTGGCAATATTTTCCAAAGCAAACAAATGGCGATCGAATCCTTGTCCTGAAAAAGGCAGGAAATTTGTGTAAAAAATGACTGAATTATAAAGTTGATACAATTGAATTTAAGTAAACTACAAAAAAACTGACAAACTGACACGACGGGGTTGAATTTATTTGCATGCAACAAACTACGAAGATGGATGAGACCGTCTTAAGGCGTTTCAAAATACCATTTGGAACATGTAGAAATGAGGAGATAGGTTTGTAGCGATATGGGATGCCATCATCCATGGCCTATTGGATTGATAAATCAAAATAAACAATATCATCATTGACATAATGAAATTAGAAGAAAGATGAATTACCCATCGCTGCCTCCTTCGTTAATTTCCCATGCATCTGAGATGATTTCTTGACGAGGTCAAGCATCTCTTCGACTCCTACTGGGTTGTCTGCATCGAATGCTTCGGCACATGCCACTGTTGCTGTTGTTGCAGGTCTTATTGTTTCCGTTCTTCCATGCTTGAATGCGGCAGTACTGCAAGATTCATATGACGGAGCAGTGCAACCGTACATACGATGGTAGGCAATCTGCAACAAAATGATTCGCATGGGATGGATCAACCATTTCGTTGATGCAACACGATCGTAACCGAATGTGATTTTGAATGATAATTCAAATTCTACATATGAATAGGAATACTTATAATATTGATTACCGATATTTAAAAATTACAAATAAGATAACATATTCACCTGAAAAGCTAGCTGCAAAACTCCATCAGGGCTTATCTTTTTACTCTTAATGTAATTCTTTCCAAAATCGTCGATTTCTTGAGCCCAGAATGAAAGGTTGCCAACAAAATTATTGAATTTCTGTTGGGATTTTTCAATTATTTCCTTCATTGGCTGATCGATTTCAAACTCGTGTAATGTAACATTTGATGGCTGTGTATTTAAATTCGGTTCAAAAGTTTCTTTCACGGTTGCCTCGTGTATTTCATTAAAGAATCGCATGACAGCTACGCCATCACCCCAAGCATGCTCGAAGTGTATGGCGGCATCGCCGTTTCCTTCAATTATCAACTGAAAAGATTTATCAAACCACCTTGAATGAGAAAAGGAATTCAATCACACAAACGATCTGCAAACCGAACGAACTAACATCGATTTTCAAACTCAGACAAAGCAAAATAATGAATGTTCACAATTATGTTGCGAAATCCTATGCAATAGAAAATTCCCTTTAGATCTTAAGCTTCATGGTTATGAAAAATACAGCATAGAATAGTACAAATTTTCCCTTGCCTGTTCTTTCCATCACCATGCAAAAACATTCGCATTGCCTCGTATTCATCTGCATACTTCTTATCATCCAAACATAACACAAACAAAGCTCCATCAATCTTTCTTAACACGTCAAAATTGTTGCTGTTGTTGTTTAGTCTTTCTCTGATACTGGCCCAGTAATCTCTGTCCTCCGCGGTTAAAACTCCGCATGACTTATCAGAAGGAGTTTTACTTCTTTCAACAATATTTATGAGGCTTGCATGGATCTGATCTTTTGACAAGACTGAGCCATCCTTGTTGATAAGATCAAAGGTGAAAATATGACCATTACGCAGCACAGCCATGTGTCGGTCCGATTCGTATCTTTGAAGTCCATCTTTGTCTTTCAATGGAATACGGGTGCTGTTAAAAAGTCTGCTGTACTGACTCATGTCCAAAGGGAATGCTTTGAAAAGGTAAGCACCATACCATGATAGGCTAGACGGGAGCAGTCTAGTGAAAGAAACAACAGATACCACGAAGGGGACAACATTTACATCAAACGCAAAAAAAGATTCAAAGAGCTAAAAGTCTTTCATTTTGCACAAATTTGAGATACTATGTTGAAATAAAAACATCCCCATCTGCAAAAATTAAATTTTCAGATAATTACTGACAATAAAATGGTAACGTGCCATTTTAATTAACAAAAGATAAGAATTACCTTACAAAATTTTTGAACAATGCAGTATCCGACTTCTCTGGATTAAGATGATAGACGTCTGGTGCTAGGATTTCTGCATCCAAACTTTTCTTGAATCGCATTGCAGCATGAAGCAATTTTGCAGCCCTTATCAACTAGAATTTACAAAATGCTTAAGCAATTAGACTTGACCAATGAATATTATAACACTATCTACCTGGCAAGAATAATCTCTAGCATTCAGAAACGTTTATCATTTAAGTTAAACAATGCAGCTAATTTTAGATATGGTAAAGCATGGTGGTGGCAACCCTTTGTTTCCAGTCATGTATGGTGTGTCAGCAATTTCATCTGAAGTAGGATTCTTATACACTCCTTGAGCTCAGATTTGTCTGCGTTCATAACGTTTGCTGTGTTGGGAAGTTCCAGTAGCAGTTGATTTTTCATCTGATTGATTCTGACGCATTTTAGGTCTCTGATATGTTGGTGTCAATTATCCTAAAAACTTTCAGCACCTTTTGCAGATTTAGGATCTCCAATTTGGATGCTCTAGTGCTTCATTTCTACAAATGCCAGCGGTATCCATTCCAAATTTTTTCAGGTTGCCTTTCAGAAGGTTGTCTTTGCAATGCTTCAGAAGTATTGCTACTCAATATTCACATTCTGTCACATCAGAGTAAAAGACTCTTTGCTAGTGCTTCCTCTCATCCAAACAACAAGGCCAGCCTTGCAAATTTGGTTGCAAATTAGCATAATTTTGATACTCAAGCATCTGGCTCACTCGAAGGATGAGATATTCAAGCATGTCTCTTCCCTATTTATGTGTAAGACAAATCCGACGGAGCTGTTGCAAAATTTTGGACTTTCTTTAAGTGATGATGACTGTTCTCTAATATTCGAAAGGTCAAAACTCCCTTTTTTACAGCTTTTGCTGAACAAATTGGCACTATCTCTATTCATTTAGCCTTTGGGGCAAACAGTGTGCAAACACAGCGAGTGTGCAACTGGCAGCTATGTGCACTTCAACAAAAAAGTTTGAATAGTTGTACTACTGAATAAGCCAATACTGTGATTTATGGAAAACAGAAAAAAGAAAAAATCCTTGATTTCCATGATATTATTAATATATGATGCGAATTTGAAACAAACTGGAGAAACTTACAGGGTCCTTTGTTGTTGGGTCAGGATTAAATGATACAAATGGATTGTGATTCAAAACTATTGATTTCCTGTATCGTAGATACATGTCAGACCAAGGTTCTGAATCAAAAAACAAGAAAAATCCAATTCAAATCTATTTCAGTTATGGCATCTTATGTGAATATCAAAAATCAAAGGTGACTGCTGGTCATCAGAACATAATTAAAAACAGAACTCAAGAAAAAATTACTCCTTCCATATGATACCAATATGATACCACTTAATGGTGCTTAAGGCTAGATTGAAATGTCAATGGAAATTCTTACCTGAGACGTAGCTTGTGTGCTTGTTTGCCTTATCCTGAGACACCAATTCAGCATTGAGTGCTATGATTTGATTTTTGCATGCATTATACAACTCATCAAGTGCAATGCAAATCAACTTCAAATGTTATCATTTACAATAACTATAATAATGAGAACTAACTTATTTACAGTTGGCAAAAAAAATTGTAGTTCAAAATAAATTGAAATTCTTTTTTATTTACATATAATACACAAGCATCTTTCTCCCTTCCAGTTTATGATCATTATTTTGTACCTTGTTATACTTTGAGCTGATTTTACGCTGTCTTACAGGCTTGGGAGTGAGTTTGTACTGGTAGCCATCATTCAGTGCTAATGTAATTGGTGCACTCATATAGTTTGATCATTAGCTTTTGCAAATTGCTATGATGGGTTGTTATTTCTTCTGCTTTTACTAGTAGTTCCTCAATTTTAGATGTGTAGTCACCATAAAGAACTCTCAAGGCACACTTGTGAGTTCTCCATGGTGGCTAAACTCCTACACCCTTGAAAGGAATTATTATTGAATGCAAACCATATGTTGTTCCTATTCAAATATATTCAAGTATCAGGAAAGTATTGAAACTAATTTTAAACAGTGGCTTGTCCTACTCTTAAGGGAATCAAGAACGCAAAAGAGTGTTTTACAGCTTAGAAATATGATAAATTAAACAGCCCAAAAAAGCATCCTTACAACATGTTTATTTATTAACTAGGACAAAAATCCATATTCATACCTCTTCCTTCATAACCAACAAAATTTCCCGTGACTTTTTTAACCTCTTCATACTGATGTGGAGTTAAAAGTGGTTTTTGTGCATCTAAATACCTTCTATATGTATCTTCCAATTTAGGTACTGGGAGACGAGGAAGACTTGCTTGAAAATGATAAGTTGGAACTGAGCTTTTGTGCAAGAAATCAGACTCTTTAGTGCTAAAATAGAAAAATTTGATTGTCATAGCTATGTAAACAACTTAAGACAATTCTAATGCCTATTCTAGTACTCAGGGGTATAAATAACCAGCTTGGGTCATGGAGTATTTTGTAGGATTGGGCCCCAAGGAACTGGGTTTGGGGTGAACTTCAAACATAGGGTCAGACTACTTATAAGGCATTGAGATAGATAGTTGCTGTACATGAGGTTCTATAGCAGTGATAAATTTACATTGGCTAAAATTTTACAGGCTTCTTCCAGCTGCGGCCTCTTCCAGTTGCGTTCTCTTCCAGCTGCGGCCCTGGACCTTTACCCCTTCCCCTCTTTTCAATGCTCTTGCCAGTGCTAGGCCTATGTTGCTTTGCAAGAAAATGGTTGAAGTGCTTTCAGGCTTTTTATCAGATACTTATTAGAGCATAGAATAAAGGGAATTAATGATGACACAACTCTTAAGCAGACTGGAAAAGCTAATCGAAGAAAACTGTACCTGTAAAAGGAGCCAATTGGGCGGAGCACGTGACATGTTAATGTCCCTCTTGAAGCAGAGATCAGCTTTCGGTATGAAACCTGTGAAGTGATCTTAGGTATAAGACAAGAGAATGGTTGACAATTTCCATTATTGCATCATTACATCGCTACTTAGACTCACATACTTTGATGCAGAGAACGGCATTATGTCCGGTACTAGTCAATACAGAGATCAAAGTGCAATAAGTGGCAAGAGGCATTGTAACTTTCAAGTTCACAATTACCAAACTTATTTTGCTGATTCAATCCTTTAGATGGTACTGAATGACTCTGAAAATGTACGTTAAATGTTTTCTGACCTTTTTAAATGAACATTGTTAAGTTGAGAAAAAATCATACCGCCTCAACCATTTGATATACCCATCCCTTCCCAGATTAGATAGTGCCAACTTTGAGCATACCTCTTCAGATCAGCCTATTTTTCTGTAGCTAAATATTTTGAAAGATCTTAAGGGCAATGATAGGTCAGCAGGGGGATGATATCACATACAATATCGTCGATCCATACCACAAACAATGTAGGAGGGAGGTGCATCGGTCATGTGGGTGACACACGGTAGGAGCCATAAAATTCGACAGATTGCCACAGCAATTGTATAAGAATTAAGAATAGACGATGAATTTCTAATAAAACATCCATACAACTGCCAAAGCTTTATCAATTTTCTGAGAAGCAAACATCTTTGGGCTTCAACTTTCTAAACGCCTCATTCGTCGCAATTTGCATTTCAAAGCCAGAATTCTTTTGAATCAGCCTCGATTTAGATAAACCAATGGGAAAAGAGAGGAGGTTCGGCGGGTAAAACAAAATGGACGAAGGCTTAACTGGCATGAATGTGGCATCGCGAGAGAGCAGCCCGGCTACCACTCCTCATGCAGCTAGTGATACGTCTAGAGGAAGCTCAGTATCTTCAGACCTTCAAAGAGAATATGAAGACATCTTGAGATATGCCATTGTGACACCTAAGTTTGACACAGCACTTCCAAATGTGTACCAAAGCAACATTGATGGTACGGAATCAAAACGACTATCCACGTTAAGCACCATTGCAGAAGTTTCTATGCCTGATAGAAGCCGGTCGAAATGTGAAACAAGTGAGAAAGAAGAAGAAGAAAGTGAATCAGCGAGTGAAGTGGATGAAAGGGGTGTGAAACATGCTGTTGCAATAGGAAGAATGGCCCAATCTGCTCAAAAAGAAGGTATCGTTTTCCATACATTGAAAAGAGAGTTGGGAAAAACATCCATCGAGGAAAGCAAGATCTTTTTATTCACAAGTGGATGTAGATTTACTAATTATGATTATAATAAGTCAAATAAAATTTTGGAGTGTGTACATTTTTCATCTTCATAATGATAAGGATAATGTTTAGTTTTTAAACTTCATAAGCTAAATATACGTCTCGCTGACTTTCAGTAATTGCAGAGGCTTCTAAAGACAATCAAAAACAAGAGAAGAGAGAAAAGTGCCTAATTTGGACAGAAAGAGGTAAAGAAAGTAGAGGATTTTCATAAAAGGTTAACCTATGGTTTGTTATGCATGCAGAAAATTCATTGCATCGTACAACTAATTATATCTAGTTGAGTGGTTATCTAGAAATTTAAATGGTTTTTGTCAATAGCTAATCTGTTTCACATCTAATCAATGTTTCCATAGTTATAACAATAAAGATGTTTTTTGTGACCATAAGACATAAGACAAGAATTTTCATTTTCAACCAAATGAAGAATTACAAGGAATTGTAATCAACCTTACATACGATTAATGAAAACTGACTTAAACTGGAATGAAACTATTGAATAGAAAAACAAAATCAATTGAATGCCAAATTGAACGAAGAGAAAGTGATTACATCAAATGTTATGAACTAAATGGTTGGAAAGGGGTCTTATAGCAGAGCTAATTTGTAGACCCGCACCCGGCTGATCTGACTGACCCAGGCTTACTGACCAAAAGCCTAGTTGCTATGTTTAGCTGCTGCGAAGGAAAGAAACTGCTATATCAATAGTAACGAAGTATTTTGTGACCAGAGTTTTTTTCACTTTTTTTTCAGTACGACTCAAACGCCAGATTTGAAAATATGCGCCTTGGGTTTCTTTTATTGGTCATATTAATGAAGACAGGGTCGTGTTTTAGACAATTAAATGCTTTGGTACCACTGTATCATAGAGTGCTTAGCCCATGGGTAGTGGTGTTGAATTTTTGCGTATGAAGTCCTCTAGCAGATGAAAGACAAGTCAATTGATTGTGCACATTTCTGATCCTTAGGAAGAGCCAGTTTAAGCCATTTGGCAATTGATTCTTTTCAAAGTCGTGCACAAACAGTAATTCCTGAAGCTTTTTAAGTTTCTGAAATGCTGTGATGTGTGGTCATTGCATCTCGAATAAGTGATTGTTTGTATAGCCCATTTTTGGAGTGTACGAACCCAATTAAGTTGGACATCTGTTGCAGTTTTCCATAGATGATTTTTCATCATGATGCAATTTAGATGATGTTGGTTGGTATCTCTCTTTATTCATTTTAGGATTCAAAATTTTACACATTTCAATCTTACTTTTTAGGTGATGTGTTTCCATTCAATGGTAAAGTTGGTGATGAATTTTTCTCTAGCAAATCATCTTCTCCCTCAACAACATTTACAGAAAATTATGAAGACAGAATTGATGATGACCTTTTAAGAATGGAAAACTTAATGGATGCATGGTGCTTGGAGCTCAAAAGGAATGTGCTAGTATGTTTTTCAGTAAATAATCTAATATTTTTAGCTTTATTTTTAGCTTTATAGAAAACCTGTTGGTTGACAACTCAAGAAATCTTTGTTTAGCAAGCAAGTCTGTAGTGACTTAGCTTTCTTACCCTCATATTCGCTATCTATGCCGTCATTACCACCTTGCTTAAGATACAATTCTATTCATTGAATCAATTGTTATTTCCTGTCATAATTTCCACCAATTCATCACCTATTCATCTACTTGCGTCATTCACAGCGTCATCCCACCCTTCCGCTACTATTCTTACTCGATGAGTTTGGTAATTTTATCTCTTTGTTTTTTGCCTATATAAACATGTATTACATTTCAATAAGTTAGTCAGTTAGTCAGTCATTCAAGCACAACAGTATTAATCGTCGTCTCTCTGACTCCGTGTTCTCTGCACGTTAAATAAGACTGCAAGGCAAGAATCGTCCATGTGGGTTGAATCAAACAGCAGCTTTTTAGGACCAGTTTCATATGCACGCCTTGAAACTGGTGATTCCTAAAAGTCTATGCACGCAACTCAACATTGCTATTTTGACTGATAAGACAAAATATCATTCTTGTAAGGTGTGAAGATGATACAATATATTACAATGTAAGGGATAGAGTCATTTCTGCCATAGCTGCACAGCATTAGATCAGAGTGATTCAATCAAGCCTATTTTTTTACCAGTTTCTATTTGATTTTTCCAGGGAGAGTTTTCAAATTCTAAACTTAAGCAGTTGGAGATACTAAAACAAAACCTTGCATTGCAAAACAAAAGGTTAAGTAAACAGGTTTCTCTTCCATCTTTGTTTACTGTCTTCTTAAGGCCTTGTCAAAAGTTATTTTTTTGCAGTGAAATCACAAATAAAAATCATGAGTTAAGAAAGATATGAGATCTAAGAGGGATGAGAATTTACAGATTTCATTATTGGAACATTCAAGTCTCAATTGGGGATGCATATTTGTTTTTAGGCAGAAGGCAGAAGAAGATGCACTAAGCAATCAGATAGGAAGTCAAAATGAACTTCTTCACACTTTTGAAAAATCAATTCATCAGAAAGATGTTGTCATCACTAATCTTACAAATGCACTTGAGATACAGGTAAGAACTTTTTATTGATGGAGAATGCCTTTTCTTGCAATTGATAATAGATTGTGGTTTAATTTCTAGCAGTAACTTCTGCTTCAAAAAGATAACACTGGTCAACACTAAATTTGGTAACTTTGTTTTTGAGACCATTTAGAACAATTTTGCTGCACTAAATCCAATAATTGCATCAGTCCTATTCAATCTGGTCAACTTCTTTATATATCCCCATATCATTTTTTTTTCACTTTTGTGTTCATACACTAACATCTTTATAATGTAAAGCCTTGTTTAGATCAATTGAATGATTTGGTTTGTGATATTAATTTTTCAAAGTCATCGACTGAACTGTTGGTATCCAGACCGAGGTCAAAAATCTCCATTCTGATAGTTCTTGTGTCACTTTCTACCGTAGCTGGTACAACAAGTACCTTCCTTTTTTCTCTGCAGAAAGGTTTTGGCATCCTGAACTGGTATTTGTTAGCTTCTGCATAAACATAAGGAAACAGCCTATGACTGCATTCATATAGACTTTTGACTGATAACAGCAAGCAATCATTAAAATATGTTCTGCTGCATAATGACAATTAAGATGCTTCTTTAATAAGGAGGAAGTTACCTTTATGGGATGATCTTGCACCATACAATGCAAAGAATGTCATCAAGGAGCCACTCGTATGCAGAGACAGGATCTTGCTCCCACCATTGCGATTGAGCATGACTTGATGAAATGAATCACCAAAGCTCTGGGAAATGAGGGGGAAAACTTTGCATATCTGTGCCAGGCGTTTCCTGGTTTCACAATTGCAAAGTTGAGACCTGGCATCTCTGACGGTCCACTAATTCAACTCACAAGAGATTCCGATTTTAAAATCGCAATAGCTAAAAAAGAACTGAAAGCTTGGAAGGCTTTCTCCATGTTGTTGAGAATTTTCTTTTTCTTTTTTTTTAGTGAGTTATGTTGGGGAAAGGCCATACTGGCCTATACAAAGCCCCAACATAGAAGGAAGAAAGCGAAAGGCTAAGAGGAGATGGAGATTAGATCAAGTTTATTGGTCTTAGATTTGAAAGATGCCAAGTTGTAAGATTCAGGAAAGCAAGAAGGAAGCAAGACATTCCATAAATTGCATGTTCTTGGGACCAATGATGGTTTGTGAGATAGAGTTCGTAAGATAGGCAGTGAAACTTGGAAAGGCTGTGAATGATTTGAGCTTCTGGTGGTCCTGACACTCCTCAGAGGAACTGGAATAATCTCCCTGATTGTTTTTATCATAGAAAATGATCTTTCAGCACTTACTGTCTTTGTGGAGATGATGCAAATAATTGGATGTGCTTCTTAAAAGTTTGGAAATGCTTTGTACAGGCGACTTCCATGCATATATTGATGCAGTACTGTGTGACTCCTGTACTCCTCACAACAATCTTGCCGGCTAGCAGAAAGTCCTTTCGATTTCAAAGTCCTTCGGGCTGCAAAGAAGTCGCAGATGATATTCGAAAACGAACGTCGATTCTTAAGTAACTGGGTTAAATAACCACGATGGGAAAGAGGTTGGAGAGATTTGGTGAGGTTAGGATTGTTGGTGAGACGAATGACTTTGGATTGGACTTTGTCGAGAAGACAGAGAGTGGACTTTGGAGCGCCACCCCAGACGTGGGAGCAGTACTCTGAAGAAGGATGGATTTGAGACTTGTATATATTTAAAAGGTGAGAAGATGAGAAAAACCCGCGGGCTCTGGCGAGGAAACTGAGGTTTTGAGATGCATGCGTAGCAAGGGAATGGATGTGAGTTGTCCAAGTGCGATTAGATGAAAGAGAAAGACCAAGTTGTGTGAAAGAAGTTGAAGTGTCCAGTTCATCACCATTCACAAGGACAGGTGGAAAGTTTTGGTTGCGTTTACGTGAAATGACAGCCTGTTTCGTCCTGCTTTGGTTGAACGAAACTAGGTTGTCTTTGCCCTACTTCTCAATAACTGTCAGATCATTGGAGAGAAGAGAGGCTGAAGTGTTCCTGTGGAGTTGGATATTGGTGGAAGCATGGTCATTTGGATTGAACGAAAACAAAGAACTTAGGAAGGTATCATCAGCATAGGAATGAATGCTAGAAGACGTAGAGGTGAGCAGGTCATTTCTGAAGAGAATGAATAGTACCGGGGAGATGAAAGAGCCCTGGGGTACACCAGCATTGATAGAGTGCAGATTGGAGAGGAAGCCATCCACTCTGGCGGCAATTGACCTATCAGAGAGAAACTATGAATCCATTTAATGAGATTTTAATGGAGACCAAACATCGGTAGTTTAGCGAGAAGACCCTTGTCCCAGACGCGACCAAAGACCTTGGAGATATCGAGAGAGATCATTCTGCTCTCACAAAAGGATTCTAGAGCACAGGACCAGACATGGAGAGAATAAGCAAGAAGATCACCAGTAGACCTGGCTTTTCGAAAGCCATACTGGTGATCAGAGAGAAGATTGTTTGTTTCATGGAAGGTAAGAAGTTGCATAGTTATGATGGTCTCCATTGTTTTAGAGATGAGTGAAATGATTGCAATGAGACGATGGTTGAGTGGATTAGACTTGTCCCCTTTTTTGGGATAGGAAAGACATGGGCTAGTTTCCATGAGGTGTGAAATGTACCAATAGTGTAGGAAAGCTGGAATAATTTGTTAAGAATAGGGGCAAGCTCAGGAGCACAGATTTTGAGAACTATTGCTGGCATACCATCAGGGCCCTTAGATTTGGAGGTGTCGAGCTGGAGAAGGGCTTTGCAGACTTTTCGTGTAGATAACTTAATGGCTGACATGGTGAATTTTGAAGGGAGGAAATAATTAGGTTGGAGCCCTTGGTCGTCCGGGATGGAGTTGGAAGCTGATGCAAAAAGATTGGCCTTGGACGAAGGAGTGGTTGAAGAAGACTCAGAGTTGCTTTTAGTGGAGGGAAAGATGATTGGGAAAAGTTTTGGGAGACAACTTTGGCCATAGAACAAAAGGAGTGACAGCCAGCCTGGCAGGAAGCGATTTTGTTGTTGATGCGCTGGACGAAAGATGATTTGGTATTTGGCAGTTTTGATGGTTTTGGAGCAAATGTTGCGTGAGTGGATGAAAGAAGTTCTTTAATATTGTGTTTGAAGTCGCTTCCATTCCTTGAAGTGGTGGTTTTTGTTATTCACAGCTTTGGCGTACTGTGAATTGAACCACTTATGGGAACTGTCTTTACCAGGCTTGTAAGAAGAGGGAGTTTGATGTGAGGAAAAGATTATGAGTATTTGCTTTGTCTCCTGCACGATCAGGAGCGCATGTAGGCTCTGAAATTACCTGTGTTAAGTCATTGACAATGGCAAAGGCCTCAGCATGCCGACCAGCAGGGTTGGTGACATTAGAGGAATTGTTGAGCCAGTCAGAGTTGTGGACGTTGAAATCACCAAGGACAATGATTTCATAGCGTGGAGACTGTAAAGTGATGGTTTCGATTCATTTAGAAAGGTGGTCGAAAGAAAGGTCATCATTTTTTGAGTTTGGAGAGCGGTATAGAGTGCAAATGCACTTTGTGGCATGAAAAAGGAAATTTTCAACCAGAAGAGTTGAAAGCCAGGATCAGAAAAATCGAATTGTTTGAGGTGTAAGGTCTGCACATCAGAGCGAATAAATGCGCAAACCCCACTGGTAGGGAAGAAGGAGGAAAATAACTCATAGCCTGAGCATGTGAGATGGGGAGAGAGAACGGTGCTGTTACTGGAATCGAGAGGTTTGATTTTTTTGTTTCAGTGAGGAAGAGTGCATGGAGATTATGGATTGGAGATGATGGCGTACTGAGTTGATCATGGAAGATAGTCCGCGTGTGTTGCAGAATGAGATGGAAAAGAGCTTAGGTGCCACGTTAGTTGCTGCAGTGGAGTTGTTGTTCATATTATTTTGAGTCATGTTAAAAGAGTGGCGAGTGGTGGTTGGAACAGTCAAAATGACAGTGACAGCGGTAATCTGAAAGCCCTTGAGGATTCCCTTAGCTATCCTGTGGCCTCAGCAGGCCCCCCCGGGGCGAGCTAATATTGGCTCCAGTTGTGAAGTGGCAGAACAGGCAGCCCGAGATGATACACCAGCGGTTGAGGCAGCCTCCCAATGCGCTACCAATGGGTTTGGGCCTCTGTACGATCTGGCGGCGGGGCCTGCAGTGCACCCTTTCCTACGGTACCCTCAGGTATAGGCAGAGAACGGACTGGTAAATCAGTCTCCTGCAGTCCTTGTTCATAATGACAAACCAATCACAAGTGCTGGCATCTCCACCCTAGAGCTAAAAGTTACATAGTCAGTGAAGGCACCAAAAGGTAGAATGGTGGTACTGCCCCGGACGATGAGTAAAACTTATCTACCACCTACTTTCTTGGTAACAACAAGTGGAAAAATTACGAAAAGCTTGTCGACAATAGCAGTGTCCGTGGCCCAGTGGTAGACTGCTCGCTTTGTTAGAGGTAGGTCGGGGCTCGATACCGGTCGGGTCATACCAGAGACTTGAAAAATGGTACATGCTTTTTCCCTGTTTAGCATTCAGCACTTCGGGAAAGAGCATGGGAGTGAAACACACAGTGCTACCAGATGGCCAGCGCCTAACTGTAGCATTCATTGTGCTTGCACAGCTGTGTGGCCCAAAATCTAATGAAGCGGAGATTGGCACTACCCTATCCACCCAGAATGGTGAAGGAAGGAACTTTGACTTTGACTTTTGTGGACAATGTGCTGACTGGTGTTGAAAACGTTGGATGCAACATAACCATCAAGCTTTACTGCCTGTTCTTGCATCTGGATTGGTTTCCTGGCAATCTTGGATCATTTATTTATGAGCAGGGGGAGATTACATCAAGACATGAAAGAGATAGAAACCAGGTTTCAATTTCAGTGGAATGCAATCACGGTGGCTGATTACTGCTGGAATCTGAAGAAAGATATTTCAGCTGTTCACTATTCCATGATTTTCAAGGTCTGTTTTGTGATATGCTGATTCATCATGAAGGGACCTTTTACTATCCATTCTAACATTGATTTTCATATGGATCATTTACAGTAAAAAAAGCTGATAAGGAACGAGATTTTTCTGTTAATATCCGATTTCAGTGAAGAAGTACCAGCAGCTAAAGTAAAAAAATTTAACCAACTTTGTGGCAATGTCAATTTGATATAAAGGCCAATTTCGTATGAAACCTTGACCTGATACAGAGGAACTGGTGTTATTTTTGAGTGAGCATTGCAAAGATTTTTCAGTCTGTTAAGGATCCTTAGGCAGTTTTCAAAAGTATTTTTAGTGGCTCAGTGTAATCATTACAAACAGCAGACACTTGTCTTTAAGGATTGGTCCCCCAATCGCAAACTGTTCTTCTGTTTTTTAATGTATTTGATACTTTTTAATTGTTGCCACAGAAAGATAAGCAAGAGAAGCTAAAAATCTTGTTGACATGGAAGTTGAAACACAATGATGAAAAGAGAGAGAATTTTTCTTCAAAACTGGCTGCAAAGCATTACCAGAAGAGTTTATTATCAAAGGTTTGGGTTGGCTGGAGGAGCATCATTGAAATGAGATGGAAACAAAGAGTGGAAAGAGCCTGTCAAGTGTGTTACCATCCCCTTTTTACAATCCCTTTTTACCATCCCCTTTTTACAATCCCTTTTTACCATCCCCTTTTTACAATCCCTTTTTACCATCCTCTTTTTACCATCCCCTTTTTACCATCCATTTTTTACCATCCCATTTTTACCATCCCCCTTTTACCATCCCCTTTTTGCCATCCATTTTTACCATACCCTTTTTACGATCCCCTTTTTACCATCCATTTTTACCATTCCCTTTTTACCATCCATTTTTACCATCCCCTTTTTACCATCCTTTTTTTACCATGCCCTTTTTACCATCCATTTTTTACCATCCCATTTTTACCATCCCCTTTTTACCATCCATTTTTACCATACCCTTTTTACCATTCCCTTTTTACCATCCATTTTGTCCATCCCCTTTTTACCATCCATTTTTACCATCCCCTTTTTACGATCCCCTTTTTACGATCCCCTTTTTACGATCCCCTTTTTCCGATCCATTTTTACCATCCCCTTTTTACCATCCATTTTTACCATCAATTTTTACCATCCCCTTTTTACCATCCCCTTTTTACCATCCATTGTTACCATCCCCTTTTTACGATCCATTTTTACCATCCATTGTTACCATCCCCTTTTTACCATCCATTTTTACCATACCCTTTTTACCATCCATTGTTACCATCCCCTTTTTACCATCCATTGTTACCATCCCCTTTTTACCATCCATTTTTACCATCCATTGTTACCATCCCCTTTTTACGATCCATTTTTAGGATCCATTTTTAGGATCCATTTTTACCATCCCCTTTTTACCATCCATTTTTACCATACCCTTTTTACGATCCCCTTTTTACGATCCCCTTTTTACCATCAATTTTTACCATTCCCTTATTTACCATCCATTTTGTCCATCCCCTTTTTACCATCCCCTTTTTACCATCCATTTTTACCATACCCTTTTTATCATCCATTTTTACCATCCCCTTTTTACCATCCATTTTTACCATCCCCTTTTTACCATCCCCTTTTTACCATCCATTGTTACCATCCCCTTTTTACCATCCATTTTTACCATCCCCTTTTTACCATCCATTTTTACCATCCCCTTTTTACCATCCATTGTTACCATCCCCTTTTTACCATCCCCTTTTTACCATCCATTTTTACGATCCCCTTTTTACCATCCATTTTTACCATCCCCTTTTTACCATCCATTTTTACCATCCCCTTTTTACCATCCCCTTTTTACCATCCATTTTTACCATCCCCTTTTTACCATCCATTGTTACCATCCCCTTTTTACCATCCATTTTTACCATCCCCTTTTTACCATCCATTTTGTCCATCCCCTTTTTACCATCCCCTTTTTACCATCCATTTTTACCATACCCTTTTTACCATCCATTGTTACCATCCCCTTTTTATCATCCATTTTTACCATCCCCTTTTTACCATCCATTTTTACCATCCCCTTTTTACCATCCATTGTTACCATCCCCTTTTTAGGATCCATTTTTACCATCCATTGTTACCATCCCCTTTTTACCATCCATTTTTACCATACCCTTTTTACGATCCCCTTTTTACGATCCCCTTTTTACCATCAATTTTTACCATTCCCTTTTTACCATCCATTTTGTCCATCCCCTTTTTACCATCCCCTTTTTACCATCCATTTTTACGATCCCCTTTTTACCATCCCCTTTTTACCATCCATTTTTACGATCCCCTTTTTACCATCCCCTTTTTACCATCCATTTTTACGATCCCCTTTTTACCATCCCCTTTTTACGATCCCCTTTTTCCGATCCATTTTTACCATCCCCTTTTTACCATCCATTTTTACCATCTATTTTTACCATCCCTTTTTCTTCCTATATTTTGTTGCACTGCATTTGATTTCATTGCCCTTAGGTAGGTTTTAGTCTGCTGCACTTAGTTTCATGGTAGTGAATTAACCTTTATGGTGTATTTTTTACTAAATGTTATTCAGTCCTATTAAGTAAGCTAAAATTGAACAAACATGTCGCCATACTGTATGACTTCCATTGAGGCTACTGTTGTAAGGGAAGCACTACCTCGAACTGGAATCAACTTCTTCGGATTGGTTTTTAATGAGTTCCAAACTATTTCTTATTCTTCATTCAAGGCCAGGTCACAGGAAATTTGCATCAAGCTTACCGAAGATTATGAAGAAAGATTGCAAGCAGTGAGTGAACATTAACTCCTCTTTTCGGAAGTAATCAATTTAGATTGGTTTAGCTGCAACAATGTGGACAGCTCTATTTTCTTCTTTTTTCAGCACTTCTGTCGTCTGCATCTTCTTTCCTCGAAAAATTGCTGTTGTTTCCTTCTTGCGTACTTCACGAACTCTATCTCACAAATCTTCATTCATCCCAAGAACGTGCAATTTATGGAACGCCTTGCCTTCTTCTTGCCTTCCAGAATCCTGCAACTTGCCATCTTTCAAATCTAAGATCAATAAACTTGATCTTATCTCCCTATCTTTTTAGCTGCTCGCTTTCTTCTTTCTTCCTATGTTGGGGCTTTGTATAGACCACCATAGCCATAGACTACGTAATACTCCTCTCCCTTCCTAGACCCGTGCCCAGCCTGTGCCACCGTAATTTCATTAGCTTTATGACCAACACTTGCGCTCTTTCTGCCTTTTAATCAACTCCAGTTTATTCTCAGCATCCAGTTAGAATAATTACCACCTGCACGTTTGATTTCAATTGATTGATTTTTTGAGAATCTTCAGCTTCATGTGAAATTTTTTTGATTAAAGTTGCAGAAGTCTTTGGAAACTGCGCGTCTTGAAATTGCGAGTTTGCACAGTGAAAGAGACAATTATGAAGAGACAATGAAGAAAGCATTTATGAGAGGAGTGTGTGCATTGAATATGGAAGCGATGAATATGTTTAAAGAAAAAGCAAATGAAGATGGCGATGAAATAGCTAAATCAAAAATCCCCGATTGTCAAAGTAGGTTTCATTCTAGATACCTTTAACCTGAAACTTCCAATGTGAAATCATAACGCTAATTAATTCATACATTGTCATATTTCCTTTAGAGTGCCAAATTTTCTCTTTCAATGTTTATTTAATCTGTCAGTCAGTCCGTCAGTCAGTCTGTTCGCTAGCAAGGAATGATTCCAGTCTGCTCTCATTAAATCTAATCAATTCAGCACAAGAGATTGGTGCTACAAAAGCCTCAGTTTTACAAGAATCACAGAATCGATCAGATGTCAAGAGTTATGGTAAAAATTCAAAAAAAACGGTTCACTTGAAAGCGATCGGAAAGGCTTCGTTGGGCAGCAAGATGTCACGAAATGAAAAATCAGGTGAACTCAATTTTTTGCATTAATGCTCAAAATTACTTTTTTATATGAAAATATCGTGTTAACATCTGAGCACCGAAATAACGGACTGGTTAGCCTGAGCCGATAGTTTTCCCGTGTCTTCATGATTAATAGAGCTCAATCTTATTCTAGAGTCATAAAGACCATAGCACTACATATGAGACATGCCAGAGTCACTATTTCCTTTAGCGGTAAGGGCATTGCTCTGTAGCAAAGACACTTGCTCAACAACCCTATTTCCATTGAAAAGAGCCGCTAACTTTCTCTAATTCCAAGCTTAGGAATCACGAGGTATTGCCGCATTGAGAGATAAACTGCTATGAAAATTCCCGATGAGTAATGCTTTTCAGTGTCCTAGTATCTATCTTAAGGTACTAGGTAGAATGAATCATTTAAGGTGCTGTTAATTGCAACTTCTTTGCTTTGATCTCATGTATCTTAGGGAACATTTAAGATTTATTTTAGCAGCCATAAAAGAGCTAAATGTATAGTAGTGATTGGTGATAAATTTTCATGTAGGAAATGATGCTTGCCAACCAATGATTACATCAGTGTATGTCGAAAAACACAATGGGGATCAGAAAATGGCAAGATCAAGTGAGATTCCAAAGCAAATGGGATTGAATAAATCAAGAATCATTCGCCAGATGAATGGGAAAGGAGTGAAACAGACAACTAAAGTGGTTGATTGAAGTTTGACCGAATCATGTCTTTTTATGTAACCGTCTGTCGCTTTTTGATTTTTCCGTATTAATTCTATATATTATGACGGTGTATTTTTGTCGTGATTTCCTACCAAAACTTATGCTATGATGCAATGATGTAACTGCAACTGGTTACCAATAGGTTGACAAATTTTAGTTGAAAAAGTAGTAAAATATTGACCTACTTAGAATAACTTTATTATATTGAATTTCAAGAGAAAACTTCTAGTGTTTTAAAACAATGTATCCATTGTTCATCGTTGTTTAAACCAATTAACTCACTCCATCTGGGCTAAAAACTGCTCTTGGCTGTGCCTATTCCTTCAGTCCTACTTAAGTTTGAAGTTCATGCAGTATTCATGGCAAAGGCCGCCACACGTCAAAGGTAGAGGCTAGCAGAGTTAAATTCCAATTTTGAGCCGTCAATGGACACAATTTTCTGCAAGGCATACGAGAAGAGCATAATAATAATGATAATAATAACAGTCATAAAATAAGCATTCATCAAGGGTAAAACCTTATCAGTGCAAAAGGCACTGTTATAACCAAGGACTCTGTCCTAAATAAAACGATTTATATTCCTAAAAATGAAACCAATTTAAAGTTAGTTTAGGAACAATGCTAGTAACAATAGCTGTGAATAACAAAAACCACTACTTCAAGGAATGGAAGCGACTTCAAACCCAATATTCAATAATTTCTTTCATCCACTCACGCGAAATTTGCTCCAAAATGATCAGAACTGCCACCTTTCTAAATGAATCGAAACGATCACTTGACAGTCTCCACGCAATGAAATCATTGTCCTTGGTGATTTCAACGTCCACAACTCTGACTGGCTCAACAATTCCTCTAATGTCACCAACCCTGCTGGTCGGCATGCTGAGGCCTTTGCCATTGTCAATGACTTAACACAGGTAATTTCAGAGCCTACATGCGCTCCTGATCGTGCAGGAGACAAAGCAAATACTCATAATCTTTTCCTCACATCAAACTCCCTCTTCTTACAAGCCTGGTAAAGACAGTTCCCATAAGTGGTTCAATTCACAGTACGCCAAAGCTGTGAATAGCAAAAACCACCACTTCAAGGAATGGAAGCGACTTCAAACACAATATTAAAGAACTTCTTTCATCCACTCACGCAACATTTGCTCCAAAACCATCAAAACTGCCAAATACCAAATCATCTTTCGTCCAACGCATCAACAACAAAATCGCTTCCTGCCAGGCTGGCTGTCACTCCTTTTGTTCTATGGCCAAAGTTGTCTCCCAAAACTTTTCCCAATCATCTTTCCCTCCACTAAAAGCAACTCTGAGTCTTCTTCAACCACTCCTTCGTCCAAGGCCAATCTTTTTGCATCAGCTTCCAACTCCATCCCGGACGACCAAGGGCTCCAACCTAATTATTTCCTCCCTTCAAAATTCACCATGTCAGCCATTAAGTTATCTACACGAAAAGTCTGCAAAGCCCTTCTCCAGCTCGACACCTCCAAATCTAAGGGCCCTGATGGTATGCCAGCAATAGTTCTCAAAATCTGTGCTCCTGAGCTTGCCCCTATTCTTAACAAATTATTCCAGCTTTCCTACACTATTGGTACATTTCACACCTCATGGAAACTAGCCCATGTCTTTCCTATCCCAAAAAAGGGGACAAGTCTAATCCACTCAACCATCGTCTCATTGCAATCATTTCACTCATCTCTAAAACAATGGAGACCATCATAACTATGCAACTTCTTACCTTCCATGAAACAAACAATCTTCTCTCTGATCACCAGTATGGCTTTCGAAAAGCCAGGTCTACTGGTGATCTTCTTGCTTATTCTCTCCATGTCTGGTCCTGTGCTCTAGAATCCTTTTGTGAGAGCAGAATGATCTCTCTCGATATCTCCAAGGTCTTTGGTCGCGTCTGGGACAAGGGTCTTCTCGCTAAACTACCGATGTTTGGTCTCCATTAAAATCTCATTAAATGGATTCATAGTTTCTCTCTGATAGGTCAATTGCCGCCAGAGTGGATGGCTTCCTCTCCAATCTGCACTCTATCAATGCTGGTGTACCCCAGGGCTCTTTCATCTCCCCGGTACTATTCATTCTCTTCAGAAATGACCTGCTCACCTCTACGTCTTCTAGCATTCATTCCTATGCTGATGATACCTTCCTAAGTTCTTTGTTTTCGTTCAATCCAAATGACCATGCTTCCACCAATATCCAACTCCACAGGAACACTTCAGCCTCTCTTCTCTCCAATGATCTGACAGTTATTGAGAAGTAGGGCAAAGACAACCTAGTTTCGTTCAACCAAAGCAGGACGAAACAGGCTGTCATTTCACGTAAACGCAACCAAAACTTTCCACCTGTCCTTGTGAATGGTGATGAACTGGACACTTCAACTTCTTTCACACAACTTGGTCTTTCTCTTTCATCTAATCGCACTTGGACAACTCACATCCATTCCCTTGCTACGCATGCATCTCAAAACCTCAGTTTCCTCGCCAGAGCCCGCGGGTTTTTCTCATCTTCTCACCTTTTAAATATATACAAGTCTCAAATCCGTCCTTCTTCAGAGTACTGCTCCCACGTCTGGGGTGGCGCTCCAAAGTCCACTCTCTGTCTTCTCGACAAAGTCCAATCCAAAGTCATTCGTCTCACCAACAATCCTAACCTCACCAAATCTCTCCAACCTCTTTCCCATCGTGGTTATTTAACCCAGTTACTTAAGAATCGACGTTCGTTTTCGAATATCATCTGCGACTTCTTTGCAGCCCGAAGGACTTTGAAATCGAAAGGACTTTCTGCTAGCCGGCAAGATTGTTGTGAGGAGTACAGGAGTCACACAGTACTGCATCAATATATGCATGGAAGTCGCCTGTACAAAGCATTTCCAAACTTTTAAGAAGCACATCCAATTATTTGCATCATCTCCACAAAGACAGTAAGTGCTGAAAGATCATTTTCTATGATAAAAACAATCAAGAGTTATCGAAGAAGCAGCATTGGTCAAGAGCGACGCACAGGATTTTCCATGCTTTCAAGCGAGAGTGACATTGCTGAAAGATTGACTTATGACGAGGTACTTGACTTATTTGGAAAGGTTTAGGAAAGGGGGCCTAAAATTAGATGAACATATGGCGAACATGCAACAGTAGAGAATTTAACTATTGATATAAAATATGGTTCTGCAACCTTCAAAATTAATGGTGTGTTTCTATTCAGTTCAACCATTCATTTGCTTAAAATTGGCCAGAGAAAGCGTTTGCAGTAGCTATGAAATGAAACATTGTTTTGCTAGCAGGAAAAGGCAGTCACAGGGCAAAGCATAAATTGCAAACAAAGACTTAATTTGGAACATTGCTCATGTTGCTTTCAAATATTACTTAATAGCAAATTTCACAACTTGATCATTCATATTCAAAGATATATGTCATTCCTGAAAAGTTTAGATTAAAGCAAATGAGCATAGATGTTTTTCTTAACGATGTAGACGGTGAAACTATAATATTAGAAGACGAAGAATTTTAGAAGGTCTTATCTATTCCCACCAGAAAAATTCAATTAAATGACAAAATTTACTGTATCATGTATAGTGAAGTGCTTTTGGGGATATTTAATGATTACCTTCAAAATCTATTGTTGCCTTTTTGACTTTCTGTAGAGAACAAGAGCAATTCGCTCTGTCTAATTAAATATATACATTAGATGCTTACATGGGCTCAGATTTCAATTAAGTAACGATGTGTTGAAGTAATTGATGCTAATAATCACTGTGGTCGCCATGTTGCCAATGTCTTGCTCTCCAAGCTTGACGTCAATCACCTGCCACGATCAACTTTTAGTTGCCTCGAAGCTCCTGGGAATCATTGATAAATCCATAATCCTTCAACTACCACTCGTCTCGTTACTGAATTTATTTATGAATTCTTCCTAGATATTGATTCCAACCAGCTGAAACTTCTGGTCAGCGATGCAGCAAGCTATATGCTCAAAGCAGGAAAAGAACTCAAGATTTTCGGCCTCTCTGTGGAGCATGTAAACACTCAAATTAACCACTTTTGCTGTTTAGTATGCTGCTTCACAAAATGCTGAAGCGCATAAGCTGTCCACCCAAACTCCTTGAAGCTTTTCATCTGTCAACATTTGGTACCGTTCAGCATGAGGAACAACACTCAAAGTCCTTTGAGATCAAGAGCGGTGTTAGACAAGGCTGCGTCCTCGTGCTCCCTCTCTTTGGGATCTTTTTCTCCTTAGTGCTAATGGACGCTTTCAGTGATTTTTCTATCGGAGTCTACAGCCATTCAAAGCGTTCAGGCGGCTTGTTCAACATCTGTCGTTGGTATGCTAAAACAAAGGTGCTGTTAGTACATATCTAGGAGCTTATTTTCGCTGACGATGCTGCCTTCGTGGCCCACAGTGGAGAGGAATCTTCAGGAGCTCATGAACCAGTTTGCCAGATCGTGCAACGAGTGTGGCCTTGTCTCAAGAATACGGTCGTGCTTTCTTGCAACTTTTTATCATTCTCAAGAAATTGCCATGCAACTCTATTATACAGACCAGCATTTCTCTAAACAGCACACCTCTGCAGAGTGCCGAAATGTTCTGCTACCTTGGATCTACCATCACGTCAATCATCAGCCTGGACAAGGAGATAAACATCCGTATAGGCAAAGCGTCCACCACCTTTAGCAGACTAAAAGGGCGAATATAAGGAAATGATTTGCTTTCAATCCGCACAAAGATATCAGTGTTCAGAGCTTGTGTTGCTTCGGCTCTGGCACGGCAGCGAATGCTGGACAGCATACGTAAACAAGAACGCCGTCTCAACACCTTCTACATGTACAGTATCCGTTGTATTCTAAAGGTCGATCACAAAGATCGTATCACCAACAAAGAGATTCTATCTCAAGCCGGATTGTCGTCTTAATTTGCCGTGATGAGGACCAAATGTTTGAGGTGGCTTGGAAACGTGAAGGGCATGGAGCTGCATCGCATCCCAAACGGGATCGCCTTCGGTGAGATAGCGAATTCCACTCGTTCCCGTGGAAGGCATCGATGAGGTCGATGCTGGCGAATTCATGTGACAGAAATTTAGAGACAAATGCCGAGCGTGCATTGGACTTGTGAGCCACAGCCGACACTGCAATGGACTCATTTTGAGAAACCATTCGCACCAAACATATTCTGTTAGGAATGACGTTTGCCAATATATTACAGCAATGTTGAACAAAAAAGAACATTTTTAATTTATACTACTGAACAATTCTACTTGATTACTCAGTTCTTTAATTATGGGCTCATCATTGTATTGTGCATACTAGCTGCCTCCTTGGCCCCCACTGCCCCCACTGCCCCCACTGCCCCCGTGCTTCCGGTGCCCATGCCAATTTTCAAATGCACACCGAGCTCAGTGCCAGACCTGAGTAGAGCCATTTTGATTTGGTGACATAAGCATAAAGTACCTTTTGAGTTGTTGTTTACGAACAAAGTGTAATGGCGGCGAATACACTTTACTGTGTTTGTAAAGCAGAATACCAAGAGGATGAGTTCATGATTGAATGTGATAAATGCAGAGATTGGTTTCATGGCAAGTAAGAAATTCGCCTTTTTGCTCTTTTCTTCTTCCTTTGATTTATTCTTTTTCGCTTTTTTGAATGATCCTGAAAGAAATCTTTACAGCATGATTGTATCGCTATGGTTTTTTCGATTCAAGATGTGTTGGTATTGATGAAAATGAGTCTCAGTTCATCGATATTTATCACTGCCCGTCGTGTGCAAAGCTTCACGGACCTTTGACATGTAAGTGTAATTGCTTCCTTTTGAATGAAGTGATTTTACTATACTGTTGTTTGTACATCGTCTGTCTTTCCAAAAACCGCTTCTTCCAAGGTCAGCATTGGCGCCAATCTTTCATCATTGTGTATTTGTTAAAGTAGAATCGTCAAATTGTGATGCCTTCAATAGATTGCAGCTTTGCTAATTTTTTTCAATCGTTCTGTATTTTCTTTTCAGTAAAAAGGAAACGTGCAAAAGGCAACCACAATGAACTCAGTCACGGCATTAAAGTCAGTTCCACGATTTTATCGGATGATACATAGCTCATTGCAGTATAACTCTTTTTAAACTTAATCAAATTAGTCACATCAATTCATTAAGAGTTAATTCATGGATAGATAGGTCTGGAAAATGTCGTTATTTATCAGAAGTACCCCTTTTTTGCAGCCAATATTTGCTGGAACAGTTGATTTTATTCGTCTCATAAAAGCAAAAGCATTTGCAGAGTAAGTTATCTCAATAATGAATTTATCATTAAAGTCTTTTCGTCTAATTTTTCTTCAAGCTATATGTTCTCCAATGAAAATAGCATCCTTATTTTCTTTGATCCATTATGATTTCCATTAATACTTTTGCCTTTTTCAGTTACAAAGACAAGATCGTTGTGCTTGAAAATGGATATTTTATGACTGTCCAATTTCTTGAAACAAATGGATTCAAAGACCCAATTCTGGTTCAAAAATCAGAAGGCCTTGATCTTGTTGTACCTCCAAAGAATTTTACTGTTTTTGATGTGGAGCAGCATGTTGGTAATACATTATATTTAAGAATGATTCATTTGATCTAAAACGCCCCCTTAGCTTAGTAAATAATTCATGGACAGGGAAGAAGACCCATATAGTTGCACATATAATCCAGTACTATCTGCCACATGACTATCTTATCAATAATTGAACTACATCTTGTGCCATGTTTATTATCTTGTTACCTTTGTGAGGACGCTTGTTAGACAGACATCCAGTAGGCACAAAAAAGGTGGCCATTTTGGAGTGAAAACTTTTAAAAGTTAAGTTTAGTGTAGCACTTTTTTGGCCCCTTTTGTCTTTTGTTTATAGGAGACCAATCAAGCAAGGTATGATATGATTTAAAATGATACAGTATAAGAAAATATGGTGTAATGAAATTTAAGATAGTATGTGTACTATAATGACATCTTTCAGCAATGGCAATGTTTTCCACTTTTCAGGCTCCTTGCATGAAGTCCATGTGATTGATGTTGCCAAACAGGTATCCCTAAGTCTAATTCTAAGATTTCAGTCCTTAAAGCACCTCTCCAGTGAAAACTTTTATTTTCAAATTAGATTCAGTTGAGTTCTCTGATTTGGAATCTGCAATTATTTTTCTGATATATCTCGTGCCGTTTTGGTTTTATAAAGGCTTAAAGTTCGTTTTCGAGTTCAGAATTTGCTGAAGAAAAATTCTTGAAGATTTGCTTAGTGACATCAACTGCCACACAACATTTTCTCATTCATTCGTTGTTCTTACAAGAATTTATCGGATTATGAACAAACTTACGGTTTCAATTTCCGATACACTGACACCACCTTCAAATGCAAGTCACTTAAAATTCAGAGATTCATAAATTCTCTAGGTTTATCGTGATATAACTTTTGACTTCTCTAAGTAGGTTTCAGTGTTTTTGCTTTTTCTGGTTTGTTTTCGGTGAAGTATAATTTAAAACGACCATAGCTTAAAAGCGGTACAAGATGTTAGAATAATAACCACACATTTGAAATCAGGAGACTTGATTATACCATATTGTAAAGTAAAAAATTTTCACTGGATAAGCCATTTGAAAATACTACGTTGTTTCAATTTATCAAAGGTACATTTTGGAAATAATTTTCTGTTTTAAATGTGATTCATGCTTTGGATGTAATCATGGCTTTCAGAATAGCTCATGTTTAATAACTGATTTGCTTGCCATTTTTTATTTTAGGATGACATGCGAATGAGAATGAGAGAGTGGACAGAGTATTACAATTGTCCCATACGAACAAAAGTCCTTAATGTCATCAGTCTTGAATTTTCAAACACAAAGTGAGTTCTGGTCGCTACTTTTTGCTTAATATTTTCTTATCATTATTTGTATTTCCATCTTAATTTCAATTTTTCTTTCCCTCTGTCTATTCCTTTTCTTTTCTTACCTTATTCCTTCTATTTTATGCTTTTTCCTTATATATCTCTTTTGCTCTTTTTACGTCACTTTCCTTGCTTCAATGTACTTAATCCTTCTATTTTTACTACTATTTTGCATCTTTATTTTTCATCTTACTCCTTCTAGATTTTTTCATTGCTCTTTTATGCGATTTAAGATGTCACAAATGTAATAGTTCTTCTGATTTATTCTAACCCTAGACTGTCACCATTGGTGTCTCCACCATCCATTGTAAGAAATATTTCTTGGGTTGAAAATGTTTGGCCTGAAAATTTCAATGAGGAAAGGTTCATACTAATTATTTTCGATTCAAATTTCTCCATATGTCTTTAATTCTTGTGCTGATAATCGTATAAGTGTGTATAGCTGCAAATGATTTGATTGTCATTAAATACATTAAATGTGTTTGATTTGTGTGAATCTATTGGCTAGGGGCTATGGCACACTCAAAGGGAAGGTGCATTTGTGCTATTTATGGTTGAAGGAATTTACCCTTGATTGCTTCTTCTTCAGTTAAGTCCTACTTCTTGAAGTGGGCACCTTCCCTATTTCAAAATAAGGGCTATGCATTGTCTAGGGACATTGTGATGCGAAACTAGTTTCATCATGCAACTTTTATTTTCTTAGCCCACATACTATGCCGTTTGTGCAAAAGTATTGTCTGATGGGTGTAAGAGATTGCTATACTGACTTTCATGTTGACTTTGGTGGAACATCTGTCTGGTACCATGTTTTGAGGGTATGCATTCTGTATTTCTTCCATCACTTTTCATATTTTATTCAAATAGGTTTCTTTGCCTTTTGTCTGAATGAATCTTAATTTCCTGATGGCAAAATATTTTGTTCATATTATGTGCTTATTTTTAGTGTTCATCTTTCTAGGGGGAGAAAATATTTTATCTCATTGAGCCAACAGATGAAAATTTGGCAAAATATGAGAGCTGGGTTTCTTCTGCAAATCAGAGTCAAATATTTTTTGGTGACCGTGTTAGCACTTGCATGAAATGTACTGTGAAGCAAGGTCAAACACTCTTCATACCTACAGGTTTGCCAAGTTGATTTATCTTTTTAGATTTAATGCTGATGATGACCTCTTTGGTTTAAGTGAGTTTTGCTTATGATGGAGCTTGGTTTGAGTGTTCAACAAACTAAATTACAAGTCTTTGTATAAGCTATCATTTTAATCCCAAATTATTTCACTTTTTACTACTATTGCATAGTTTCAAATCACTAAGTTATTAACTAAAAACTGAGTGCACTTGATTGTATTTTGTAAGGCTGGATCCATGCTGTGATGACTCCAGTTGACACACTTGTCTTTGGTGGAAATTTCCTGCATTCTATAAATATCAGATTACAGTTAAAGTAAGTTTATCTTTTTTCAATGTTTTTTGTTCTTATCTATTTTGTAAGTTGGCATTTGGTTGGGCGGATGGTCCTCGGTTGGGTCCAATCCTAATGCCTGTTTTTGTATGCTTTCTGCCTGTCTGTCTAGCAGTAGATTAGTAGCTTGTACAATGCTGGGAGTAAAATGCAACAGGGAAGGGTCCCTGCCCTCCCACTGTTGTGGTTTTGCGTTTTCTATTGCCGTTGTTTTCAATCTCCTAAATGACGCTTCAGGCTCATGCTTTCTCACAACAGATCCCTCCTTTAAACAATCACTAGGTGTTATTCTTTCATCTCCTTTTCTGAAGAGCATGCTACTCCTCTCATCTGTTTTCCTCCTTTTTACAATCTGGACCTTCTCCAAACTGTTCTAAATTCTTGAAGCTTATGTTGTGCTCTACTTGTGCAAAATTTAGTTGATTTGTTTAATATATCTGTAAACATAGCATCTACCCCCAAAGCAATTCATCCTCTCATCTGTTTTCCCCCTACCCCTCAGAGTGCAATTCAACTTGCAATTTTTAAATCTATATTTTTCTGCTGTTGCCAATTTTCTTGATAATTGGTTATAGTAATTTTCTGTTTCTTTCATTTTATTGCTTGACGTTTTAGGATTTATGACTTGGAACAGCGTCTGAATACCCCAATAAAGTTCTTGTTTCCAAATTATGAGACAACTTGTTGGTACAGTGCAAGAGCAATGTTGAAAAAGATTAAAGGTACTTCTTGGAAGCATACAACTTTTGCAGAACTATTTTTCCCATTTTCTGCACTTCTTGGAATGTTTTTCTTTCTGTTGCTATATAATTTTCTTATTTACAGTTCAATTGAGTAATCATTGCCAATACCTTATAGTACATTTTCCAAGATAGTTAGAGTGAACTGTATTCTGTTCAATTCCTGGTAGTCCTTAATTTTCATTCCTGGCTTTGCTGAGTACACGTGTGTGTGCATAGCATGCTGGATTCTTAGCTTAGCAGAAGAAGAGACAGAGCTACAAATCTTTTTATACATGCAAGTTTTTGTTTTGAAATGGTTCTACAACCCCTCCTTCCAATAGCGTTTTGTATTTTGAATTATGCAAAATTTCAAGCTACAGCCCTTGCAACATTAGTTTGCACATCTATCCACATCACGAAACCTCTTGTGTGGCTGCATATGACATCACACATCGTGTTTCAATTGTATGCATCATTCAGTTTTATAACTTGACAGGATTGCACTCAAATGCAAAGAAAACACCAGCTTTCTTACTGAAAGGGGTTTCTGAATTAGTCAGGTATTTGAAAATGTGGACTTACCAAAAAGAGGTAAAATTTTTCATTTCTTCTCTGTCCTTGATCCTTGAACAATATTAGCTATTGATTGAATAAAGCTTTCTCAAAGTGTACCTTGCAATATTCTAATAATTTTTATCGAAAGAAGTTGTTTGATATTCTTGTCAAGTGAGACCTTCTGCTTCCATATTCTAATTTGATTGAATTTTCTTCAGGAATATGTTAAGTTTCATAAGTTTCAAGTTCCATTGGAAGTAAATCCTTTGAAGTTGATAAAAGCTTTGGAAAAAGAGCTGAAACTTGACATGGTGAATGTTCCTTCTTTATTTACACTCTTCTTTATTCATATTAACTGTTCTTTAACTTCTTCGTTGCTTACATGAGCAAAGTTGATTCACTCATGGCATTTTCGCCTGCTTGGAATTAAATTCATAATTAATTGCATATATTTCATATTTTATATTGGATTCTTTTGAGGAGAATTGCCCTCCGTCCAAAAGCATTAATTACAATCTATGGTGAAAAGACAGTAAATTGAAACTCTGTTGATTAAATCGAAGTATGATACCATATTTGCAATCATTGAATATCAAGTGCAATAATTTTGTCCGTCTCGTGCGGACACTAACTTGATGAGCATTTTGAATTTCACAATGGAGAGTCATAATCGTTAACCTTGCTAAGCACAATGGCACCTGATGACGATGATGCAATAATTTCAAAATGTGCTTAACAATGAAAAAAATTAAATCCTCCTCTCTAAATAGTTTTCTTAAAACCATAGAGCGAGGATGTCTGCTTTTACTTGGCTAAGAGGCTTTTCCATAGTTTTGCACCTCTATAGGCGAAACATCTCTGGCCATTTTTTGACCTTTTCTTAGGTAATCCAATGTCGGTTCCTGTGTTACGAAGACTTAAACTTGAACGTTTCGAATTTCTTGCAAACAGGTCACACAGGTATTGCGGAGCCAGCTCATTGAAGGACTTGAAGACCCCCATTGTCTTAGAGTCATGAGTTAAAAGTTCCTCAATTGTCGACGCATTAGAGTCTTGGACTGCTTGTGTGATTTCATTGATGTTGACAGGGAAGAGGAGGGGGCCAAAACATGAGCCTTGTAGAAAGGCAAAACTGTTTACGGCTGGTTATACCAGGAGAGTTCACATTTCTGTACACCGTAAAGCTCCAACTTTTGGCACAGAATATTGTGATCTACAGGCCTTATGTCAATGAACACCAGACCATCGCTAATGGAGGTCGTCGCCCACGCAACCCTTCCATCGTTTCTTCAGTCTCCCGCGGTTTCTGGCACCCTAGGTCTCCATTCCCGCGGCTCTTCTTACCTGGTCTCCCGGTTCTCCTCTTTGCACGTGCCAGAACCATTTCAACCGGCTTTCTTCTAATTTTCGCTAATTAACGATCGCTACTTTTGTGGACCCTCTCAACCATACATTCTTTAATTTATCCGTTCTCGTTACTCCCGACAGTACCTGCACTTTGCTTGTATTCCACGTTCTCGCGTCGTAGAACCAGGCTTGTCCCACGGTCTTTCAGTAAACGAGGCCCTTGAGTGGCAGTGGCTCTTTCCTGTCGCAAATTATCCCCGTTGCTTTCTTCCATGGTCTTATTGCCCATATCTTCTTTGTTTAGGTACATGAAATGGCCTTGTTGTCAAGAGTAACTCCTTGCAAAGTCATGTTGTCATTGCCATAGTATATGGTTTTCTTTAGGCTGATCTTCAAACCGTTATTTTCAATTACCTGTCTCTACTTCCCCAAATCTTCTTGGAGGTCGTGACTTGTAAATTTGTTCAAGGCGACATCCTATGCTTCTTAGGCTTTTCAAGGCGTCCATTAACACTATGAAGACGAAGGGACTTAGCGCTAAGCCCTTGTGTACCCCCGGCTCGACTAAAATACTCTCCGTGTCGTAGGGACGTTGTGGCTTCTATAGACTAGAGGGCCAAGTTCCAAGAATTTCGGAAAACTTTTAAATATTTATGTTTTCTCTTGGTTCATGAAATATATAATATGCTTGCAATGTGACTTAATGTCTTGCTTTGATTTATCCAGAATTAAGGGACATAAAAATTCAAGTAGATTTACGTAAGCTTAAGAATGTCATTTGATTTGAATTTTATGCTATAAGTAGCTTTCTCAAGAGCGGTGATGTTACGAATGCATCAACAGCTGCCTCGTAATCGACAGATTTCAACAGTTCAAACTCAATTCTAATGAGCACCGATGCACACAGACGAGGCTGGCCCATAGATGATCGCTACCTATTTTTAGCTATTTTCAACTTTGAAAATGAACGTGCGCATTTCGTTGACCCAATAGGTAAAGTTACGAGTATTTTGTAGAGGCTGTGAAGATTTGGATAAAGTGTTTCCAAGTTATATTTTGAAATAAGCTGCAGCATAGTGACGAAATTTTCCCTGTTGATATCTGCATTTTCTGAGCATGTTAGGTCTTTAGTTTGCGTCTGAGTTGCTGCTTCTTTGATTTCCAGTGGCCCTATATAGAAGATTTGCATTCCGCTCTTAGTTTCAATTCTTCTTAGCCACAATTTTTTGCAACGTTATTAAATGAATTCAACAAAGCCAAATCTTCTGTACTTTTAATGTCTGCAAGTCTCTCCGGGTCCAGCGATGCGAGATCAGCTAGAATTTCTTCTAGGAGACGTGAAGCGATTTCTAATTGATAAAACTGCTAAAATAAGATAAAAGATCATCTTCAAGGTAAAAGTTTCTCTCTTCTATATTGACTTTGAGTGCTTTCCTCCACTTCATCCCTCCAAGCTTCACCAGGAATCTTCATTTTCCTTCTAAACTTTCTCGGGAAATCAGGTTCTCATAACTCATCAGGCTGCACCAAATTCTTTCGGTGCTTTCAAAATTTTGTCAATTTTGCCTCGAAGTGCTCAACTTTTTTGCATTGAGATCGCAATTAGTTTATCCTAGACTGATCATTTCCCTTCCTTCTTTATCCAAAAAAGAAAGGACTTTGTCCAGCTTATTGAAAGGTCCGACAGGGACACTGGGGGGGTGGACGGTACCAACGGAGAGCATAAAAGGACTTGCTTTTTTCGTGGTCAAATGCCTTCAAGGTCATCGGAAGGGACATCAAGACGACGTTTGCATTCAATAGAGTTTTTTACAAGTATAAACGCCTCCGCTATTGCATGCTCTACCCAGACGTTCTTGTTTCTATCCCACCCCCCTGGATAGCTCTTTTGGGTGGCCTGAGTTGAGGTTAGTCTTATTCAAGACAAAGATTTGAATCCTAAGGTCCCTGATTAACAACTGAACCTCGTTTAGGTGACTGCGAAGACCGTTGATATTCAGGGATGCAACAGCGATGCCTTTCTTAAATTATAGATGCTGATGGGACCCACTTGATGTCACAGTCTCACTTGTGGGTGCAAGGTGATTTTCGGGTGAGGAATAGCAGGCAACCTCTCTGTTAAGCCGTCAGATTCCATGTTAAAGATATCCTCAGCAAAAATATTACGACAATCGTTAGTGGGTCATTGAGAGGTTGTAAAATGATTGTTAGCAAAAATACTATCCCCAGGTTGATTTAGATTGATGTCAATATGAAATAATTATATTGTAATTTAATTCCGGTGCTCTTTCTATCAAGACGTAATTCCAGTTTCATTCCCTCATTTTAGGCCATGCAAATGACGCCAGAAGCAATTTCAACTGTTTTGATGTCTGGTGTGAAACATGATGATGTCAAAGATAATAAAACTGGAGCAAAAAAGTCAAAGACTGTGATCAAATTGAAATTGACTGGTCCTAACCCAAATATAGAGCAAGATGGTCTTAACGAGAAGAAAGTGAAGAAATTAAAGAAAAAGAGACCTGAAGGAATAAAGAAAAAGAAGAACAAGGAACGGAGAGATTTGCAAGATGAAACTGGTACAAGAGTTAAGAAACAAAAGGGAAATTTGAAATTGGAAAAATTTGCAAATAAAAACGAAAAAGATGAAATAGCTGAATCCAATTTTGCAAGTGGAAAATTATTCTCAAGGTAAGTTTCGCCTTTCTGCTTTCATCCCGAGAATTTCAACAAATTATTATGTTTCAGCATAAAGAAATAATTTTACTTGAATTATTTGTTTTTAAATTTCTAATTCAGTGACCACAGTGGATCAGTGAACAATGGCAATCACTTGAATCAGAGACCTTCCAAGACAGAGGCAAGCCTTGGTGATTCATCTCAATCGACAAGTAACCAATTATATATTTCAATAATTTCTTTTTTTGTAATTTCCATCTGCTTTAAGAGTGTCAATCAACAATTTGATGTAAAATTCAAATCTTATCATCGATCAGTTTGTTGCTGGCATGGTCAGAAGTATTAATCAAATCGAATCTAATCGAATCTAATCGAATCTAATCGAAATATACAGTACAGTCCCTATTGTAGGTATTTCGAACTGATGTGATTATTTGCTAACTGTAGTGTATTTTGTTATCATTATGAAAATCTTTCATAAATGTTTCAGTGCATTTTTTCAACCATCCTGAATCGATCAAACTCGAGCATCAAGACTTGAAGGCGGCCCAATTACTTTCCAATTTCCATGGCATGGATACACGCATGCGCAATGAACCCAATTTTGATTCGTATGCTACCACCACATCTAGTCAGCGATTGGCCAATCCGGTTGCGAAATTACAAGACGAAAATTACGGGTCAGCTTCTTTCTATTGAATTTTAACAAATGGTTTTCTTTTTTGTATGAAACATGGTGAATTGTTTGAACTGCTTTCCATCCATCTCGATGCAATATCTTTTGAAGAGTTGGCAAGAGGTGGCTAGCACCACATCTAGAGTAGTAGTCTTATACAATCGCTTACCTGTGTTATCCTCTTCCTGGTGGCTTTGAGGCTCAAATTAGTTACTATGGATTTCTCATGGGTTTTTCTATGGGGGGTCATTAATGCCAACTTTTAATTGTGGAGGGGTTAATGAATTGGCATCAAGCCATTCTGATAATTTGCTTCTTATCTCATCGTTATCTTGAACAAATGGGTAAGTGAACAATTAGAAGCTGCACTTTGTTGACATGTCATACCCGATCGTGCTTTGGAAGCTCTAAGTAGGAAAGTAGAACCAGATTTATGATTGTGATAATATTCGGTGAAGAAAAGAAAACTGAAGAAGTGTGGACACTGGAAGAGACAAGGTGACAGTGGCAGTCACTTTCGAAGGTAAGGATGAATGAAGAGACGGACGTGGCCAAAGGAGAACGTAATGGATTGATAACATCCGATTTTGGAAAGGTCTACAGGTGCACGTCGAGATGTTTGGGTGGAGCATAGGGTGTATACGGTTCCGTGAGGATTAAGGCGGAAGGCGCGAGCGATAAAAATTGCCTAATTTCGCCGTCTGTCTGGTTTGAAGGTCTAAATGAAGCCGAATCTCGTAGTAAAGTTTGCGCCTATAGTCAATAGCAATAGTGCATCAAATCTTCTGTCTGTCAGGGAACAAAACTGAAAGAAGCAAAGAAAATAACCAAATACATTGCAAATGAATTTTCATGTTAGCTCTTGGGTTAATGGAATCCATACTGGGAATGATTTATTAAACGTAGTACTGTTTCGTGTTTCATTCAATATCTACATTTCATTATTTTCCTACTTAGAAATGACGCAACTGAAAGAGATATTCTTGGAAAAGAATCACCTGAGAATTTCACACCCATGCAGCGGAAGGGAAGCATTGGGAATAAGATGGATGACGATTCGGATGATGGCTACAGAATAACAATGCCGTTAGCAAAACCCAAGGGAAGCGTAAAAAGGAATTTGTCTGATTCAGATTCAGACTATGATCCGAATGAAGAATTTTACCAAGACGCAAACTACGTGTATCCTAGGCTGGAGAGTACAGCGGAATTAGACGATGGCGATTTCGCATGGAACCCTGGCCAAAGAAAGAGAAAAAAGTCCAAAAAATTAACTAGTCAGACAAGTATGAATTTCAGTTGAATAATGTTTTCTATTTTGATCTTGTTGTACCGGAGCTTTTTGGACTGATTATTCATCATAACTGAATGCGAAAATTTATCAATTCCAATATCAGCGACTTTGGTAAGCTTCTCAAGAAACATTTTACTTGAACAGTTTTAAATATTCATGTGATGTATTTTTATCGCCGTTGTAAGTAGCTCCATTAATATCAATGTTATTTTTTGGAGTTTTTCATCGTAGGCTAGGCTTTTACTATTTTCCTTGTTCCTTTTTCCATTTAATTTAACAAGGACACACGTTGAAACAGCATTACAATTTGAAGTGTCGATTCCTGTATAAAGATTCGTAATATTAGTATATTATTCAACGCCCCTTTTTGTTGTTTTCAATATTTTGATTATCTATTGTCTATTTTGTCGCTGTTTAACGATTGATCGTTGTATTCAACGGCTTTTATTTTATTTGATCCTTTATTGCATTTAGGCAAATTGAACAGCCAGTCAAAAAAACGAAACAGGAGCGAATCGTATCATGAAATTCGTGACAGTGTAAGTTAACTGTCATTAAAACATATTTTCGTTAAATTTCGAAGTGTTCATTCCAACTTTGTTAGTGTAAAATTGACTCGTGTTACTGGCAACGTCCATTGGCGTTTTCCAGCTTGAGAATTACGTATGATTCAAGCTATTTTTTGTTTCTGCTGCCCTCCGACTTTCACCTTAAATTGTTTTCATTCCCTTGGCCTATGCCTTTCAGTGTGACGGGAAGATGGTGCATTCAAACAAACTGCACAACAAAATTCCAACTGCTCTCGGGAAACAAGAGGCTGGTAAGATGATTTCATATTTTTCTCCTGTGTTTCACATTTTCCTTTACGTTCTATTTTCAATTTTGGCTCCTTGATTCCATTTTCCGATAAACTTTAATGATGGCGCCAGCTTTTGAACTCAACTGGAGAACAACTGGAATTGTGGAACTGTTATCATTAATATTTACCAGTTAAGAAGATATATATGGAGAAGATGGAAATATATTGTGATTCTAGGTCTAGCCACCGGTCTCTACAAATTGAAAAATCCTATGCGTGAAGTTGCTTCGAACTCTTCATAAAAACAGATACCGTATTATTATTATCATTATCAGAACTCCTTTGACTAGGTGGTAGTTAATTAATTATTTCCACCCGTGTAGTGGAAACCTTTTCATTCTTGATACTTTCGTATAGATTACTAAGTCAAAGTGCTCAATGGAAATTCTTGGTGTTATCTAGAGACATTTTTCGTGAAATGTTTTATTCTCGTATCCTTCTAGAAAAAAAGAAAGAAAAATTGAAGAGGGGAAATTCTACTGCAAAACAACGTTTGGGAAAATTGTTGAAATTAGACAAGCTTGGTGGTCGATATGTGCGATAGATAAAGCAAATTTACTTATAAAAAGCATTTTAAAGGACACAAACAATGAAAATATCAAGTAATAAAAATAATGATGATAATAAATATATATATATAAATATATTTATATATATATATTTATATATAAATATAAATATATATATATGTACATATGTGCATCTGTACGTAAGACTTTTCAAGATCAATGTAGGATAGGTTCAGGAAACTACCATATTTGACAAAAGCTCAGAAAGATCTTTGCAATGACTTAGTACCCAGTTATATAGAACAAGTACAGCTGAATATATTATTATCATTATTATCATTTTACTATTCAGGGGGTCGCAGATTGGGCTGAGGTGGGGTGATCTTTATACCTTGACATCTCTGGCTCAGTTGAAGAAATTGATCTGAAATCTGGAATGTGGCCACGTTCTGCGAGACCAATATGCTTAAAAAGTTTCTTCAAATTCTGAGATGGTCAGGCTACATTTGTACAACGAATTAATTGATTTCACATGGAATTACGCCAATAGCGCATTTTGTCTAAATTGGCCACTACTCGACTCTCGGTTTATAGCTGCAAGGACCAACCATTTCTGGAAGCTTTCAGAGCTATCGATGACTACAATTTACATGCTGACGGGACATTTTGAAATCAGTAGCGCAATCAGGTAGAGAGTTTTCAGTTTGAATTTCCGTGGAAAAATTATAGCACAACTGAAAGAATGATAGGAAACATCGAATTTGAATGGATATTTGCAAACTTGCAAGAACTTATCGATGCTAAAAACCCGAATTTAAGATTTTTAAGTCCGTAGAAATTAAAAGATATTTCTATCACAAAGATTACAAGTTGTGATGAATGCCTTTATAAAATGAAGCTAAAAATGAATCCGATGGATCAGCTATACCTGGTGAATTAGGGACATTGAACTCATCATTATCATAATGATTGTCCTCGCAATCATCACGATCATCATCATCATCATCACCATTATCATCACCATCATCGTTTTCGTCGTTAGCTACATATTCGGTCTCAATAAAATATTTTCTGTTTGCCACTTTAGTATTTGTCATATTCAGGATTCCTTTATTTGAACACTCGTATACTTCTACATCACCTTTCACAGTTTCTTTATCATATGGATCTTCCCTTACATCTTTCCCTTCTCCAATCTCTTTACGTCTTGTGAATTGAAAAAGGTCCCTAGAAATTGAATCTTCTTCGCAGCAGAGGTCATTGGGAAGCATTTTAGCTGTGAATGAAATATTTAATAAGCGTGCATCAACCAATAAAGCGAATTAAATTAGTAAATCAACTAATAAAGCGAATTAAATTAGTAAATCAACCAATAAAGCGAATTAAATTATAAATCAACTAATAAAGCGAATTAAATTAGTAAATCAACTAATAAAGCGAATTAAATTAGTAAATCAACCAATAAAGCGAATTAAATTAGTAAATCAACTAATAAAGCGAATTAAATTAGTAAATCAACTAATAAAGCGAATTAAATTAGTAAATCAACTAATAAAGCGAATTAAATTAGTAAATCAACTAATAAAGCGAATTAAATTAGTAAATCAACTAATAAAGCGAATTAAATTAGTAAATCAACTAATAAAGCGAATTAAATTAGTAAATCAACCAATAAAGCGAATTAAATTAGTAAATCAACTAATAAAGCGAATTAAATTAGTAAATCAACTAATAAAGCGAATTAAATTAGTAAATCAACTAATAAAGCGAATTAAATTAGTAAATCAACTAATAAAGCGAATTAAATTAGTAAATCAACTAATAAAGCGAATTAAATTAGTAAATCAACTAATAAAGCGAATTAAATTAGTAAATCAACCAATAAAGCGAATTAAATTAGTAAATCAACTAATAAAGCGAATTAAATTAGTAAATCAACTAATAAAGCGAATTAAATTAGTAAATCAACTAATAAAGCGAATTAAATTAGTAAATCAACTAATAAAGCGAATTAAATTAGTAAATCAACTAATAAAGCGAATTAAATTAGTAAATCAACTAATAAAGCGAATTAAATTAGTAAATCAACTAATAAAGCGAATTAAATTAGTAAATCAACTAATAAAGCGAATTAAATTAGTAAATCAACTAATAAAGCGAATTAAATTAGTAAATCAACTAATAAAGCGAATTAAATTAGTAAATCAACTAATAAAGCGAATTAAATTAGTAAATCAACTAATAAAGCGAATTAAATTAGTAAATCAACTAATAAAGCGAATTAAATTAGTAAATCAACTAATAAAGCGAATTAAATTAGTAAATCAACCAATAAAGCGAATTAAATTAGTAAATCAACTAATAAAGCGAATTAAATTAGTAAATCAACCAATAAAGCGAATTAAATTAGTAAATCAACTAATAAAGCGAATTAAATTAGTAAATCAACTAATAAAGCGAATTAAATTAGTAAATCAACTAATAAAGCGAATTAAATTAGTAAATCAACTAATAAAGCGAATTAAATTAGTAAATCAACTAATAAAGCGAATTAAATTAGTAAATCAACTAATAAAGCGAATTAAATTAGTAAATCAACCAATAAAGCGAATTAAATTAGTAAATCAACTAATAAAGCGAATTAAATTAGTAAATCAACCAATAAAGCGAATTAAATTAGTAAATCAACTAATAAAGCGAATTAAATTAGTAAATCAACTAATAAAGCGAATTAAATTAGTAAATCAACTAATAAAGCGAATTAAATTAGTAAATCAACTAATAAAGCGAATTAAATTAGTAAATCAACTAATAAAGCGAATTAAATTAGTAAATCAACTAATAAAGCGAATTAAATTAGTAAATCAACTAATAAAGCGAATTAAATTAGTAAATCAACTAATAAAGCGAATTAAATTAGTAAATCAACTAATAAAGCGAATTAAATTAGTAAATCAACTAATAAAGCGAATTAAATTAGTAAATCAACTAATAAAGCGAATTAAATTAGTAAATCAACTAATAAAGCGAATTAAATTAGTAAATCAACTAATAAAGCGAATTAAATTAGTAAATCAACTAATAAAGCGAATTAAATTAGTAAATCAACCAATAAAGCGAATTAAATTAGTAAATCAACTAATAAAGCGAATTAAATTAGTAAATCAACCAATAAAGCGAATTAAATTAGTAAATCAACTAATAAAGCGAATTAAATTAGTAAATCAACTAATAAAGCGAATTAAATTAGTAAATCAACTAATAAAGCGAATTAAATTAGTAAATCAACTAATAAAGCGAATTAAATTAGTAAATCAACTAATAAAGCGAATTAAATTAGTAAATCAACTAATAAAGCGAATTAAATTAGTAAATCAACTAATAAAGCGAATTAAATTAGTAAATCAACTAATAAAGCGAATTAAATTAGTAAATCAACTAATAAAGCGAATTAAATTAGTAAATCAACTAATAAAGCGAATTAAATTAGTAAATCAACTAATAAAGCGAATTAAATTAGTAAATCAACTAATAAAGCGAATTAAATTAGTAAATCAACCAATAAAGCGAATTAAATTAGTAAATCAACTAATAAAGCGAATTAAATTAGTAAATCAACCAATAAAGCGAATTAAATTAGTAAATCAACTAATAAAGCGAATTAAATTAGTAAATCAACTAATAAAGCGAATTAAATTAGTAAATCAACTAATAAAGCGAATTAAATTAGTAAATCAACTAATAAAGCGAATTAAATTAGTAAATCAACTAATAAAGCGAATTAAATTAGTAAATCAACTAATAAAGCGAATTAAATTAGTAAATCAACTAATAAAGCGAATTAAATTAGTAAATCAACTAATAAAGCGAATTAAATTAGTAAATCAACCAATAAAGCGAATTAAATTAGTAAATCAACTAATAAAGCGAATTAAATTAGTAAATCAACTAATAAAGCGAATTAAATTAGTAAATCAACTAATAAAGCGAATTAAATTAGTAAATCAACTAATAAAGCGAATTAAATTAGTAAATCAACCAATAAAGCGAATTAAATTAGTAAATCAACTAATAAAGCGAATTAAATTAGTAAATCAACTAATAAAGCGAATTAAATTAGTAAATCAACTAATAAAGCGAATTAAATTAGTAAATCAACTAATAAAGCGAATTAAATTAGTAAATCAACTAATAAAGCGAATTAAATTAGTAAATCAACTAATAAAGCGAATTAAATTAGTAAATCAACTAATAAAGCGAATTAAATTAGTAAATCAACTAATAAAGCGAATTAAATTAGTAAATCAACTAATAAAGCGAATTAAATTAGTAAATCAACTAATAAAGCGAATTAAATTAGTAAATCAACTAATAAAGCGAATTAAATTAGTAAATCAACCAATAAAGCGAATTAAATTAGTAAATCAACTAATAAAGCGAATTAAATTAGTAAATCAACCAATAAAGCGAATTAAATTAGTAAATCAACTAATAAAGCGAATTAAATTAGTAAATCAACTAATAAAGCGAATTAAATTAGTAAATCAACTAATAAAGCGAATTAAATTAGTAAATCAACTAATAAAGCGAATTAAATTAGTAAATCAACTAATAAAGCGAATTAAATTAGTAAATCAACTAATAAAGCGAATTAAATTAGTAAATCAACTAATAAAGCGAATTAAATTAGTAAATCAACTAATAAAGCGAATTAAATTAGTAAATCAACTAATAAAGCGAATTAAATTAGTAAATCAACTAATAAAGCGAATTAAATTAGTAAATCAACTAATAAAGCGAATTAAATTAGTAAATCAACTAATAAAGCGAATTAAATTAGTAAATCAACTAATAAAGCGAATTAAATTAGTAAATCAACTAATAAAGCGAATTAAATTAGTAAATCAACCAATAAAGCGAATTAAATTAGTAAATCAACTAATAAAGCGAATTAAATTAGTAAATCAACTAATAAAGCGAATTAAATTAGTAAATCAACTAATAAAGCGAATTAAATTAGTAAATCAACTAATAAAGCGAATTAAATTAGTAAATCAACTAATAAAGCGAATTAAATTAGTAAATCAACTAATAAAGCGAATTAAATTAGTAAATCAACTAATAAAGCGAATTAAATTAGTAAATCAACTAATAAAGCGAATTAAATTAGTAAATCAACTAATAAAGCGAATTAAATTAGTAAATCAACTAATAAAGCGAATTAAATTAGTAAATCAACCAATAAAGCGAATTAAATTAGTAAATCAACTAATAAAGCGAATTAAATTAGTAAATCAACTAATAAAGCGAATTAAATTAGTAAATCAACTAATAAAGCGAATTAAATTAGTAAATCAACTAATAAAGCGAATTAAATTAGTAAATCAACCAATAAAGCGAATTAAATTAGTAAATCAACTAATAAAGCGAATTAAATTAGTAAATCAACTAATAAAGCGAATTAAATTAGTAAATCAACTAATAAAGCGAATTAAATTAGTAAATCAACTAATAAAGCGAATTAAATTAGTAAATCAACTAATAAAGCGAATTAAATTAGTAAATCAACTAATAAAGCGAATTAAATTAGTAAATCAACTAATAAAGCGAATTAAATTAGTAAATCAACTAATAAAGCGAATTAAATTAGTAAATCAACTAATAAAGCGAATTAAATTAGTAAATCAACTAATAAAGCGAATTAAATTAGTAAATCAACTAATAAAGCGAATTAAATTAGTAAATCAACTAATAAAGCGAATTAAATTAGTAAATCAACTAATAAAGCGAATTAAATTAGTAAATCGACTAATAAAGCGAATTAAATTAGTAAATCAACTAATAAAGCGAATTAAATTAGTAAATCAACTAATAAAGCGAATTAAATTAGTAAATCAACTAATAAAGCGAATTAAATTAGTAAATCAACCAATAAAGCGAATTAAATTAGTAAATCAACTAATAAAGCGAATTAAATTAGTAAATCAACTAATAAAGCGAATTAAATTAGTAAATCAACTAATAAAGCGAATTAAATTAGTAAATCAACTAATAAAGCGAATTAAATTAGTAAATCAACTAATAAAGCGAATTAAATTAGTAAATCAACTAATAAAGCGAATTAAATTAGTAAATCAACTAATAAAGCGAATTAAATTAGTAAATCAACTAATAAAGCGAATTAAATTAGTAAATCAACTAATAAAGCGAATTAAATTAGTAAATCAACTAATAAAGCGAATTAAATTAGTAAATCAACTAATAAAGCGAATTAAATTAGTAAATCAACTAATAAAGCGAATTAAATTAGTAAATCAACTAATAAAGCGAATTAAATTAGTAAATCAACTAATAAAGCGAATTAAATTAGTAAATCAACTAATAAAGCGAATTAAATTAGTAAATCAACTAATAAAGCGAATTAAATTAGTAAATCAACTAATAAAGCGAATTAAATTAGTAAATCAACTAATAAAGCGAATTAAATTAGTAAATCAACTAATAAAGCGAATTAAATTAGTAAATCAACTAATAAAGCGAATTAAATTAGTAAATCAACTAATAAAGCGAATTAAATTAGTAAATCAACTAATAAAGCGAATTAAATTAGTAAATCAACTAATAAAGCGAATTAAATTAGTAAATCAACTAATAAAGCGAATTAAATTAGTAAATCAACTAATAAAGCGAATTAAATTAGTAAATCAACTAATAAAGCGAATTAAATTAGTAAATCAACTAATAAAGCGAATTAAATTAGTAAATCAACTAATAAAGCGAATTAAATTAGTAAATCAACTAATAAAGCGAATTAAATTAGTAAATCAACTAATAAAGCGAATTAAATTAGTAAATCAACTAATAAAGCGAATTAAATTAGTAAATCAACTAATAAAGCGAATTAAATTAGTAAATCAACTAATAAAGCGAATTAAATTAGTAAATCAACCAATAAAGCGAATTAAATTAGTAAATCAACTAATAAAGCGAATTAAATTAGTAAATCAACTAATAAAGCGAATTAAATTAGTAAATCAACTAATAAAGCGAATTAAATTAGTAAATCAACTAATAAAGCGAATTAAATTAGTAAATCAACTAATAAAGCGAATTAAATTAGTAAATCAACTAATAAAGCGAATTAAATTAGTAAATCAACTAATAAAGCGAATTAAATTAGTAAATCAACTAATAAAGCGAATTAAATTAGTAAATCAACTAATAAAGCGAATTAAATTAGTAAATCAACTAATAAAGCGAATTAAATTAGTAAATCAACTAATAAAGCGAATTAAATTAGTAAATCAACTAATAAAGCGAATTAAATTAGTAAATCAACTAATAAAGCGAATTAAATTAGTAAATCAACTAATAAAGCGAATTAAATTAGTAAATCAACCAATAAAGCGAATTAAATTAGTAAATCAACTAATAAAGCGAATTAAATTAGTAAATCAACTAATAAAGCGAATTAAATTAGTAAATCAACTAATAAAGCGAATTAAATTAGTAAATCAACTAATAAAGCGAATTAAATTAGTAAATCAACTAATAAAGCGAATTAAATTAGTAAATCAACTAATAAAGCGAATTAAATTAGTAAATCAACTAATAAAGCGAATTAAATTAGTAAATCAACTAATAAAGCGAATTAAATTAGTAAATCAACTAATAAAGCGAATTAAATTAGTAAATCAACTAATAAAGCGAATTAAATTAGTAAATCAACTAATAAAGCGAATTAAATTAGTAAATCAACTAATAAAGCGAATTAAATTAGTAAATCAACTAATAAAGCGAATTAAATTAATAAAATTATCCAATAAAGTGAATCAAATTAGTAAATCAATCAAAAATCGTTCAACTAGGAATGGATTTCAAAATGCACCTTTTTTATTTGGCAGCGGAGCAGTTTCTGATTTTCTTGACAACAAACCACGCAAGCTAGAACGAAGTGAATAATAAATACATCATTAAAATGATGAGAAAATTTTATGAATTATGAAAAACACGATTATCACCAAACTGGATGGATTAATTCAAAGAAATGAATTATTTCAAGAAAGAGAAGATAATGACTTCCCGTACCGATTGTAAGCGTAGAGAATGTCGTTTGCATCAACAGGAACAACAGTTGGGAAAACATAATGTGGTTGCAAATATTGAATGAGATCAGAAATCTAAATTGAAAAGAAAGAAAGAAAGAAAAAAACATTAGCAATATGCAGTAGAATATTTTCTTAGAGATGACGGACTGATGAAAATTCACAAAACCATACCAAATATTCTTCTCCCTTTTCTTTTTCTTCTTCTTCTGACCCTCAACCCACCCAATTGGGATATTGTCCATGCGGAGGAGAGTCGATCTGCATTCGCATTACGTAATGTCCACCTGCGGGAGCTGTTAGATTTTACAGATGGCGTCTTTTCTGTCGCAAACCCTACCTAAACACCCAGGCTGGGGACCAGGCGCAAAAATCCAAGTTAAAACATCTTAAGCGTTGGGAAGAATATCAAGGAGATGGATCGCATAAAATGCCTTCGAAGCAGAAGAGATATCTATGAGACTTAATTTTACAGATTTGCATACATTCATTGAAATTAAATACGTGAGCTGAAATTTTCCTTATGGCACATTTCTAACATAGAGCCCCGTGTAAAACAGCTGGCATTGAGTAGCAGCAGTCTCCTCTCAAGATTTAGAATTCAATGATAAAATGAAATGGAAGAATTTGGAAAGAGCCAGAGAGCCAGTAGGAATACTGAGGAGAAAAGGGCGATGATGTGGTGTAAAGAGAGAGAGAGAGAGAGAGAGAGAGAGAGAGAGAGAGAGACTCTGAGAGACTCTGAGAGACCCTGAGAGACTCTGAGAGACTCTGAGAGACCCTGAAAGACCCTGAGAGACCCTGAGAGACTCTGAGAGACCCTGAAAGACCCTGAGAGACCCTGAGAGACTCTGAGAGACCCTGAGAGACTCTGAGAGACCCTGAGAGACTCTGAGAGACCCTGAGAGACTCTGAGAGACCCTGAGAGACTCTGAGAGACCCTGAGAGACTCTGAGAGACCCTGAGAGATTCTGAGAGAGAGAGAAAGACTCTGAGAGACCCTGAGAGAGAAAGACTCTGAGAGAGAGAGATTGGTGTCAGAAGGACAGAAGGAATATTGAGGAGAAAAGGACGATGATGTGGTGTAAAGAAAGAGAGAGATTCATAATATATATCCCAATAAAGTATCCTAATAATTTGTTTGACATTTTTTGCCAAAGATAAACTGGATTCACATTTGAGTTGAAAATTTGAAGGGGCTTGGAAGTTTTTGGTCCGTTGCCTTGCACTAAACACTTTCAGTTTCACAGAAAAAAATACAACTATCGGAGGAATGCAAAGGAAGAAAAGACGTACCTCCTCGTAAGATGCATGCATAGAATGTAAAACACGATGCAGGCCATTTCTATAATCATAACTAAGAAAGAAAGAAACTAGTAAACTAAGAAAACATAAGAATAAAAGGAAATAGAAGTATCAGAATGAATTAAAACAAAAAGTATTCAAAATAGGCTTCGGAAATGTAAAAAAGATTCCCACAGTATCTTTGTAAGGTTTCATCGATTTTCGGTTTGAAAAATTCATCATTAGGGCTTCGAGATCTAATATGATATAATAAAAATCGAATCAAAATACCTTGATGCGCTCTTTGAATTTTTCCTATACTTATAAATCCATAATGTTGAAGGTTTGATTTGCAGGACATCTGTTGGTTTGCAAAATGGGAAAATGCAGGGTAACGATGAATCGGCGCAGTCGGTCATCTATGGCAATGGACATTAGTTGATATCATTTTACAGTGGAAATCGGACAATCTGTTCGATTACTTGCAGGGTTGTTGAGAGCGAGGCCAATGTAGGAGCCCAACTCATATTCCCGGACCATTCCCTCCCATGTCAGTGGTTCTAGATGCATGAAATGACGTGTTAGGAATGAATAAGAATAATACGAAATAGGAGCCCTACTACCTGGGTTAACAGTGCACCATTACCCTCCATTTCTGCAATACATTCAGGGTAGTAAACCCCAATAAAAGAGGGGCCTGGCACACAGCAAACCTTGAGCAAATGAGCGAAATTATCGTCATTTCCTTGGAAAGAAATGGGGAACTTGAAAAAATGGTCATTAAACTTTTGCTCTGTGTTATTGCATCGTGCTATAGCCAATGTGTCATAGCGTTTAGTTCTAGTTTCAAGTCTGCCTTATGCTTTCGCTAAATATGTTATTGCATCGTGCTATAGCCAATGTGTCATAGCGTTTAGTTCTAGTTTCAAGTCTGCCTTATGCTTTCGCTAAATATGTTATTGCATCGTGCTATAGCCAATGTGTCATAGCGTTTAGTTCTAGTTTCAAGTCTGCCTTATGCTTTCACTAAATATGTTATTGCATCGTGCTATAGCCAATGTGTCATAGCGTTTAGTTCTAGTTTCAAGTCTGCCTTATGCTTTCGCTAAATATGTTATTGCATCGTGCTATAGCCAATGTGTCATAGCGTTTAGTTCTAGTTTCAAGTCTGCCTTATGCTTTCGCTAAATATGTTATTGCATCGTGCTATAGCCAATGTGTCATAGCGTTTAGTTCTAGTTTCAAGTCTGGCTGATGCTTTCGCTAAATATGTTATTGCATCGTGCTATAGCCAATGTGTCATAGCGTTTAGTTCTAGTTTCAAGTCTGGCTGATGCTTTCACTAAATATGTTATTGCATCGTGCTATAGCCAATGTGTCATAGCGTTTAGTTCTAGTTTCAAGTCTGCCTTATGCTTTCGCTAAATATGTTATTGCATCGTGCTATAGCCAATGTGTCATAGCGTTTAGTTCTAGTTTCAAGTCTGCCTTATGCTTTCACTAAATATGTTATTGCATCGTGCTATAGCCAATGTGTCATAGCGTTTAGTTCTAGTTTCAAGTCTGCCTTATGCTTTCGCTAAATATGTTATTGCATCGTGCTATAGCCAATGTGTCATAGCGTTTAGTTCTAGTTTCAAGTCTGCCTTATGCTTTCACTAAATATGTTATTGCATCGTGCTATAGCCAATGTGTCATAGCGTTTAGTTCTAGTTTCAAGTCTGCCTTATGCTTTCACTAAATATGTTATTGCATCGTGCTATAGCCAATGTGTCATAGCGTTTAGTTCTAGTTTCAAGTCTGGCTGATGCTTTCGCTAAATATGTTATTGCATCGTGCTATAGCCAATGTGTCATAGCGTTTAGTTCTAGTTTCAAGTCTGGCTGATGCTTTCGCTAAATATGTTATTGCATCGTGCTATAGCCAATGTGTCATAGCGTTTAGTTCTAGTTTCAAGTCTGGCTGATGCTTTCGCTAAATATGTTATTGCATCGTGCTATAGCCAATGTGTCATAGCGTTTAGTTCTAGTTTCAAGTCTGGCTGATGCTTTCGCTAAATATGTTATTGCATCGTGCTATAGCCAATGTGTCATAGCGTTTAGTTCTAGTTTCAAGTCTGGCTGATGCTTTCGCTAAATATGTTATTGCATCGTGCTATAGACAATGTGTCATAGCGTTTAGTTCTAGTTTCAAGTCTGCCTTATGCTTTCGCTAAATATATTGGCTTTGATGGGACACAATCGCATTCACTATGGGCCTGAGTTGCCAGCGGTCTCTATCAGCGACCAAACCATTGCGTTAAAAGTCGTCAGTGGTCGTTCTCATTCTGTTGGTCACATTGATATTTGCTACATTTGGCTTCCTGTTATTCCCGGAATTCCTAAATGACCCATGGCACATATTTTATTATTTTGCTCCAATCAACCCACTTTCCCAATGGAGACGACACATTAACAGCCATATCAGGTATTTTATGATCATTTACGCAGTACTTCCGAATGGTCGGCTTTCATTCGATATACACGTCTCTAATAAAATGATAGGCAGGTCAAGAGAATGTTAAAGAATAATGTATTTCAATTACTTTCCAGCAGCAAGAGTGAATTTTTGTCGATTGGCCATCTGAAGTTAGGAATTCTGTCATTCCAGGAATACATGAATACAGAGCAAATTTTCTATCATCAACGTGAATCTTCGAGAGAAAAATTGATGGCAAAATTTCACGAAGTTCCATAAATTGTTATGAATGATTTAAGCAATATTCATCGAGATCGTTTCTAAGACATTAATTTGAAAATTCTAATGAAGTCTCTTTTTTCAGGTCAGGTCAGGTCAGGTCAGGTCAGGTCAGGTCAGGTCAGGTCAGGTCAGGTCAGGTCAGGTCAGGTCAGGTGTCATGCTCTTGTGAGTCACTGACCCTGCTACTGGTACCATGTAGCCCAGTACAACCTACCACATAGGTGGTAGATGGTAGACGGGTTTTACTCAGCTTATAGGTTTGTCTTATAGGTGGTAGATGGTTTTTACTCATAGACCGGGGCAGTACCACCATTCTACCTTTTGGTGCCTTCACTGACTATGTAACTTTTAGCTCTAGGGTGGAGATGCCAGCACTTGTGATTGGTTTGTCATTATGAACAAGGACTGCAGGAGACTGATTTACCAGTCCGTTCTCTGCCTATACCTGAGGGTACCGTAGGAAAGGGTGCACTGCAGGCCCCGCCGCCAGATCGTACAGAGGCCCAAACCCATTGGTAGCGCATTGGGAGGCTGCCTCAACCGCTGGTGTATCATCTCGGGCTGCCTGTTATGCCACTTCACAACTGGAGCCAATATTAGCTCGCCCCGGAGGGGCCTTCTGAGGCCACAGGATAGCTAAGGGAATCCTCAAGGGTTTTCAGATTACCGCTGTCACTGTCATTTTGACTGTTCCAACCACCACTCGCCACTCTTTTAACATGACTCAAAATAATATGAACAACTCCACTGCAGCAACTAACGTGGCACCTAAGCTCTTTTCCAGCTCATTCTGCAACATACGCGGACTATCTTCCATGATCAACTCAGTACGCCATCATCTCCAATCCATAATATCCATGCACTCTTCCTCACTGAAACAAAAAAATCAAACCTCTCGATTCCAGTAACAGCACCGTTCTCTCTCCCCATCTCACATGCTCAGGCTATGAGTTATTTTCCTCCTTCTTCCCTACCAGTGGGGTTTGCGCATTTATTCGCTCTGATGTGCAGACCTTACACCTCAAACAATTCGATTTTTCTGATCCTGGCTTTCAACTCTTCTGGTTGAAAATTTCCTTTTTCATGCCACAAAGTGCATTTGCACTCTATACCGCTCTCCAAACTCAAAAAATGATGACTTTTCTTTCGACCACCTTTCTAAATGAATCGAAACCATCACTTTACAGTTTCCACGCTATGAAATCATTGTCCTTGGTGATTTCAACGTCCACAACTCTGACTGGCTCAACAATTCCTCTAATGTCACCAACCCTGCTGGTCGGCATGCTGAGGCCTTTGCCATTGTCAATGACTTAACACAGGTAATTTCAGAGCCTACATGCGCTCCTGATCGTGCAGGAGACAAAGCAAATACTCATAATCTTTTCCTCACATCAAACTCCCTCTTCTTACAAGCCTGGTAAAGACAGTTCCCATAAGTGGTTCAATTCACAGTACGCCAAAGCTGTGAATAACAAAAACCACCACTTCAAGGAATGGAAGCGACTTCAAACACAATATTAAAGAACTTCTTTCATCCACTCACGCAACATTTGCTCCAAAACCATCAAAACTGCCAAATACCAAATCATCTTTCGTCCAACGCATCAACAACAAAATCGCTTCCTACCAGGCTGGCTCTCGCTCCTTCTGGTCTATGGACAAAGTTGTCTCCCAAAACGTTTGCCAATCATCTTTCCCTCCACTAAAAAGAATTCTGATTCTTTTTCTACGACTCCTTCATCCAAAGCCAATCTTTTTGCATTAATCTTTGCCTCGAACTCCAACCTGAACGACCAAGGGTTCCAACCACATCACTTCTCCCCCTTTAAAACTCACTTTATTCCCTACGCCTGATGGCAGCGACCACAATCTAGCTATGCTTTCTCTGAAACTGGAACTGAAAAAATCACCAAAGATGATCTCAACGAGAGTTAAGAATGATTCGAAGTGATAAAATCCGATGCCAGAATAAACTCAAGATGAAGCTTGGTGGGATGTTCAAACCATTTATGGGGTAAATGGATTCCCAGGATATGACAGAAATCTTTACCTAAGCAATGAATGCAACAGCTAAAGAATTTATGGGTATGTTGCGGGAAACGAAACAGCCTTGGATGAAAAATCATATCTTGGAAAAATGCGACTAGCGACGGAAGCTGAGAGCGACCAGAAACACAGACTACAATAGCAACAAGGACTAGCAAAAGTACATTTAAATTATCTCATTCTATAAACTAAGAATTTGAAGCGGCAAAATATCAATACCAAAAGAACCATAAAGTATTCTTAACTTACTCTTGTCTCCAACTCTTTTGCCACTTCCTTTAGAATGAATTCATACCCATAATTTGCAGAACATTGAATGAAAACAAGACGGTTTTCATTATCTTTGACCCAACTAGAAACAGTGGAAATCATTCAAAAAGAAAAAAGGAATGGAGTCCTGACAAGGAGAAATAAATTAAGACGATTTTGTAATAGACAGCTGCTCAACAAAACCAGCTCCTTCGGTACATGCATAAATGTTTCTCTCAGCGCCTGATCCAAGCGCAAATAAATGGGGGGGGGGTTGGGAGCAGTGAGAGCATTTGACCATTAATGGGCAGCCCCCAATGCCAGACTATGCTTGATGTCAATAGGATTAAAGCAAAAAACATATTTGGCAAAAATATTCATTTGAAACAAAGGATAAGAAATAACTTCTAAAATGAAGTTACTCATAGACCTACTTCTTTATCAATCTTATCACTTCCTTTGTTGATTCCTCCTAAAAGTAATAAGAAAATTTCTCAAGTAGTTTCACAAGAAAAGTTTCCCAAATGTGCAAAAAGGGAAACATTTTGGCAGAATGATTACTGCAGAACATCAACTAAAATAAACTATTAGGGATTAGCTCAAAAATTACGTAGTAATACCTAAAAGGTAAGTAAGTTAGGTATGAAAGAGGTGCATACCATACCAATGATGTCAATACGATAATACCAATGTGATGTCAATACGATGATGCCAATGATAAAAATGAAATATTGCTTTGATGCCACATCTATCCACGAAACTCAAAAATGCTTTGCATGATTTCCAGAAACTAATATTGTTTTAGCATAATTAATATTTCAGTTTGAGATTTCTATTGAAATGAAACCTTATGAGTTAGTTGGTGCGTCCATATTGTTTGGCTATTTCGATAAGTCGGCAATCTGATTAGACAATAAATTTGTGACTTACTTTCCATTCGTTTAAAAAGTTTTAGCAAACCTTTGACCGAAAATAATCACGGGGAAACTCTCATAAAATACAAACCTTTTAGTTTCCATTTGCTGAAAATCAGCCCAGCAGAGCAGAAATACGGCGAGATCATATTTTTAGCAAAGTTTTCGCGAAATTCTTCAAACTTCCGATGCTGGTGGGGTGAATAATTCCCATATGTACCCCCAAAACATTGCTCAAATATCAAAATAAATCGAGTAAGGACAAAATTCAATAAATTCTACATAAAGTACTATTAATTTTCAAATATCGCCAAAAAATCTTTTTTGACGTACTGAACCCAGAGAGGGACGTTAAGCTACTATGGAAACAAAAATACTTTCGTAAAAGTGTCAAAAGAAGCTAATTCTTGTATTGGGTGCGAAAGCGTGAATGGCCAAACTTGATGAAATAATGAGAAGATTGGTGATTATTTAAAAAATTGAATGCTCATACCCGAGATGGAAGTTGGGGTATGCAAGGGGTGCAAAATGTTGTATCAATGTACAATTCTTTAATCGATTTAACTCTGAAATATGAGAAATCAAGAAAGGCGGTTATCTCTCTTTGCAATTATGTGTTCAACACAATAGATCAGGCATGGAAATAGATTAAAAATGTCTGCTTAAAAGAAGCAAATAATTTGCAGAATAAGGCAATTTACCCATTTTGTGTTTTTAGGCATTTCACTCTTTGTATATCTCCCTTTGAGAGTCTGAAATCACCTAGAAAAAAACCAAGAAATTTCAGTGAATGAATCATTTTTATTCGACTGAAATGATGTCGACAATAATGATAATGTTAAAATCTCAGGTTCATACAGGCAAATTCGATCAGCAAAAGACCTGCATGCCACAATATACAAATCAATATTTTTAAAAAACAAAATAAAAATTAGGAAGGATAAAAGTTGAACATTAAAATGAAAATTTGATCAAAGAAACAATTTCGGTCTTGGTCCTGACTGAATTTCGGAGATCATGAATTTTACGTGACACATTTAGGAAATGCATTTGAAACCAAATTTCAAAGTGGAATTGGAGAAGGGAAACATTATTAGCGGGAAAACAACACCAACAGGAGAACAAGGGAAAATAGGCCACTCTTAATTCTTTAGTTGAATTGCAAAACGATCAAGTTGGACTGCTTACCAGTATACAAAACGGAGCTTTCGTTCCCTTCAAAAAAGAACCTGCAAAATGGCAAATAAATTTCCAAACTTTCTGATGAATTTTATGCCAAGAAATGCTTCAGGGTAATCAGAATGCATCTTCTGTTGAAATTCTCAACAAATTAGCCAATTTAGTATCATTAACATACTGTGTGTAGGCTTCCATCGGTCAGGGTTGATACTGGGTAAATTACAGTTGTCCACTTGGCTGGAGAACCAGTGTCTGTGGCTGTGAAGTACAATGCAGGAGTGACAGCTTCTGTTGCAGAGGCTGCCCATGTGCTCTGTCTATGGTCTATCGGAAGTGTCAAGTTGCTTTATGCAGACCTAAATTTGTGAGACTGTCGGCAGCAAGGCTCTCCCAGGACTCCGTGTTGATGTCCACTGACTTCATGCAACAATTCACCACTTCGTGGTACCGCAGCTGTTGCTCGGTTGCCCGGTTGCTCCGCTTCCGGAGGCTAGCTCCCCACACAGAAAGCCTTTGCGAATTCGGCCATCAAAAACGCAGTGGCTGTGAAGTCTGTACAATCTGAGCAATGTGGAAAGGCTAGGCAGACCTGCGTAAAACAAGACCTCCATGTTGGGTATCTTGTCTTGCCACAATATTCAAGGATAAGGCAGAAGCATCTCGCGTGGAAGGTTGTCAGGCGCCATTCTCGCCAGGCACACGTAGTCTGCATCACAATGCCGTATAATTAGTGCAATGATGACGCGACGCAGGTACGCAGGCATGTAATGGCATGTAATGGCATTTTACATTCCCATTTGTACGCAGGCATGTAATGGCATGTAATGGCATGCATCCCATTTTGGTCATCAATGTTAGCTTGAGGTTGGTTGATACACGTGACAAATCTGAATCACTTAATTACCGTCTCATTGCAATCATTTCAATCATGTCAAAAATAATGGAGACCATCATCACTATGCAACTTCTTACCTTCCTTGAAACAAACAATCTTCTCTCTTATAGCCAATATGGCTTTCGAAAAGCCAGATCTACTGGTGATCTTCTTGCTTATTCTCTCCATGTCTGGTCCTCTGCTCTAGAATCCTTTTATGAGAGCAGAGTGATCTCTCTCGATATCTCCAATGCCTTTGATCGCGTCTGGCACAAGGGTCTTCTCGCTAAACTACCGATGTTTGGTGTCCATCACACTCTCATTAAATGGATTGGTAGTTTCCTCTCTGATAGGTCAATTGCCATCAGAGTAGACGGCTTCCTCTCCAATCTGCACTCTATCAATGCTGGTGTACCCCAGGGCTCTGTCATCTCCCCTGACTCTTCTTTCTCTTCATAAACGACCTACTTACCTCTACGTCTTCTAGCATTCATTCCTTTGCTGATGATACCTTCCTAAGTTCTTCATTTTCATTCAATCCAAATCACCATGCTTCCACCAATATTTCACTCCACATAAACATTTCAGTCTCGCTTCTCTCCAATGATCTGACAGTTTTTGAGAAGTGGGGTCTAGACAACCTAGTTCCCTTCAACCAAAGCAAGACGAAATAGGCTGTTATTTCACGTAAACACAACCAAAAGTTTCGACCTGTCCTTATGAATGGTGATGAACTGCACACTTCAACTTCTTTCACACAACTTGGTCTTTCTCTTTCATCTAATCGCACTTGGACAACTCACATCCATTCCCTTGCTACGTATGCATCTCAAAAGCTCGGTTTCCTCACCAGAGCCCGCGGGTTTTTCTCATCTTCTCACCTTTTAAATATATACAAGTCTCAAATCCGTCCTTCTTTAGAGTACTGCTCCCACGTCTGGGGTGGTGCTCCAAAATCCACTCTCTGTATTCTTGATAAATTCCAGTCGAAAGCGATTCGTCTCACAATAATCCTAGCCTCGCCAAATCTCTCTAACTTCTGTCCCATCATCATTTAGTTGGAGATCTTTCCATCTTTTACAGCTACTTTCACGTGCATTGCTCTCAGGAGGTCAGGGATAATATTCTAGTTCCTCTGAGGCGTGTCAGGACCACCAGAAGCTCAACTCATTCACACCCTTTCCAAGTTTTACTGCCTACTCCACGAATATTACCTCACAAATCAGCATTCGTCCCAAGAACATGCAAGCTATGGAACGTCTTTCTTTCTTCTTGCTTTCCTGAATCTTACAACTTGCCATCTTTCAAATCTAAGATCAATAAACCTGATCTGATCTCGCTCTCCTCCTAGCCTTTTGCTTTCTTCTTTCTTCCTTCTTTTTTGGGGCTTTGTATAGGCCACTGTGGCCTTTCCTCAACATAACTCACTTATAAAAAAACCTGTTGTAAGGAACCCACCTTATTGAATGGACCCTTTTGGGATGTCCATTTCTAGGAGATTCTTGGGTGTATGCCTGAATCCTTTTATTCAGCATTTAAGAAAATAATTATGTTGGCTGCTTCATTCTTCTGTCTTTGCTCTTTCCTGCTCAATTTTAGGCAAGGCAGATTAAAATCTGAGAATGCTGGGAATTAAATCAACTTTCTTTGCTACAGGCTACATAAATGCATATCGGTTCTCTCCTGTTTTTTACACAAATGTTAACATCACACTATATTAATTTCCTGTTTAGGCGCTAAACATAACTTTTAAGTACACCTAAATTATCTTTGCTGATCCAGATATCATCCAATTCATTCATAAATGCCAGAGACAAATGCTTTCCTCTTGTCATGTGTTCTGTACCTCCTAATAAGGAACATAATATTGTGAACTGTCCTTCATCACACTGTATTGCTGTTGTTTCTGTCAAATCATCCCCAAGTAGAATTGGGGGGGGGGGGAGTGACACCAAAGTGATCAGTTCATACATATTGCAAAGATTTTCAATCAAAAAATAATTATTCAGTTCTTACATGACGGACCCGACACAGTGACCAGCAGAAATCAAAGTCACACTCAACTCAAATGAACTTTGCTGAAATGAAATCAGAAACAAATCATCGATCAACATTCATGACAATTTCTAGTAAAACAGGTGAAAAGTGCCCAAAAATGATGCAGAAACATTGCATTGAAACACATAAAATACCTTACCATATTTTCATCAAAAATGGAAATCATGGTGGGTTGACTGACTGGAATTGATTTCTGGAAAATTAAAATATTTCATTCAACTAACAATACTGTACAAGACAACAAAAAATAAACACAGCATGCAGGTTGGCCAAATTTTCAGGGACATTTGTGGTATTTAATTGATTATGAAAATTTAAATTCCTCTTAATGAATAAGATGGATACAAAGGTATAGATGAGATCCAATGGATATGTGCTGAGTCACCAAGGGTGGATTTTAGAGTTGCCTTTTCACTATGAAGAATGTTACTGTTTTTAGAGCAGCTTACAACTAATTCAAACCAAAATATTACCAGTTTACCACCAAATGACATTATCCTTGAAAAGCAGCAAGGAGCATATTGTTATGGAGACACCATCCTGAGCCAAGGCATTTTGAGGGACAGTGACCATGTCCTTAGCTTTGCTACAAGTACCTGCTACCATGACAAAGTCTAAAAGAATTAAGCTAGTCTTTCTGCTTGAATTAACAACCTTGCTGGTGGTGTACAGCTTGTGAGACAATTAAGGGTCTATACTGATGGAATGGAGGTGCTATGATACACAGATGAAAGTGCATTGGGAATGTATCTGCCCCAAGGGACTTTGAGAAACGTAAAGAACTCAAATATTTCAATCTTCTTAAACCTTTCCCTGAATGAAATAGCACAATGTCCAAAAAGCATACTCACAATGCTGAAAAAGGATGGCAGGCTACAGCCTCCCAGATATTAGAGGAAAAGGAAGAAGCTAGGGAGCTGAGCCAAACCCAAATGATTTCTACTTCAATAAAAAGCAATTAACTTCAATAATTGACTGCATTAGCACACAGCTGGAGGGCTTAAGCTGGATGATTAGGTCTGAAGTTATTCATAAGATGCAAAGACTCTCACAGTAAAGCGACAAAGTTGACTCAATTGTTTATCATGTTCCATCAGATTCTTTGTTGTTTCTGAGCAAAACAGGAAAATCTTGCTGCTGGAAGTGGAACAAAATATTCATGGAAAAAATAAGCAGTGCATTTAATAAGGAAATTGGTAAAATCACGTCTTTTGTGCAGTAGGTCATGGGTTTGATACCACATCAGTTGCCTTCTCTGGATGCCGCCCATGTGTCCAACCAATAGTAAATGGGCATCTGGCATGAATTTGGGTTTAAGTACAGCGATGAAAGGGACTAGTCACCCTACTTCACAATGCCATGGCTCAGCGTTGTTTTTTTCTAGTGAGGCTTTTGCCAACATGCGAATCAAGAATGGGACCCAACTTGACTATACGTATATACTACTATACAATATCTATCCCTGAATTGAAAAAATACTAACATGTTTTCCTGCTTTAGCAGCATCATAGATCTCTACTATCACCAAGAAATGACAAGTGAAAAAAAGAAGGCACTGAAATAAAAAAATTAAGGAATGATAGACTAACTTTGTTCTTTTCAGCAATTCTAGAAACTCTTTTGATTCTAAACCTTCCATGTGATCTTGAATAGACAATTATATTTGTCAATATTGTACATCAAAGCTATTTTCAGCTCAGTCTTTAACTATTTTCATAGTCATGAAACTCATCGGGCATCAGGGGGACATGTTTCAGTCCATAAGGAATGCATTTCTCTGTGGCCTCAAATATTTTGGTGCTCAACTCTGAAATGACATTCCAACCTTTATCAAAAAGTCCGTTTCTTTTATCATCTTGAAGTCAAAATTGAAGGAATTCCTCATCAATGGTACTTTTTCTGATTCCTAACTCGATCAGAAGTACAGTAACTTGTTCTTTGGAGGCAATTCTGGCTTATTTTTCTGTAGTAAGCAAACATGTTGTTCTACCTTGTACGTTTTAGATGGGTGGGGGGTCGCTCACGAGTAGTTGATCTATTAGAGGGCTCCTCCTTAGAGAAATAGATTGAAATACATAAACATGTTGAAATACATTAGATTATGTAATAAAATATATTGAAATACATAAATGTCTTGAATGCTTCCCAGTTGAGTTAAAATAAGTTAATTTGACAATGAGCATCCCTGAGTATCTCATTGTCTGGAGCATGCATTATTGTTACTCATATTCATTTAGGCAGCGCTTGTATTTGTATTGAAATTTATTTGGATAAATTCTTAATGAAAATTGAAGCTTATACTGCGTACATACAAAATGTAGACGCAGCATTTACAAGTGGTATCGTATAACTACTCTAAACATATTCGAATTCATGACAAAAAATGCGTTACGTAGATTTCATTTACCTCTGTGACAATGGGATAGAAAAAATGCAGTGCATTTATGGGTTTCTTTTGTGAAATTGTCAATCGCAATTTGTGGGTATTCGTGCAATTTCCCTTGAAAGATACTCATCTTTCCACTTCTCTGTTTGAAAAATTAATAAAATGCGGACGGTGCCATGTTGCTCCTCCGTAGTAGTAAATTGGAGCGGGAGAGAAGTTCCGAGCTGAAAAAGTAGACAAGCCTTGAATGCATAAAAATCGTACTTGACATTTCCATAAGTGCAAAATTAAAAAAGAATAAAAAATTACACAGCATAAATGATGCGAATACAAAGAAAAGCTATGGATTTATAATTGTAAAAGTCTTCACGAAAAATAACAATGGTATAACGGTCGACTAATAAAAAAATAAAATGGTTCCTTCGTGAAAAACATCAATCCAAAGATTAGAAGAAAGAAACAATTTCTAAAATTCTAAGACTGTTTCACTATTTATTTCATTTTATGAACATGTATTTGATTTTCATCCATGAAGGCATAGTAGGGACGAAAGATTTCCTCGTGAGAATACATGTATTTTGAAGGGGGGCTGTTGGTGTGGGCAATGAGGAAAGTTACCGCTGGAATAAACGAATGGTTTGTAGAAGAAAACTGAGATACGGGACTACTTTTGATATGAAACTTAACAGTACTAAAAATTAACAGCGTGCTCTCTTCCTGGAATAGCAGAAACGAGAAGCGAAGGTCTTAGGCCATTTCTATAGAAGTGGATTTCTTAAAACAATCCGCATAGTAAGCTGCTTGTTTTTATGAGGTGGCTTCCCGTTGCATCCCTACCGATAATGTTCATGGAGGAAGGTAAAGGATTCGTACCCCTAACAACTGTACCATGAGTTGGCACACTTATTCACTACCCAATGGACAGTTTCATAAATCTTAAAATCTCTCCATTGGAACTTAACTTATTACAATACGATTAGAAAATTGAGATTTTAATCCACTGCTACGAATCCTTCATTCACAATTGTGTTTCAGTTTGAATCTTAAATAAGTAAATCTTCATCGCTGTCTTCTTCCATGTTCTCAATCAATTTCTCCACCTCATCTGACATTTGCATGACAAACGAAGGCTCATTTTCCTCCGCAGTAGTCTCCTCCTTCGATGGCGAGTACATTAGCATAAGTTCTTTGTATCTCTGAGCAGCAGTGTAAAGATACTCATATGAAGCCTGTCAAACATTGTAAAATTAATTACTCTAGTGAAAGACAGTCGGTAAGCATTAAAACCCCTTGTTTTCTTAATCATCTATCTAACTCCTCTACCCTTGAATTACTACTGATAAATGGCAGTCAAACAATCAAACAACGTACGAATTGAAATAGAGGTCATCGTCGTTGAAATAGAGGTCATCGTCGTTGAAATAGAGGTCATCGTCATTGAAATAGAGGTCATCGTCGTTGAAATAGAGGTCATCGTCATTGAAATAGAGGTCATCGTCGTTGAAATAGAGGCCATCGTCGTTGAAATAGAGGTTATCGTCGTTGAAATAGAGGCCATCGTCGTTGAAATAGAGGTTATCGTCGTTGAAATAGAGGTCACCGTCGTTGAAATAGAGGTCATCGTCGTTGAAATAGAGACCATCGTCGTTGAAATAGAGGTCAACGTCATTGAAATAGAGGTCATCGTCGTTGAAATAGAGGTCATCGTCGTTGAAATAGAGGTCATCGTCGTTGAAATAGAGGTCATCGTCGTTGAAATAGAGGTCATCGTCATTGAAATAGAGGTCATCGTCGTTGAAATAGAGGCCATCGTCGTTGAAATAGAGGTTATCGTCGTTGAAATAGAGGTCATCGTCGTTGAAATAGAGGTCATCGTCGTTGAAATAGAGGTCATCGTCGTTGAAATAGAGGCCATCGTCGTTGAAATAGAGGTCATCGTCATTGAAATAGAGGTCATCGTCGTTGAAATAGAGGCCATCGTCGTTGAAATAGAGGTCATCGTCGTTGAAATAGAGGCCATCGTCGTTGAAATAGAGGTTATCGTCGTTGAAATAGAGGTCACCGTCGTTGAAATAGAGGTCATCGTCGTTGAAATAGAGACCATCGTCGTTGAAATAGAGGTCATCGTCGTTGAAATAGAGGTCATCGTCGTTGAAATAGAGGTCATCGTCGTTGAAATAGAGGTCATCGTCGTTGAAATAGAGGTCATCGTCATTGAAATAGAGGTCATCGTCGTTGAAATAGAGGTCATCGTCATTGAAATAGAGGTCATCGTCGTTGAAATAGAGGCCATCGTCGTTGAAATAGAGGTTATCGTCGTTGAAATAGAGGCCATCGTCGTTGAAATAGAGGTTATCGTCGTTGAAATAGAGGTCACCGTCGTTGAAATAGAGGTCATCGTCGTTGAAATAGAGACCATCGTCGTTGAAATAGAGGTCATCGTCATTGAAATAGAGGTCATCGTCGTTGAAATAGAGGTCATCGTCGTTGAAATAGAGGTCATCGTCGTTGAAATAGAGGTCATCGTCGTTGAAATAGAGGTCATCGTCATTGAAATAGAGGTCATCGTCGTTGAAATAGAGGCCATCGTCGTTGAAATAGAGGTTATCGTCGTTGAAATAGAGGTCATCGTCGTTGAAATAGAGGTCATCGTCGTTGAAATAGAGGTCATCGTCGTTGAAATAGAGGCCATCGTCGTTGAAATAGAGGTCATCGTCATTGAAATAGAGGTCATCGTCGTTGAAATAGAGGCCATCGTCGTTGAAATAGAGGTCATCGTCGTTGAAATAGAGGCCATCGTCGTTGAAATAGAGGTTATCGTCGTTGAAATAGAGGTCACCGTCGTTGAAATAGAGGTCATCGTCGTTGAAATAGAGACCATCGTCGTTGAAATAGAGGTCATCGTCATTGAAATAGAGGTCATCGTCGTTGAAATAGAGGTCATCGTCGTTGAAATAGAGGTCATGGTCGTTGAAATAGAGGTCATCGTCGTTGAAATAGAGGTCACCGTCGTTGAAATAGAGGCCATCGTCGTTGAAATAGAGGTTATCGTCGTTGAAATAGAGGCCATCGTCGTTGAAATAGAGGTTATCGTCGTTGAAATAGAGGTCACCGTCGTTGAAATAGAGGTCATCGTCGTTGAAATAGAGACCATCGTCGTTGAAATAGAGGTCATCGTCATTGAAATAGAGGTCATCGTCGTTGAAATAGAGGCCATCGTCGTTGAAATAGAGGTCATCGTCGTTGAAATAGAGGTCATCGTCATTGAAATAGAGGCCATCGTCATTGAAATAGAGGTCATCGTCGTTGAAATAGAGGTCATCGTCGTTGAAATAGAGGCCATCGTCGTTGAAATAGAGGTCATCGTCGTTGAAATAGAGGTCATCGTCGTTGAAATAGAGGTCATCGTCGTTGAAATAGAGGTCATCGTCGTTGAAATAGAGGTCATCGTCATTGAAATAGAGGCCATCGTCGTTGAAATAGAGGCCATCGTCGTTGAAATAGAGGTTATCGTCGTTGAAATAGAGGCCATCGTCGTTGAAATAGAGGTTATCGTCGTTGAAATAGAGGTCACCGTCGTTGAAATAGAGGTCATCGTCGTTGAAATAGAGACCATCGTCGTTGAAATAGAGGTCATCGTCATTGAAATAGAGGTCATCGTCGTTGAAATAGAGGTCATCGTCGTTGAAATAGAGGTCATCGTCGTTGAAATAGAGGTCATCGTCGTTGAAATAGAGGTCATCGTCATTGAAATAGAGGTCATCGTCGTTGAAATAGAGGCCATCGTCGTTGAAATAGAGGTTATCGTCGTTGAAATAGAGGTCATCGTCGTTGAAATAGAGGTCATCGTCGTTGAAATAGAGGCCATCGTCGTTGAAATAGAGGCCATCGTCGTTGAAATAGAGGTCATCGTCATTGAAATAGAGGTCATCGTCGTTGAAATAGAGGCCATCGTCGTTGAAATAGAGGTTATCGTCGTTGAAATAGAGGCCATCGTCGTTGAAATAGAGGTTATCGTCGTTGAAATAGAGGTCACCGTCGTTGAAATAGAGGTCATCGTCGTTGAAATAGAGACCATCGTCGTTGAAATAGAGGTCATCGTCATTGAAATAGAGGTCATCGTCGTTGAAATAGAGGTCATCGTCGTTGAAATAGAGGTCATGGTCGTTGAAATAGAGGTCATCGTCGTTGAAATAGAGGTCATCGTCATTGAAATAGAGGTCATCGTCGTTGAAATAGAGGCCATCGTCGTTGAAATAGAGGTTATAGAATACACCGATTCCACTGAACAACCCTCCTTCTGCCCTACGCTCTTCCTCGTTTCGGGACATCCTCTATCTGTCTATCCAGCAGTACCTGGCACGAAGCTAGTTAGCTTGCGCAAAGAAAAAAGGAGCTAATTGCCAAATTGACATTGCCATGACACAGAATGGTATTTCTCTACCAAGATGCTCCCCAAAGCCCGTTTCGAGTATGGAAATCAACTTGAATCAATTCAAATCACCTTGTTTTGAATGATGAAAGCTCTCTGTCGTCTAAGAAGACGAACAACTGAAAAAACGTCCACTGTTTCCTCAAAATCGTCCATTTGTTCCTTTATGTTCCACAGAGCACAGAAAATGCCACTTCTTCCAACTCCACAACTAAAACCAAGGCAACAATAACGGTATATCAATGGTGAAAAACATCAAGTTTCATAAATAATCAAACTGTGAATTAACTTAAGTAACCAATTATTATGAATCAAAACATCGGTTGCCAATGAAACTGATTGCATAGCCTTGAAAGCAATCATTTTTTCTGACGATTCCGTTCAAACTTGTGAATTCCCCAGAAATTGGGATAGCTCAGTCTAGGTTCACATGCTTGCTAAAAGACTTTTTCATTCTCCAGTTCCAACCCCTTGTATTTAACGACTTGCATTTTCACTTTTGCGAAGGGAATCGCCAGCTAATTGCAACTTCAGGCGTAGACATTCTTTAGTGTGGTGAAATGGGAATGAAGGGCCAGGTCACTGCTCGAGTTTCTCAGTGTCCTCCAAAATCTTAATTCTTTTGACGATTTCATCAGATATAACGATTGCTTATCACATTTCGATTACCTGCAATGGACAACAATCGGATGGCTTTCATTGACACGGTCCAGTGACATTCTCGTCTCTTTGATGCTGTCAATCATCGTAAACACGTGATCGGCAACAGGCATCGCATTCTCATGCCAGTTTAACAATTGATAATGGTATAACTTTCGCCTTTCACTCTCACCCTGAAATGAAACCAATCCCTTCTCTTCACTAATTTGCTATCGATTACTGCATCAGAAAGTTGTCATTGTTCCCTTGTCTTGCAAAGTGACTTCTGCTTCAAACGTTCAGTTACTCAATCAGGAGACAATTGTAAACTTCTGGGAAACAATAACACGTCTAAATCCCTTAATGCTAAAAATTCTAGTTCCCATGAAATGAGACTGTAAACTGAAACACTTCTAAAGCTCACTAAATTCATCAAAGGCCGTGCCTGTCTTCATAAATGACTTTACCTACCCAGCTTCATAATACAACGTAGCTAATGGCTCACCAGGCGGAAGTACCTGATGACATTTCCAAAAGTGCCAAATGATATGTAGGAAAGCAGCATTTGCTATTCTTAAACTCTCTGACAGAATTCGAGTGGTGCCTCGGTGTATCGGTTAAGCGTGCGGACTCATAACAAGGGGGTTTTTCGTTCTGATCCTATGCCATTGGTAAGGAAGGAAACGCAAAACCACCTTGAAAAGGCCACTTTCCTAGCGAGAAAACTTAGAGCCTTGCGTTTGTTATGCTCGGAATCGAGTATGTACCGCGTTGCACTGAGCCCAAAAGAACAAAAAAGCAAGGCGGTCTTTGATAATCTTGATATCATTAGTCAAGGTAATAACAGTATAGATCCCCTCGCATTTGAAAACCTGCTTATTCTTAGATACCGCCTTGCTCTTAATTCGCAAATGTCATCTTTCCCTTGCAATGTTAATGTCAAATAGCTGCTAATGGCTGTCTTGCAATACTATTACATTAAAGTTCATTAAAATATAATGACTTACTTTGTAGTCGTTCTTATCTTAAAATAATTCTATTAGGAAATAACATTTGCAAACTTACGCCATCGACTCTTCCAACGATCTGCAATTCCCTCAATCTAAAGTGACCTTCATCGTGAATCGCGATACAGTGAATCTCGAAACTACCGAAATTGATGGGATTGCAATCGGGATGAGGCAGATAATTTAAAACATCCTCCTAAAAATAAGTGATAATTATAATCACTTTTAAGGTATAAATGTTCAATTCCATTCGATTTGCCTCTACATGATTCAATTTGATTTCATTCAAAAATGACTGGATTTTAATCGTTTCGATCTGACTTGATTCGTTTCAATTTGATTTGACGCGATTTACTTCTACGTGATTTTGATTAGATTTGCTTCGATTTGATTCGTACTCAATCTTCCCAAGAAGTCAAAGAAGAGTTATTGGAATGACATCCTGCCGAGCAGTCTATCAACAATTTGGTTCTTTCCCAATTCAATCGAATGACGACTGGATGACGACTGATAGTACTGATATATCATATTTATCATAGAAAATGTAAAAGATAAATGCTTCGAACTTTGGAAGATAAAAATGTTTGTTACCATGTTATGTTCCTCATCTGTGAGCAAACTCAGTATGACGAAAGAAAAGTTCTCCCAAACCATTCTCCAGAAGTCATCAATAGTATCATGCAATGGCATTTGGGTAACAATGAAGGAATTTTTACGAAGAAAAGTCTAAGGTAAGAAAACGAAAATTGAATGAAAACGAGAAAAAATGAAAAGTAGGAAAAGGAGCGAGCAAAAGAACAAATTAGCGAATGAAAGAACGCATTGGCTGATGAATGAATAGATGAAATGATCAATAAATAATGCAATGAAAAAGATTATGTATTATTATTAGGAAATGGAGGTAAAACCTGTTCGTTCCCAGGCGCAAAGACTTTTAAAAACTTAAAAGATGACGTAAATATCATTTTTAAGATTAAAAGCATCCACCAAAGACACAAACTTAATTTCTAGCCAACTTTTATGATGATTTCGATCTTGTTATGCTTAGAGTTTTACCTTTGTAATTTTGTAATATACAGGTTATGCATTGATAAGAGTAATCCACTAACTGAACAAAACACAATTATCATTATTATTATGCTACTTGATTAATCAATTAATCATGCAAATAAAAGAGGCAAAAACAAAGGACAATACACTTGATAGGAAATGAAACTCACATCAATGTAGCTTGCGTTAATATAGTCAGTGCCCTCTGCTGCACTTCTCATTGTCAATCTAACGCGGCTTGAATCAACTATCAATCAATCAATCAATCAATCAATTAATCAATCAATCAATCAATCAATCAATCAATGGATGAATAAAAATTCATAAGATTTTTCATTCGCATACGCTGTTGTTTGAAAATTGGAATTTAAAAATAAGAGACGGAGCGGAATACCTGGAATGATGTAAGAATCTCGATTTTTTGGCTGATTGCAAGGTCTTTTCCCGCAAATCATTTCGTATTCAGACAAACCAAATTCATTCAATATCTAAAAGAGAGGAAAATGATGTTCAGAAATAATATAAATAATGTAAAAACTTTGATATTTCAATAAAGGACAGAAATACCATTTCATCATATTGAAGATCTTTTCGTCTGGCACTCAACAGCGAATAAATTTCGGATAATGACCGATATAAGACAATGAATCTTACACCATGAAACAGATCAAAATATCAGGCAGTGAGCGACTGATGGAAATTATTGTTTATCCATTTAGGTCAATAAGAATAGAAATATGAGTAGATTTAGATTAAGGATTATGATTTTAATACCTGCCACTCCTCTTCGATTACGGAGAGACCCGTATCAGGGTTCATTGTGAAGTAGTCCTGGCTTAAAGTCTCTTCAAGTTCACCAACCGGAATAGCAGTCAGTCCGCACTTGATATAGTCAACGATTGCATCATGAACGAAAATATACTGGACCTATTGAACCAAATAATTTTGCAAAGTTAATGAATGAAAATTAATGCGTCAAAAAACCAGTAAAAAGATTTGCAGCGAATTCAATAAAATTATTCACGGCATATGAGAGATAGAGAGACATTTACGAGTTCGAGCTCCGCGCACTCTCAACTTGTTCTACTCCTTCTTCATATTTCATTTCGCCTTATATTCCAAGGAATAAGAATAGGTGAGTGGCCATGACACTTGATCATAGACCTATTATCAATTTTTGAGCCCCACTTAGGGCTTGGAATTCGCTGAGATTTAGTAGAGCAATTAGCTCTCTGTAATTCTAAAGATAGGAATCCCACGGCGTTGTCAAATAAAAGGATGGACGAGCACACTGTCTCATAGGCAATTTTCCTCAATATTCAAGAACCCGCCTTCGTCTGCTAGGTAGAAAAAGAAAACAATGTCCATTTCAAGATAGACGATTGCGTGTCAATCAAGCAGATTCATGATGAAGCCCCACCATGACCAGCAAAGTATGAGAAAATAGAACGATCAATGGGTAACAAAAATGAATTAATAATTTATAATTAATATCGTAATTACGAACGAGAATGAATGTTAACAAGTAAAACAGAATAGAAAAGTTAATCTAAAATGAGACTAGCCTCTTGTTGAACAAGAAAATTTCGTTGACTTCTGATGTTTTTTAAGTAGCCGTAAACATTGACATTCTGTTTTCTGTTAATGCGTTCTATTTGAGCCTCGATTACTATAAACGTGCCGGATCTGCCCACTCCCGCGCTGCAAAATGAAACAGAGCTGAAAAACCAGGAAAATGGGAAAATGATAAAACAAATGAAATTAGAAAAGAAGTAGAAATAAATGAATACATAAATATGACACAATAAAACTTGATGAGGACGAAAGAGGAACAACAAATGAATTAATATGGTTCGAGGTAACAGATTTTGCAATTCCACGAGACCATAGAGAGAGTGAAGAAAGTAGAAAAGACGGAGAAATACCAGGATCTGCTACGAGAGCTAAAAAAACCGTGGGACCATTCTATCGCAACAGGGGAGCTTGAAGGTACATTGACGACACCACAGAAGAATTAGGAAGATATTTGCATTGAGATCAGAAACGGCGAAGTGCTAAAAACTGTTATCTTGCATTTTTTTTTTTTTTTTTTTTTTAGTGGTTTATGTTGAGGAAAGGCCATGGTGACCTATACAAAGCCCCAACAAAGGAAGAAAGAAGAAAGCGAGCAGCTAAGAGGATAGAGAGATAAGATCGAGTTTATTTACATTAGATTTGAAAGATGGCAGGTTGTAGGACTCAGGAAAGCAAGAAGAAGGCAAGACGTTCCATAAGTTGCATGTTCTTGGGATGAATGATGATTTGTGAGATAGAGTTCGTGGATTAGGCAGTGAAACTTGGAAAGGGTGTGAATGACTTGAGCTTCTGGTGGTCCTGACACGCCTCAGAGGAACTGGAATAATATCCCTGATCTCCCGAGAACAATGTCCGTTAAAGTATCTGTAATAGATGGAAAGATCTCCAACTAAACGACAATGGGAAAGAGGTTGGAGCGATTTGGTGAGGTTAGGATTATTGATGAGACGAATGGCTTTGGACTGGACTTTGTCGAGAAGACAGAGAGTAGATTTTGGAGCACCACCCCAGACGTGGGAGTAGTACTCTAAAGAAAGACGGATTTGGGACTTGTATATAGATAGAAGGTGAGAAGATGAGAAAAACCCACGGGCTCTGGCGAGGAAACCGAGCTTTTGAGACTCTTGAGCTTTAAGGAGTCTTGCTGACATAAAACTCCAAGAGAAATTATCAATTGACTAAACAATGTGCGTTATGTTTAATGATAAAAATTATGATGATGATGATGACGTCAATGATCGAGATGATGATGATGATGATGATAATGATTAAAATGGTCTGTCAAAACGGTCCCCTAACTACATGCATGGGTTGCACTCAGAAATCTCACATTCGACCGCAAAATTACAGAAAGGTAAAAACAAATAATGATGATGATGATGATGGCGACATTAGAGAGTTGGAAATATATCACTGCTATGTAGTAATGACCTGCAATGCACGAGGGTTGGACTGTCATTCTCTTGCATGTACCTTCGAACCATTTGCACAAATGATAGCATCGTCGCTCGCTCTCTAGGGACACCAAAATCTGGCCAATCAGTAAAATGGAACTGTCTGACGATTTTCCATTCATTTTCTGAATACCCATACGCCTTTGCTGATGCCGGTTCATTCCAGCAAATGCTAAATACGCGATGAACATAATTCGCATACTTGTGCTCTTCGATCGTTCGCACAGTTATGAAGCCATAGGACATGTCCCCTTGGTTAGGCCAGTACTGGTCACATTTCCTCTATCATCAGATAAACACATCATGAAGTTTAAGGCAAAAATACACTAATACACAAAGTCTAATGGAACACAACTACGAGCTATTTATAAAAAATGGAATTCGGGGAATCCATCCACGGACAACCAAGTTCTTTAGCACTATCAAACAATAGGATACAGAACAAAACATCTCGCATGAAGGAAGAATATATCGAACACAACTTGAATATCAACTAATTCATGGCAAGGGATGAACTTCTAAAAAACATCGTAATAATATAAATAATGGCATTAACAATAATGATAATAATGACAAAGTTAAAGATATTGAAGCAGATAAAAAACCTTATTTACTATTACTACGTCGCAATGATCCTGGCAACAATGGTTCAAGGATTCTTAGTGGGTTGTGCAGATAAGAAAAGTAAGTCAAGCAAGTCAATGGTAATTAGCGCACACGTGTTCAATGCTGCATTTAACAGATTCAAAGGAAGCTCGTTTCCGTTACCGAATGCTGTACATCTGTCCACTCGACAAAATTAGATGGGCCCTGGCCTAAAACTGTGGGTGGAGTGCGGCGAGGAAAAGAGCTGCCTCCATACCTCATAATGCTGTGGCTTATCATGACAATTTCTAGTAATGTACTCCCTAATGCTTGCACGGAGTCAAAATCATTTTTATGTTATGTCAACAAACAAAAATGTATGCAAATGTACCTTTCCTCTCTCGGTTAGATTGGTCAACATGACAATAATTCTGACATCTTGTTCCCAAATCATTCTCCAAAAATCCTCCATGGTTTGATTCAAAGGGGCTAAAAATATTGACAACCAAAAGACGTTGCAAATAATTTATTGTAGAATGGATACATAAATAAGATATAGATGGATTTTCTAAGAGTACTAACACTTTCCATAAAAAACAAGAACGTCTTGTTTGCCACAGAAAACAAGAGATGGAGAAGGAACAATGCTGATACATCTTATGTTTACCTTGAGTTGCAATATAGGCAGGCTTCTTCTGAAATCCCTGGGATGCCAAAACAAACTGTCCTTAATCATGGCGTAATTCAAAATGTAACTTTAAACATTATTATTTCAACAAGAAAACAGTGAATCAAGCTTGTCATGAATAAGTTGCAAAAATATTTAAACCACATCTAAATTTTTCAGCTCTTTAAATGATTGATGCAAACAAATAACTTTTTCCGTATGCCTTATCTAGAAACCGAACATAGATTTTGCGATGCTAAGAAGCTATGCTTGTACAGAGACATGCATGCATACAGGAAATAGAGAGGAATATTGAATCTCCACTCTCCTAAGTGAAAATCTAACTGATGGTGGGGCACTGGGTCAATGAGCAACTGATGTGTCCACTCAGCCACCTTAGCACCAAGTTAGAGCTAATGACAGCTAGTAACAACGCAACCGTAGAATCCAATTGAAAAAATTTAGAAAATACATTACATCAATGTAATTTGCGTTGATGTAATTTGAAGCAGGCACCCCATCAATAGACATGAGACGAACCCTCGAATGATCATCTGCAGAAATGCAAAAAATACATTCATATCAAATTAAGAAGAAGCCATATTGATTTGAAGAACCTGCACAAGCTGAGAAATTTGTGGAAAGCGTTAAAAATCTGGTAACTACTCTACCAAATAAAATCAAACTTGGGCGAATAAAATCAAAAACTTCCCATGAAAAGTTTTCAATAACCAAAAGGACTATGAAATCAGTCAAGAACTCCCAAAAAACAGTCACAACTGGAAGAAAAGGGAAGGAAATAATGAAAATGCATTCTCTAAAATAGTGGATGAGTTATGAGAGAATAAACTTTGAATTGCAAGACAAAGGCTTGACATGAGAGGACTAAAATAGCTTTGCTGAAAATCTAGTCAATCAAATGCAACATTCAGAAATTAGCATTTTACTACCTAATACTCGTAACTATCGTGAATACCAGCGCTAAATTATCACAGCTAGAATAAAGAGTGATACACCATGATACATAAAAATTATAAGTGCTTAAAATTTAATTCAAAAAGCTCTCTCACATGCAACTATATCTTGATATCTGTTCTTCACTTGGTTGAGATGTAGCGTTGAATGCTCCCATGTGTAATCTGGTCTTTGCCCCAATGACTTTAAAATAAAATGCAGTGTTTCAGAGTAGCAAAAGATTCAACGCAAACAGAAATACACAAACAATATGATAAGGGGACTACTCTCGACCTGCGGTAAAAAGAAACTAAAAGCGATTGGTGGTATCTGACCATAAACAGCACATGCTTATCTGCAGTGACGATGCAAACCAATGGTACGAACATAATGGTTCATACCAGTGATCCACACGCACTTTGTGAGAAACGCTCAAAGTAGTAAAAATGGAATAATGTAAATCGCTTACATGATATTCTTCTGAAAACAAATAGTCTGAATCAGCATGCAGTCTGGCCACGTGATCAGGAAATTCTTCAACTGGAATAGCTAGTGGCTTCCTCTCTGAACAACGGAAATAATTATTCCAGATGTATTCAAAATGATCTATAATTCTTCAAAACTATGCACCATTTTTGGATTCTCAACCGAGCACTTTATTGGCTTACAAAAGGCAATCAGAGGGCTCCTTGCCAATCAGCTGCAGTTGAAGGGTTTTCCTCCTTACTAATTGAATAAAGTATCAAGGAATCAAGATGCATTTCCTATTGATCTCCTTTATCAGTTATCCATCAACAAGTCACTTTATGTATCACCCAATTACACCGTACTGATTTTTCAAACATTTTTTCATTATACATCTACTCACTACCAGAATCAAAGCGATGAGGAGCGCCCAAGATCGTGAAGGTTGGCGGAGTGTCATTATGGCTGCGTCCACGGACCATCCGCTGGTCTATGATGACGACGACGGTTGCCTAGTATTTCTTGTCCACCACTCGTTGTTTTAAAAATATATTCTTTATCTATAATCCACACAGATCTTTACCAATCAAATCCTTCTAATGGTGTAAAAGAGGATGTAAAAATCGGAAACAAATTCGAAATCAAATAAAAAAGAATATTCACCAGTACTACGCATGCTCAATCTTGATGCAAGTGGTCTGTTCCCTCCCTCATTCACATAAAAAACTGATTTTGAATTCAAAGTAAAGATGCTTCGCCTCCTAAGATTTAAAAGAATAGAAACAAAAATCAGACCTAAATATATAGATAGATGAGATGAGGATCCCTTTATTATTCTACCTAGCAACCAAATGCCGATTTCAGGACACTGACATGCATGAATATCAGATACTTCTCTTATCCCACTCTTAAGCTTAACAGAGACACCTTACAAAATGCAAAAAGTAAATTGATAAGCTAAGGAGTTATCAAGGGCAGAAAATCGCAGAGTGCTGGGAAACTGGAGAGAGAATAAAATCCTAAATCACGAAAGAAGCAGTCTTCTAAGCATTTGAAAAAGTCTTTCATTTGGTACATAGCACTGCATTAATAAATACTGTATGTAAATAATGAAAAATTCTTACTTCCAATATAAAACTGTCAAACCAGAAATTGCAACGACAATAAGAAACAAAAGAACAACCACTAAAATCAGTGGCGTACTGGCTGATTCTTTAGCAGGAGCAGATTTTTCAGTTGGTTTAAGTGGAAAACCTGTCATGAAATCAAATCAAATCAAAACATCAATAACTAATAAATGACCGTTGCTTGCTAACAATATTTAAAACTACCTTCCTATTACAACTCAAAAAATACTGCTTTTCGAATGCAATGCAGTTTACCAAATAAGATAAGGATTAAGTATGACAAAAACTACAGAATCAATTACAATACACTGACATGAAATTAAGAGTGAACGTTAGGAAGATAAATTAATCATTCAAGGTGGTGACAAAATCAGCTTTTGGACAGAAATTATTTTGGAAAGTTGAAATGTCTACAAAATAAAGTGAAGTAAAGATGTGGGACATATAGAGAGGCAAAAGAGATATTGGGATGGACTCTTGTGTTTTGGAAGAAGTTACAGATGATAAATCAACTTGGACAAAAAAAACAAAGGAAACCTGTAACAAATGTATCTTCAATTCTTTCTCCAAACAATTCCTTTTGATCTCTTGGTCTTTTTATTGAAGCATATAAACTGACAATGTAAGTTGTGTTCTTCTTCAATGACTTGATCTCCAGCTGATTCAAAGATCTATTACAAATTGGTGATGCATACTTCTCTACATTATCCAATGACTTGACTCCAATATGATAGCAAACAATAACCACTTTAGGTATAAGTGGAGGAGGTTCCCATCGGATCGTCAGAGAGGTGCCGGTAGCCGCCACTAACGTCATATTTAAAGGCTTATGGGGGGGAGCGGCATCTGTTATCACGTTTATCAAAGTTGAGTTATTGCTACCAGCTTGATTGTAAGCCGATACCATTACTTCATACTTCATCATCTGCTGTAATCTATTCAGTACATGCTTTTCATAACTCATCAAGGAACGTCGCTTTGGTTTTGAAATTCCCATCTCAACAAGAGAAACTTGCCACCTTGTCTCGCCCTTGACTCTGAATAGAATCTAGAGTATGAAAAATTGATTTCAAAAACGAATATTTAAGATGTGTCAGCATTATGAGAAAGGACCAGAAGACTGCCCAATGGGCATAGCCTCTCAGCAATCCAAAAATCTTTCTGATAATTTAAAATTGGGAGTAACAGGGTATGGAGAGAGAAGAAAAGCTTTTCATCATAAGCATATATGCTCCAACATCATCCACATGTGGAGAAGGCTACTCTAATGTCAAAGAGAACTTATATGAATCACTCATGACAGCAATTGAAAGCATCCGTAGAAGACATGTACTAATAGTGTCATAGCAGAATACAGGGCTTCTATTGATAGCAGCTAAGATATTGTAGCTGATTGAATAACCCTGTATAAATAATGTATTATTATTATTATTATTATTAATGATCCTTGGACATTTCAACGCTAAAATAGGATCTGGACACCAGCAATACCCCGAATGTATGGGCAGATTTGGCAAAGGGTTAATATAAGAAAACGGCAGACAACTGCTAGAGGTATGTTTTGAAAGCCAAACTCTACCTAACAAGCACCAAGTTTCAACACAAGAAAGCACCCAGAACAACATGGGTGTGCCCGACAAGAATCAAAGAACACAAATCAAGAGACGGGACCATCAGAAGAAGCCCATATAGAAATCAAATTGATTACATCATCACAAGAAAACAACATCTAGATATGTTCACAGACTCAAGATCCTACATGAACACTGAAACAGTTAGTGGCCACAGACTTTGTAAGAGCAACCATCAAACTGAACTGGCAGAAAATGAAAAACGAAAAGACGGAAAAGAGACGGAATCTAGAAGGACTGAAAGACACACCAACAAAAAAGAAAAGATAAACGAGAAATGCATGAACATGACCAATAAACATATAAGAAAACAATGAAGAAAACTGAAGAAAGAAGAAGAACACAAGGTCTTGAAAAAAATCAAGAGCATTGAAAACAATAAAAATGACTCCAGAAGAATGCATCGAGGAGTCAAAGAGTTAAAGTCGCGAGAGAAGAAGAAACCAACACTCAAAGGCAAGACAGGAATTGTTGCCAATGAAAAAGACCAAATCGAAGTCATAACCAAATACTTCACTGAAATTATTTTTGTCACAAAATAACGAGCCAGAGAAGACTGTAAAACCAACCCAACAGACCTAAAAGAACCTTTCACTGGAAGTGAAAAAAGAAACGCTGCAAAGCGCCTGAAAAAACAACAACAACCCGTGCATCGACCAACTCGAAGCTGAACTAATCAAGAACGGACCAGACATCAATTATCTTTGACATAAGTGCCAACATCCTAAACAAAATGGCAAAAACAGGTCAAACACCAAAAGAAATCCAAGAAGGCAGTCTAATACCCCTGCCGAAACCTGGTTACCCGAAGAGACCGGTCGATAACGTAAGACCAGTTATATTACTCACAACAATCAGAAAACTACTGGTCATCTGAATGATAGAAAGAGTTGCAGAAAACATAAAGACAAGAATTCCAATGACACAGGCAGTCAACAATGAAGGAGGGAGTACAACTGAACATGTTTTTGCATGCAAGATACTTGCCGAAAACGCCCTATACTCAGAAGACTACACCACAAACATCCTTCCACTTGACACGTGGAAAGCGTTTGACACCGTCGATAGGGAGAAACTGCTGAACATCATAAACAAAGTCATTGGAGATGACGAATTACACATCCTCAAGATCATGGTTAAAGATGTGAAAATTCAAGTAAGAGTAGGGAAGACTGGGACAGCAGATTCACACTAAGATCGGAGTTCCACAAGGTGACTGCTTGAGTCCACTGATGTTCATTCTGTATCTGGCTACAGCACTTGAACCAAAAAGAACAGAGATTCACAAAGAGCACAACTACAGTAAACACCCAGAAGCAAGCATTGCCAGAGAAGACCTTGAAATAAGCCAACTAGAAGATCATTGCTACTACAAGACCCAAAATGTAGACAAGACACTCTATCTGCAAGACCAGCAGTGTGCAGAAGATATTGGCTGGATAACGAACAAAAGAAGATTATTGAACAAGATCGAAAAGAAGATTCCAAAAGCTCTAAGAGATAGTGGACTACTAGTGAACGAATCCAAAACTGAAGAGTTCATCATAGAAGGAAATGGAGGCCCCAAGTGGAAAACCTGCAAATATCTGGGAAGCCTACTTGATACCGAAAGTGACTTCAAAAGAAGAAAAAGGTTAGCAATGAGTGCAAACATGAAATGTGAGACAACCTTGAGAAACCGATGACTGGAAATCCGCATAAGAATAATACCTTGAAACGTCTTAGTGGGGAGCATATTCTTATACAACAGTGAACAATGGACCATCAAGAAAGACCTGAACAACAGAATAGGCGCGTTTCATCGAAGAATCCTCTGGAAAGTTTTGAATGTAGATTGCAGAGACAAAATGAGAAATGAAGAAGTGTAAGAAAAAAAAACCCAAGACAATTGTCACAAGAGAAAAAAGAAGGAGACTATTATAGTACGGGCATCTTTGCAGATTAGATGAGAAGACACCAGGAAGACGTGCTTCTGAAGAACCCAAGAGGAAGACAAAGCCTAACTTGGTTGAAATTAATCCAGAACGATCTTGGAAAAAACACTTGAAGAATTTGAATAAATTGCTCCTGACAGAATCAAATACAAGGCATTAGTTGACAGCGCTATGCTATTATAACGAAGCGCATTTGATGATGATTTGCACTGATTTGTGATTGAATAATTAAATTATTCATTGATGATTGATAAAGCCATGGATTCTATGATAGAATAATTGTACCTTGTAGGATACAGCAGGTCCATTCATATATTTTGGTGGCTTCCAATCGATGATAATTTCTACATTGTCAGCAAATGTATTTGTTGCCGACACTATTTCCGGAGGACTGGGAGCTGTTGAATAAAGATACTTTCAAAAGTTCAAAGTAATAAAATTAACCAGTCAAAACTACCTCAAGTTAGTAAAAGCTGAACAGGTAAAGAGCATTTTCTCTTGTTCCTTGCACTAGACCAGGTAAGTTTGTGGCTCAGGAGGAGGGTCACACCTGCCATCAGCTCCCATACTATCTATCAGGTCTGATCAGCCCAATTGCATTTCTTGTATGCATTGAGTTTGCAAGGGCCAGTATCATAAAAAATTTTTTGAGATGCCCGAACAAAAACTTAACCTACTGAGATAGCAACAATGAATGACTTCTATCTGTCCACCAAATAGTGAATGGGTACCTGATAAAAAGCTGGAAGTGAAGGGTGACAAGAAAAGGGAATGGCCAGATAAACCTCAAACAAGACGGTTCAAGATGGTACTTCTAGTTCTTGTCATAATCAGATCATATAAACTTCTTAGAGCGAGGAGAGTCACTAGCTCTCTGTAATTCCAGGTGTAGGAATCATGGGTGTGGTCACATGAAGAGGGACCTGGACACTACTCTGTCAGCAAAAAACTTCTCAGTATGCTAATGTCTACCCTTTACATCTAGGTAGAAGCATTTAAAAAATCATATCATGTAAATATTTTATGATACCTGCAATGCTGGTAGTCACTGCCAATTTTCTACTTGGATCACTGCATAGAATATCATTGAAACTCTTGACACATGTTTTCACAGTGATCATGTAAGTGGTGAACGGTTTTAAACCCAATATAGAAAATGTATTTTCCTCCCCATCTAAACGCTTAAATTTTGGGGTTAGTTTTTCTTCAGCATATGATATTCTTGTAAATAACACTTTCTTTCTGTGGTGTCCATGTATCCAAGCTATCATAATCTCCTTTGGACCTTTAGACAGAGTTCTAGCAACAGATGGCTGACTGGGCTTCCCTGTAAAAAGAATTCCAAATTTGTCAATATGCTTGAATAAAAAAATCAGGAAAAAGCTTATCATAAGTAGCATAGGAAATGATAACGATAGTGATTACAATAATTTTCATGAGTAAAAAGATGATTTTCAGATAAGAGCAACAGAAAAAGTAGCAGTTCTGAGCTCTGAAATTTGTGTTGAGCAACTGTCAATTAATCACATTTGCTACACATTTCACACAGCTAGCTGACAAGTGGAGAGAATGAAACTCATAGATCCAAAGTAAAGCTTATTCCCATTCTCTATAGTGATATAATCATTCTAGTTTTCACAATTGCACACTCTTTATGACTTGAAGTTTCTTCTCTTGCACAAGTTCACATACATACATACATACATACATACATACATACATACATACATACATACATACATACATACATACATACATACATACATACATACATACATACATACATACATACATACATACATACATACATACATACATACATACATACATACATACATACATACATACATACATGCATACATACATACATACATACATACATACATACATACACACACACACACACACACACACACACACATACATACATACATAGCCATACATACCATATGGACATACTGTACATGATGAGGATTATGATTATAATTACGGTGATATTTTGAATACTAACCTGGCTCCAGAGTTGTGAAATTGGCAGAATAAGCTTTGCTGCACACAAATGGGTTACAAGCAATTAACTCCAATTCGTAAGTTGTGGATGGTTTTAGCATGTTGATATTTTTCTTGAATTCCTCTGTCTCCTTTACTATCACACGTAATGAAATAGCATTACATGTGAGTTGAAAATACCGAATGGCGTCTCCTCTTCCAGAGTAATCTGGCTTCTTCCCCCTTACTTCAAGAGCATATTCTGTGCGATTAACAAGGGCAAGTGATGGCAAACTGGGAAACTCATCCCTCACAATTACATCAATGCTCTTTGCAATGTTGCCATGTTTGTTTTCTGCTACACAATCATAGACCCCACTGTCACTTTTTACAGCCTCTGTTATTTTCAAAATATTACTTGGCTCTGTCTTGATCACTTTTCCTTTAGATTTCCATTTGACTGTTGGTGCTGGTTCTCCTCTTACGTGGCAATTTATGGATAATGTTTCCCCACCAAAAATATTTCCATTTGAAGAATTTAGCTGTATGCTTGGTTTTCCTTGAAAAACAAATGAAAATTGACATCAAAATACACAGAAAAATAGCTGTGGGATCAAAAAGTGTATCAATCTTGTCCGACACGCCTCCATGCGAGGATCCCTTGATGTTGAGCTGAACATCAGGATCGGCAAGGAAGTGACAGCAAGGGGCCGTCTGACAAAGCAAGTATGGGACAACACCACCCTTGCAACCAACATAAAGAGGAGCGTCTACAAGGCTTGTGTGCTGGGCATTCTCCTCTACAGTAGTGAAGCATCAAGCCTCTACTACCAACTGGAGCGCAGGCTGAATGCCTTCCACTTGCGTTGCCTCCGCAGACGGCTCATTATCACATGGTAGGACTGCATCCCCAACATCAACATTTTGGTCAAAGTAGGGTTGCCCTGCATATTCGCAATCCTGACCGAGAGATGTCTGCGCTGGTAGGCCATTTCATTTGTATCGATGACAGCGCATTTCCAAAGACATGCTGTTTGGGGAACTGGTGACTGGCACAAGGCCCAGAGGGCACCCAGCCCTCCGCTACAAGGATGTGTGCAAGTGTGACCTAAAAAGTGGCCACAACTCCTCCAACCTGGAGGTGGCTGCCTCTGACCACTCTGTCTGGCGATCCACCACCTGAGCTATCATCAGAAAAGCAGAATAGAAGGGAGACTGTTGATAAGGAGAGAAAATTCCTTAAAGGTAGCAGCAACCTCTAAGACAAACGGACAAGGACAGAAGCCAGTCTTCACTTGCAACTCCTGCAACAGGGAGTGCAGTTCCCCCATCAGCCTATACAGCCACACCAGGTGCTGCAGTTCCCTTCGTCAGTAACTTTATGATCATATATATAAATACATATATGATAAATATATATATATAAATATTAAACGTCTATCTTCATTTCTTATCTTTCTTTTCCCTTTTCTGGTTTAATCCAATTTATTTTGTGTTAATGGCAAATGTAAGTCTTCATCTGATGTAAAACATGGAAAGCACTATGCTTTATATCTGAAGGGAATCAAAATTGATTTTAGTGATCAAACTATGCAAAGAATGACTGTTACATAGCTGTTGTTTCACCAGCAATCCCTGATTAAATACACAGGGAGCATTTTGTGTAGCAAATGATGGAAATACAAAGAGATGTGCATGTGCGCTTTATTGATTACGCAAAAGGCTTTGACAAAACCAAGCACAAAGATCTCATGGGATTTCTTGAAAGTATTGATCTCAAAGGCAAAGATCTTTGCCGGATTTTGGAACCTGCACTTATTTGAATTGCTTAAATCAGATGGGATAGTGGACAAAGTCAGTTCATCGAAATCAGAATAGGAGTGCATCAACGCTGCATCATGCCACCAGATTTATTCAACTTGTACAGTGAGACAACCCTGAGAGAAATTGAGACCAAAAAGGCATCTCAAATGGAGGCCGAAATACAACAAACTTAAGATTTGCTGATGACACAGTTCTGATGGCAGAATTGGAGGAAAAGTTGAAAAGGATCCTGGATAAGGTGGTAGAATAAAGCAAAATGAGGGGACTGTGTCTGAACTGCAAGGAAATCAAATGAAGAAGAATGCAGCACTAAGATGCAAAATTTCAATTGGAGGGGAGAGAACTGAGCAGGTCTAAAGACTCAATTACTTAGGCTCCTTCATCACAGACAATGGAAAACGTGACAATGAAATTCAAAGACGTATTGGGCTGGCAAAAGATGCCTTCCAAAATAGGAGAAAATTATCTGCAACACAAGGAAAACTCTAGATATAAGACTGAGAGTACTTCAGTTTTATGTGAAGTCAACGGTTCTATACAGAAGAGACTAGCAACCACGGAGATTGGGTTCTTGGTCCCCTTTCATGGATAGCTACAGTTACAAATGATGAAGTTCCAGAGAGAGTGGCAAAATGAAGAGAGCTGATCCAGACCATCAGGAAGTGGCGTCTAGAATTCATTGGGCATATTATTCACAGAGGGACGGCTTGAAAAGCTGACCTTGACAAGGAAGATCAAGAGTAGAGGCAGAGTAAGACAGAGAGATGTTCCTGGACGCGTTGAAGAAAACCAGTGGAAAGAACACAGTAGAGCTACTAGAAACAACAAGAGACCAGAAATTATGGTGTAACCTGGCCACCTAAGTCCTACAAAGATATGGTACCTGAAGAAAAAGATCACATGATGGACATTTTTTATAAAAAGTCATTGGACAACCTTCTTTTTCGGTCATTGCTTTATTAAGATTTTGATGCTGAATCTGTGGTTCCTATGATCTAATTCTGTGGTCTCTCTGATCATTGGCATGAAATAAGAAATTTTCATAAGCAATTTTACCATCTACTTGTAGTAAATAATTCTTTCCAATCATTTCTGCTGTACCATTGGTAGCTACACACGTATATCGTCCTTTGTCTTGCAGGTTTGATTTCAAAAGTTCCAACACAATTTTGAAGTCATTAAAGAAAATTGCTTTGAAATGAGAATTGTTAATGGAGATTGATGCATTCTCAATGCGTGCATGAACCAACACAGTATCACCCTTTCGCAGGTACACGGAATTCATTTTGTGTGAATCACATTCAAACTTGACAGAATTTGGAGCAAGAATGGTGATGTTCTTGGTATCTGTAAATAAATATCGACATATTGATACTAAACCGTAACCGCTTGGATGAAAAAATGCAATAAAGAGGAGAAATCATGATTTCACATGACACGTAACCATAATAGCATCTGAAGGAATAGAATTTCACGGTTAGACCGATGTTGACTGAAGGTAGTGAAATGGAAACAGGTTGAGAAGGGTTGCGAATTGAGGTTGACAAAAGATGAAGCTGAGGATTGGTCAAATTGAAGAATCTGAGAGGCAAAATGCAGAAAAGCATTTATCCTTCTTAATAACACAGCATGAATAGCAAGATTTTGACTATGATGATGATTATTATGATGAATATGATGATAATTATGATGACAAACAACTTGGCACTGTGCTACATAAAAAGCTTGTTACATTGCAGATTATCAGCAACAATCGGGAATGTTTTAGCGATCAAATCATCGTCATAATACCTTGTTTTAAACTTTCTTACCTGCCACTGAATAAGACGTCTTCATAAAAAGTAAGATTGTTGTATAAATAAATAGTTCGTGGAATCTGCCCATTGCCATCCCCTGTCTGTGAAAAAAATATCCTTTCCATCAATGAATTCGTTTAACTGCGCATTGTATTGCCTTAAGATGTAAGTGCGCATGTTTTGAAAGGTTGCCACAAATTCAACCATGAAACTGCAATGTCAAATCAAATTAACAGAAACCTACGAAGTACAAATATTGTACAAAAGTATAGAAGACCTCCAGAAAATAATCAAACTTGTTCGCCATTCAGACAGTTTTCTTTGTGATTTGAAGTCATAAACCAATCATTAGATTCGTCTCCTTTCAAAACTGATTGCAATTGATGAGATGCAATATCTTGGAATTAGGCCCACTCCCAAAACTCACGGGGAAGTGTTTTCGTCGTTCAACATGATTCTACATGAAAAGACTGGTAATACATAGAGATAAACAGAAAGAAATCAAAACCTGCTACGATACAAATCTTTGCTTGAACTTGCTAGTTTCCTTGTTGTGACTATATTTTCTATTTCTTTTACACTGACCCGAGAGACTTCCGTTCAAACTGTGACATCCGTTCAGTTTTTAGTACGTCAAACATGACTCATCGTATCGTTTCCTCGAACTCCCGAAGAATTAACACGGTAGATAAAGCACTTGCTCTATGTTCACACATTTGTTGTTACCCCTTCTCAACAAACAAATAGACAACATTGAATGAATCGCATTTTTGTTGGTCAATTGAAGGCCGAGGACCCACTATTTACAAATGCACATTGTGCGCATGCTCAATTCCTTTCATTCTGTAACTAATTAAGGTAAAACCTAATCAGGGCCGTAACCAGGGTGTAGGGGTTGTCACCCTACGCATAAATTCGTGTCGGTAAATCTTAAGAATGTCATCTTCTGTTGGCAAAATTTATAAACTCCCGATCTAACAGGAAAAATTTGCTCCAGCCAATTTCATTCTGCGCTGAAGAATTCGTTACGAGTTGTCCATGAAAAACAATTTAGCAGAACTGGGGGATTTCGCTTCTTACATGGCCTGTGAATTCCACCCTACCTGACCCTAAAATACAATAGTGATAATTATCGACCAGGCCTTTTTTTAGCAATATTGAGCCTCACCTATCCCTTCAAATATTGCTAGCGACGGCCTTGAACGTAATTTAACTACCTATGAATTAAAGAATTATTTAAAGATTTCACATTAGATATTAGTTCTTTTTCACAAAAATTTCCCTCATTCTATGCTACCACTATTTCCAAGTAAAGATGCCTTGTCTTGCATCAGGCTTTCTGTAAAACGCCCTTTATTCTGTTGCAATCTTTGGGTAGGGCTCATTGCGACAAAAGTTCTAATTTGCCACGTGTCTTCTTTCTACGACATATTGCAGTTTCCGAAATGTTTCATATGATAATTATTATTATCAATTCACCTTTTTTGCAAGAAACATGAATTTGCGCATTTTCAAACCTCCTTCACGTCTTTACTCCGTCTTTCAATATTCTCCCCAAGTCCTCTTTTTCTCTTTTCTCCTTCTACGTTACTTCATATCATTCTATAGCAACTTCTACTATTCTATTTCCTATTTTCTATCCTGAAATTACTTCGTCCTTTTCTCCTGTAAATGTCTGTTTCAACACTCTTCATCCATTATCTTCATAAATTGTTGTATTCTATCAATGCAGTTTGAATATACTGTATCTTAGCTATTCATGGAAAGTCTAAACCAGGGGTGGGCAAACTTTTCAGCACAAGGGCCGGAGTCACAAATTTTAAGTTTTAGAGGACCGCACAGCAAGTTGCCCAGGCTGTTTCAAAATTAGATTGTCCCGCAATAAAAATGAAAAATATGCTTAAATCTTTTGAAAACATAATCCATTCTCAGTATGGTGAAACTTTACATGTTTATAAAGAGTTTATACGGTATCAAGCGATTAGAAAACGAGAATAACGGGAGAATTTTTGCTTGATACAAGTTCTTGGCGGGCCACAAAAAAGCATTCGACGGGCCGTAGTTTGCCCATCCCTGGTCTAAACCATAAATTACTATTTCTATGAATTTAGTTGTGGAGCACCCTTTACAAAATGGGTTTCCCGCTGAACATTGTGCTCCAAATAAAGGAAATATACACAAACCAACAAGCCACTGTCAGATCAGAAAACGGCAAAGGGAGGCGTGTCCTCTCTAAACACCTTTCTCCTCTTTATGGAGAACACATTGTGCGCTGCGTCGTGCAAGAAAAAACTGAAGAAGCTTTGTCAGTTGGTGAGGGATCTTAAACGAACTTGAATACGCCGATGACACAACCCTTGTAGAAACATCAGAAGAACGTATCCAACTGCTAGGCCTGCTTGAAAAGATAAATGGACGAGAATGTTGCCATCTATCTCAAAGTAGCTAAAACCAAGCAATGGTCACAAGAGCCATCGATGAGGAACAGCATTCAGTTGCTATGACAAAACGACGAATCCGTTGAACAAGTCCACAATGTCAATTTTCTTGGCTCCTTCATCGCGGATAAAGGAGAGCACCGCAAAGAGATCGATGGAGGAATTGGTCTCGGTCATTCAGCCGTTGGCAAACTTACATGGATCAGGGAAAACAAAGACATTACCATGAAAATCAAGGAAAGACTTGTGCAAGCGTTGATGTTGTCTATCGTGACTTACAGTTCCGAAACATTGACAATCAAGGCAAGAAAAAGAAAACGGTTAGACGCCTTAGAGATTCGATGCTGGCGAAGGCTGCTTGACATAAAATGGTCAGATAGACGTACTAACACCAGCATCCTACAAGAGATGGACTCGCCAGCAGGGAGCCTCGTCAGCAGCATTGAATACGCACAGCTCCGCTGTTTCGGCCACATCGCAAGACGATCTGGTGTCGGCCTGAAGAAAATAATCGTGCTGGGGCGAATAAAAGGGAGCGTGAAACGAGGGTGGCCCAGATTGTGTTGGACAGACAAAATCAAGGATTTAGCCAACAGAAGCGTATGCGGTTCAGTATTATTGGTAGAGACGAGGAATACATGGAAGGACGTGGTCATGAGTCGGCAGAGGCTGAATATCAGCTGAGCTAATCATCATGATCGCTGATGCTACAAAATTGGAAGGGCTTTGTAAGGGACAGCCTAAGGGCAAGGAACATCGACCCCCAAGAAACTGCCAATAGACAGCGCTGACATCAACTCATCATCATGTGTGATCCCAAATAGGGACAAGCGAGAAGAAGCACTAGGGCTTTTGGTGCTCTTTTTTGAGGTTTCTCTTGTGATTAACAAGAACCTCACTGAATGAGTACTAATTCATTCCATTTGCAACTGGCATTCAATCTTCATTCCCCTGCTACCCAAAAAACTCCCTATAAACTTTCTCCGTTTGTTCATTTGAGCTAAATAACTTTTATATGATAATTGTATTTATAGCAATTGCTTTTAACTCATTCGGCTAAGGCCCTGTGTGCTTCATTGGGCTTACAAAAACATAATACACTTTTCCCTTCTCGTGTTTTCCCTTTCATCGGCGGGCAAATTTTAGGACAACGAGAGGCTAAACTTATCAAACAGTGCCCAGTCTTCTTTCTCAATGTGACCACACTGTGTGAGTAATACGGTTGGAAATAAGAAGATATAACGACATTCATCACTTTGGGTGAAAGTGAAGCGCCAAGCGAGGTTCGAATCATGCCCATTGGATCTATGGTACAGAGTCTTACCATTAAGCTATCCTCACACCTACTATTACTGTCATCCAATCTTGTGACGTATTATAAAGACTTCATCCCACGTTCCTATTGTCAAGAAACCTGTCATAAATAGCAATACCAGAAAGAGGCATCACCGAATGAGTTTCTGAGAGAAGGAAAGACGATGGAATGCCATGAATTTGTTTTTCACAATACCCTGAACAATATTCAGAGGGTAGAATCATCCAGCAACACTCATTAAAATTCGTTTTCATTTGATAACTAGCAGTTTCAAAAGTAATTTACTTTCCTAAGTTTCGTCGATGTTACTCCAAAGCTGCAGCACCAGATACAATTTCAATCAGCTCCTTAGTGATGACTGCTTGCCTTGTGCGATTGAAGGTGATTGTCAACTTCTCAATCATTTCACCTGGACAAAGGAACCAAGAACAAGATCACAACAAATCACAAAAAAATCATAACTCATAATAAAATAAAAACGCAGCAAATCCGAACAAAATCACAAAAATAAAAAACAAAAATAAGAGAATCAAACCATATAAAAAAAACCAAAGACATAAAAGTGATCCCAAATGATTTTAATGATACAGAAGGAGTTTGGACCATGAAGGAAATATATAAAAATGGATTCTTGCATTCCTCCATACCTGCATTCTTACTGGCAGCATCCATGGCAGTCATTCTTGAACTTTGCTCACTGCATGCAGATTCTTTTAGTCCATAGTAAATGATATTTGCCAAAGTGAATTCATGGTAATTGCGAAGAACGTCAGCATCAACATCATCATACTGATTAATGTTTTCTATGTAAAAAACACATCAAATTATTCTCTCCTTTCAGCAGAAATAATCTTTTCTAACAAACCAGCTATGCCTGAGTCCCTCTGTAAACAATAAAAATAACTAAGATATATTCATTCAACTTTCCAATCAGACAACAAACTAGCGCAAACAAGAATTATCTACCTGAATTAGAGACAGCTTGAAGAGGAGGCATGTCTTTTGTCTGGACCTTGAAGGACACAACTGACCTGAAATGAATCAATAAGGTTTGATGCAATGAGATTCTGATTCACTATAATGTATCTACTGCTGTTGCAGACATAGCATACTTGATTCAGCATACAGATGGAGCTTTTTTAGTGAGTTATGTTGGGGAAAGGCCATGGTGGCCTATACAATGCCTCAACAAAGGAAGAAAGAATAAAGCGAAAGGCTAAGAGGAGAGAGAGATCAGATCAAGTTTATTTACATTAGATTTGAAAGATGGCAAGCTGTAAGATTCAGGAAAGCAAGAGGAAGGCAAGACGTTCCATAAGTTGCAAGTTCTAGGGATGAATGATGATTTGTGGGACCGGGTTCGTGGATTAGGCAGTGAAACTTGGAAAGGGTGTGAATGAGTTGAGCTTCTGGTGGTCCTGACACGCCTCAGGGGAACTGGAATAATATCCCTGATCTCCTGAGAACAATGCCCGTTAAAGTATCTATAAAAGATGGAAAGATCTCCAACTACACGACGATGGGAAAGAGGTTGGAAAGATTTGGTGAGGTTAAGATTATTGATGAGACGAATGGCTTTGGACTGGACTTTGTCGAGAAGACAGAGAGTAGATTTTGGAGCACCACCCCAGACGTGGGCGCAGTACTCTAAAGAAGGACGGATTTGGGACTTGTATATAGATAGGTGAGAAGATGAGAAAAACCCGCGAGCCCTGGCGAGGAAACCAAGTTTTTGAGATGCATGTTTAGCAAGGGAATGGATGCGAGTTTTCCAAGTGAGATTAGATGAAAGAGAAAGGCCAAGTTGTGTGGAAGAAGCTGAAGTGTCCAGTTCATCGCCATTCATGAGGACAAGAGGAAAGCCTTGATTACGTTTGCGTGAAATGACAGCCTGTTTCGTCTTGCTTTGGTTGAACGAGAAAGGGCTAAAAGTTATCTTCAAGGGAAACATACATTTCTGAGGTGCTTTTTGTTGCAGTCATTACTGACAGTTTTTTTTAGCTTGAAATGGGTGGGAATTGAACACAAAAATCCTCAAAGCACTGAAACATCAAACAGACACCCTGATATATTTGAGAATGGTAACAATGCATAAAACTGCAACTTGAACTCCTTCTTTTGATGTTTCTTTCTTGGATTTAATGTTGCTAAGTGGTTTATACAAAACTCATTAAATATTTTAAGTACATGAAGATTGAATTAACTTTCATAAACAAAAAATGAATAGATGAATAACCATAACAAAAAACTAAAATAACTTTGATTGAAGAAATGGAGATTGAGCCAACTTGAACTGCTTCATCCTTAGAAGCCACCATCTTTCATTGCATTTTCAGGCTGATTGCTTTAAGGGGGTAATTAATGATCCCTTTGGCTGTGAGAGAGTTAAATAGGGATGCTCCACACATCATTTCCCTGGGGGTTCAAACAAGCATAAACTAGATCAGTTTAAAAAAAACTTATTGTTTTGAATTGATTTCCTCACTTGAACTGATTGTAAAACAATTCTCCAGCATCAAATTCATATCCACCATCAATCAATTCACTTGCAATAAATGAAGCTTCACTGAACACTGGCGGCTTCCTTCCAGTTTCACTCATATGCATAAGGATTTTGTCACCTAGAAACAAGGCAATTTTTAACTCGCCATGGAAACACCAAAGCAGCCTGCTCATTGACTGCATTTGCTATCTAGCATCAATTACTTTTCCACTGGTAATCTTGGAAAGCAAACTTTAAATCCTTTTGTATGATATACTCCCTAATAGTCCTTGAGGACCTATATGGTTCACAGGGTTTCAATAACATCAGCAAATTCTGTTCAGAAGGGCAACTGGAAGGTTTGTGACAGGAAGGTGATCCAACCACATAAGGCTAATGCCTACCCATCTTGAAGGTGTGGGCCCCAAGTAGCTAACAAAAATGGAGAAGATTAGAGGTTGATCAGAGAAAGAGAGAAAGACTGAAGCAGAGGTGGGAAGATTATGCAAAAAAAACAGGTCATGTGTCAAGAAGCCTATAGAAGCAATAGCATTGGTAGAAGATGGCTCTGGTCAATGTGCCTCTTTTGCACTGCAAATGTAACTATTAATCAGGACATCAAGTATGTCTAGGAACTGTCGTAAAACTTAGCCACTGCTAAATGCAAAGTTTAAAAGCAATATGAAGTAAAAAGCAAAGAGTAAACTAGTTCAACCAGATAAGCATATGTCTAAAAAGACTGGGGCTTTCATCTAACTTTTCATATCCTCCATAACTTTCACTTCTTTCCCTGCTCAGATTTTTTACATCCAACTTAATGAGTCATATGAAGTGGATCACTTTAATCTCTGCTTACCAAGTGTTCTTTGCAAAATAGACCTAACTTTATCCCCGTGAACCACAATCATAGGGTTGCATCCAGATGCTTTTGCCTCAATTTTAGCTTTAACTGCTTTGGCCATGCCAGAATGAATGCCACCACAGAGACCACGGTCAGAGGACACAGCAAACATCAAATGGTTTGGCTTTTCTTCTTCTGATTTGATTTCCCCCTTCTCAAACAAAGCTAGAAATGATTAAAGCAATAGAAAACTGTTTAATAAAATCATTGAAATATTCAATTAGGTGCAAAAAGGGAAAATACATAAAAATTAACTCCTCCAAAGTTCCATCAGCTGAACATCAGCTGAACATCAGCAGAGGTGATCCCCTTTATATTTGCACAAGACCAGGGAATCTCCTTGTTAGCAAGGTGGAGCTCCACACCCTACATCAGCTCCTAGATGGTTAACCTAACAAGTAAGATTACCAGAACTCTACTACTCATTTGCTGAGTTTGGGGAAATTGGCATTTAGCATAGAACCTTGGGAGTGGGTTCCAAGTGGAAAGCTCCATGGGTCAGATCGTACACAAATAAAATTCATGATTTGCTCACTTTTACCTCCACAAAAGGAATTTTCCAAAAACTTCATTTACTCAACAAAAATTCTGCATCCACTCTACCATTACGCCACATGCATTCAGTGTTTTACCCAGCATCTTTCAACAATGGGCCAGTTTTCCCTATTGCTATCTGAAGTCCAGTTAATTGATCGTTATGAAGAATGATGCTAGAAACGCTCATACTATAAAACTACACAATGGCTTTGTTTTATTCACAAAATTTAAAACTATTCTTGGGATTTTGGGACCAAGATGAAGTATTCAAGCAAGAGATGAGATGTTTATTTGATACTTTGCAAATGATACGTCGTAGCAGGGCCTTTTTTGCGAAAACAGAAATGATAAAAACTTGACTTACCTGAAGCTCCCTTTCCATACACTCTTGCTGGCTTGAGTTCTCTTTCTGCTCTTGCAAATTTTGCAGCTGACACCATTTTCATTGACTTTGTAATCTTCTGGATATTTTTCACTGACCGCAGTCTCAAACGAACTGTTGAAATAGACACCAATTAATCTTAGAAACCAGAGGGAATCAATTATCTATTCACAAAGTAGCATTTTTGCTACATCTGCCAAACAGACTTACCCAAACAGGACGTACAACTGAGAAAAGCTTATTCAAAACTGGCTTTGTTGCAATACAATTGTTACATCTTTACCAAATTAAAATCTAAATTACATTTGGTTCCACAATAAATTAGCCAGGAAGGCCTAACACCAGCATTCGTCAAAAATGTGACAGTCCACTTTTTTATGGGCCAGACCATGCAAGCTCTTTTTGCTGGGGTAGAAAATTTAAGGCACAGATTTGTTCTTCTCATATACACAAATAATTGAGCCCTGGTACAGAGCATGGAACTTCATCTTCCTTGGCTAACATACTAACAAATGAGCTACTAGCCAACTCAGTTCCATTCAAGTTCCAGTGCCATGATTCAGATCTGATAAATGTACATTGATTAGATTGATTTTATAACAAAATCAGACTATGCCGCAACAAAACTAAATAAGATTAACATAATACTGTCAACATACTGTCTTTCAGGGTTGCCATGTTTCTCACACCAACGCTAGTGAATAGAAATATCATTAGATAAAATTCGAAAACACACCTTAACTTCTACTGAGCTTTTCTCAAAGCACTCTGCACGACATACAAAGAGGTGATTTTGCACAATGTCATGCAAGGAGAGCATACGCAAAAGAATGACTTCAGTTGCTTGCAAAAAAAGAAAATGGAACGAATAAAGAGAGATTTGCGCACAAGATCTCTTTTCAGAAAGCGTTCTTCACATTCTGCGACAACCCTATCTATCTATCGTAAACTGTACAAAGATCCAAAAAGGGTATTACGACAACCTTAGTCTAGGTAGCGTAATCTTTGCTTTGCACAACCAATATACTTAAAGCGAGAGGAACATTTATGAAAATATAATTCTTTTGCAGTAATCTATTGGTTCTTTTTATCATTTTGGGCTCTTACCTCGCTGGCGTTTGAAACAGGGTGACTTTCGCGAGTACTCTTGGAGCCGCCATCTTGGAGTGTGTCCGAAGGGAAATGGTGTTCCAGGGTCGCAATAGGTTATGGGACTGTTAGTCTCGTTGCCGCATTAAAAATGATGTCGAGGCTGTGTTCTTTCACTGAAGCAAAGGGGAAAATTTACCACGAGTAGCCATCAACTGAGGGAAAAAAGATGTCGGGCAGACAAGGTAGGATTACATCTTCATAAAACACCAAAAAGCTATCATGCATCATCGCAATGTGTTCGTGACATTTCTTGCTAGACAGTGATCAGTGTCATCTTAATAAGATATTAGCAGAACTCTCCATCACCTATCTATTCAATATTGTTCATCAACCTAATTTAGTTATTACTTACATCTTTGGTTGGTTAGTTTGTAAGATTTGCTAAATTTTTATCATTTTAGAAATGCATTAAAATTTTGCTGCAATTAAGTAAAGAAAATTGTTAATTTCCCATTTTAATGACTTAAACGTCATCAACACCATCTTACATCTTCTAATCAAAAAGTCAACCACGGCCCAACCTAACCGAACGGTCCTTTTTTATTAAATTGTTTCTCTCTTTGCTGTGCACTAAGCATTCCAAATCACTAAGAGGTTGTTAAGTGCAACTTTCCCATTAGGGAATTGGTTTTAGTAATATTAAGAGATATGAACTGATGAAGCTGCAGCTTGCTATACGTGAACTGTTTGTCACATAATGCTGAGTAAGAAATAAGAGAAGTCTGTCCATCATTCTCTATCTGAGAATTTATTGTATTGCAAGGAATGTCAAACTGAAGACATCTTTTTCATTTGCTTTGACCTATCTATCCTGCTACCTTTGTAAGACTTTTCATGGGCTAATTGTTAACTTCTTTTTTAAAACATTTTATCATCCAGGTGGTAAAAAGAAGCCTTTGAAAGCTCCCAAAAAGGATGCAAAAGATCTAGATGAGGTATTTTTTAATACAGTGAACAAAGCTCAAATCTAATGCTATTGAAAAGGTTTTCAAAGATGTTAGAAAAGATTATCAGTTTTATATGGTGATCACCAATCATTGGTTGGTAGTCAGGATTCAGTCGCTAATATATCACACCTTGATGGATTATAATAAAGATACTGAATGCAATTATGCTTATAATGATTATGATTGGTGATGGTAATGATTGGTGACGATTGATGACTGGTGATGATTGATTATGGTGATCATTGATGATGATAATGATTGGTGACGATCATATTACTCCTGATGGGACAAGTGATCATGGTCCAATTTGATCTTTGTTGTAGGATGAAGTTGCTTTTAAGCAAAAACAGAAAGAAGAAAAGAAACAGTTAGATGAACTGAAGAAAAAAGCTGCTCAGAAAGGACCTTTATCTGGAACTGGAATGAAAAAGTCGGGCAAAAAATGAAACAGCACCATGTTTTTTAAAAGATATGAGAAACATTTTGCAGCTGAAACTGTAACCTCTTTTGAAATTACACATTGTGCATGATTACTTCATATGCATCCAGCTTTCTGTCTGTCATGCCTAAAACAGTAAAAAGGTAAGTAAATTTAAGTCCCATAATCAATGCAAGCTTTTGGGTGGGATGGCTGGCTCCCTTCCAAGCCACAATTTACCCCCAGTTTTTGGTCGGGCAGCTGTGTGGCACAGGGTGGGCAGATAAAGGGGGAATCCAAAAAATAAGCACAGACTTTGGATCCAGCAAGGCACCACTATACCAACTACCTTTCTGCCTTACCTTCTGCATAATGAATAAAAACATGTCCAATCACATGACAAGGGGAAATCTGCAGTTGCCTGAAATGTACATGGTACTTCTACATAAACAATGCTGCAGAACAGTGTACATTATTCCATCTGCTGTGGAAGAAGACATAGTCATCCAATTCCCACTGGAAATGACGTCTACAATTAACCATCAATTTATGAGCTAAAAAATACACAAAAATAGGGGGTTTGCTGCAATGGTGTCATCATGCAAATGGAGAAGCGCACAATCCACCTATCTCCAGCTGTAGGTCTAGCCCACATGCAACAACCCCATCCCTGGAAATGATATCAGGATCACACAGAAGCCAGGCCTGCTGCCACTGATGAGCAAGCAATACCCCCCCCCCCCCTTGCATGCAAGTTTTTAGAGATGAATTAGGACAGCACAGTTAACAATGAAATAGGTAAGCCACGCAAAATATTATAGAAAGATATTTTTTTCAAAAACTTCAGTAGGTACTCAAATGTATGTAAAAAGGAAGAATAGTTTGAAAACATTTTACGAGTCAGCAGTTATGATTGAAAATATCCCAATTTGGTCCGAAATTATTCCGGTAAACGCTATCCTAACAGTTTCGTCTTTTCGATAAATGAAGCTTTAGCTAACATTGCCATTAAGAAATCAGTACGGAATCATGACAAAAAGAGAAAAGAGACTGGATGGGCAAAACATATGGAATGTTGAAGCAACCCTTTCGAAAGTTTCAAGTTAATACAGCATAAAATTATATAATTCTAGATTGCAAATTATTTCACTTGGACTAACCTTCATCAAACGCATATTTAACTGCATAATTATCTTTGCCGCATCGTCCATCCATTTCTTTTCTCTTGTGTATACCGGACGTATAACAATTTCTAACGACTACCGGATTCCGTGACGAATTCACAACCAGCATACTATCAAGCTAAGAAATTTAATACCAAGGCTTAATTTTTGCAAAAATATTATCGTATTCTAACAATGCAAATTAATGGGCATCGCCTTTCTCCCTGCTATGGTGGCTCAGCGTGCAAACTCATAACGCCGGGGTCGTGATTTCGAATCCTGCACGTATCACAAGAAAGGCACCATTGGCGAGGAAGGCAACGGGAAATGGTCGCTTGAAATCCACTTCCCTAAAAAAACGCTCGAAATCGAGTATGCGACATAATGATAAATTATGATTGTGATAAAAAAGAAATTTATATGGGACCATATCGCTTCCTGCCATGCTGGCTCTCAATCCTTTTTGTCTATGGCCAAAATTGTCTCCCAAACCATTTGCCAATCATCTTTCCCTCTACTGCAAACAACTCTGGCTCTTCTCCCACTCCTTCATCCAAGTCCGATCACTTTGCGTCAGATTTTGCATCCAATGCTAATTTGGACGACCAAGGGTTTCATCCACGCCACTTCCCCCCTTCAAAATTCACTATGTCACCCATTAAGTTCTCCACACGAAAAAGTCCGCCAAACCCTTCTCCAGCTTGACACCTCCATATCCAAAGGCCATGATGGTATTCCAGCAATAGTTCTTAAAACCTGTGCTCCTGAACTGACCCCTATTCTTAACAAACTATCTCAGCTTTCCTACACTCCTGGCACACTTCCTACCTCATGGAAACAAGCCCACGTCTGTCCAACCCCAAAAAAAGCTCACGAGTTTTACCCACTCAACTATCTTCCCGATTGAATCACTTCACTCATATCTAAAGGAATGGATACTATCAACTTCCATCCTCCCTTGAAACAAACAATCTTCTCTCTTATAGCCAATATGGCTTTCGAAAAGCCAGATCTACTGGTGATCTTCTTGCTTATTCTCTCCATGCCTGGTCCTCTGCTCTAGAATCCTTTTATGAGAGCAGAGTGATCTCTCTCGACATCTCCAATGCCTTTGACCGCGTCTGGCACAAGGGTCTTCTCGCTAAACTACCGATGTTTGGTCTCCATCGCTCTCTCATTAAATGGATTGGTAGTTTCCTCTCTGATAGGTCAATTGCTGTCAGAGTGGACGGCTTCCTCTCCAATCTCCACTCTATCAATGCTGGTGTACCCCAGGGTTCTGTCATCTCCCCTGTACTCTTCATCCTCTTCATCAATGACCTGCTCACCTCCACGTCTGCTAGCATTCACTCCTTTGCTGATGATGCCTTCCTAAGTTCTTCATTTTCATTCAATCCAAATGACCATGCTTCCACCGATATCCTACTCCACAGAAACATTTCAGCCTCTTCTCTCCAATGATTTGACAATGTTGAGAAGTGGGGTAAAGACAACCTAGTTTTACTCAACCGTAAACACAACCAAGACTCTCATGAATTGTAATGGACTGGACATTTCAACTTCTTTCGCACAACTCTGTCCTTTACTTTCGTCTAATCTCATTTTGAAATGACTCGTCCATTTCCTTGCTAAACATGCATCTCAAAAGCTACGTTTTCCCTCAAGATCCCCTGGGATTTTCTCATCGTCTCATCAACTTGAAACAAATTTGTTTCCAGAAGCATGGAAAATTGCTAGAGTTACTCCTATTTACAATCCGTTTATTTGCAACTTCATTGGACTGTAACCCATGTGCCTAAAAATTCAGTGGACTTGTAGAATAGACTTGATTTCGGCAAGCTTCATTCGAAGCAGTTGACCATGCGGTTCTTCTCTTGCAGAAACTGGTGCACAATTGCATCCAACAGCAGGAAATTGCTTTTTGTTAATCGTATCTGATCAAACAAAAACTACTTTTTTTTCTTATTTCGTATTCATTTACAATCAACAACACAAAATTTACAGGACGACACCACAGGGAGCATGGAAATACAGTATATTGCAACCCTGTGGCAATTTCAGGTACAGCTACAAATGAAATAGCAAATAGACAAGCAAACCAATAAATTCCATACTCATGTCCGTCAGAAAAAATAACTTGATATCCTTAAAAGTTGAAATCCGAAAACTCTTCCGGGCTTATTGGCGCATTAGGTCCCAACGAACGATAGCAATCGATGATAACAATGATAGCATTTCATCCTTCTAATAATAATTGAAACGATAAATTGTTCCTTTATTCATCTCTTTACTAAACCTTGCAAAATTTCTGGAATCTTGTTCATAACTTCAGCCTCTTCATTAGTGAGGTGTTGTCAAACTGGTTTAGAATTCCCGTTTGGACTGTTTTCGGTTGGCCAATCAGAAATGCTCTTGCGAAAACGAATATGACCCCCTTTCTGGTCGCTGAAGCCAAGTAATGAGTTGAATAACCAGTAGTGGCAAGTTGTCTTGCGTAGGTATAAAAAGGGAAATCTTTCATTTTACGTTCATCCGAATTGCTTGGCGAAAGGGAGTGTATAATTGCAGCTTTTTGACAGGACTGTGAGTCCCGGGCCAGAATGCCACGTGACAGTAAGAAACTTTTATTTTCAATTGATTAAATCCACTGTTTTAATCCGCAAAACCTAAAATTGGATTACTTATCTGTATTTCTTTCATGTTAGAAGACAAAAAGAAGAAGGACAAGGAACAGAAAGAATCCGATGAGGTCTGATTCTTCGACTTGGTTCCTCAATTTGCGAAACTTCTAGAAACTTTTTCATACTGAAACCTTTTCATCACAGCAATATACCACTAAGAAGGCGCATTTTTGCATAAATGGTAATGCTGACAATCTCGCTTTGCTGTTGTAGAAAAAGCAAGAAACAAAAGAGTCAAAAGAGTCGAAAGACCCTGGCAAAAAGAAAGCACCTGCTGCAAAAGGTTTTTAGCAATTCGCTTTAATCAAATTCTTTGGAACTGTTGATAATGACCTCGGTACAACTAGGTAGTGCTGAATAGGAGATAACCTGCCACGCATTTTCCATGTCATCCTTAAGTTGTTTTAAAAATGTGTTTGACTGGCAAATGAGCGCCTTTTTAGACAAGTACCATTGCGATCAATGGCATTGGTAGGTAGGTTGGCCAGTTCTTTTCCTCACCACACCTTACTCCTCACCATTCGGAGATAGTGTGGTTTACATTTCAAGACAGGTGTTAATTAGCCCTTAGTAAGAGTTTCACTCAACCAACTCAAGAGAAAATGCTGCAATTCTTCTTCCTATGATACATTACTAACGGTTGATTTATGGGCAGACGGGTTAAAGCATTTCAAAATTCCATTCTAGGTCGTGGTAAGAAGGCGTGAAATTTCAGTGCTGCTTTCAAATTTGACAGGAGAAAACGTTGATACGATGTCCTCCTATTTGGAAATAGAAGAATTTCGCATTCATCTCTATTGAACTAGTAAAAAATATTTGATTTTTGGGTTCAAATTGAAGCGACCTTGTTTTTTAGATCTGTTTTATGTTTTTTTCACTGGAAAACAAGTTGGTCTAATCAAACTTTTAAAAAGAAGGGTCTGCATATAGGCTATTTCCATTTGGCTCGCTTGCTGTAAAACCAGCTGTGCACATTGGCTTCACCCGCTAAAAACATGTAAAACCGGTTCTATCCAGTTTTTGAGCACATTCTTTCCTTGTAATCATGGGGCATTACTGGAAACCAATCAGAAATCTATCAGAAGCATTGAGGCAGAGGCCGTCATTAACACCGAATTATTTCCTACTTAAAGTGATGGGCAATAGCGACGAAGGGAATAAAAAATTATTCCCACTCGACCTGGCTCTCTTTCGGTCGTGGCAAATGACGTAATCAGCATGGCTATCGAAACAAAGCCAACTGGATTAAGAATATGACCATAATAAACACCGTGTGGCCTGCTGCAAATTAATCATCATTATCTAGCTTAAATCGGGTCGCCATTGCGGGTGAACATCAGTATACATCAGGAATTGAGCTAGGATTGCGTTGGAGAACTATCCCGCCAGGTTGTCATTCCCACTGTAAACCCTTCAGATGAATCCGTGACCCCCGTGGACGAAATATGGCTCCAGTTGGAAATGGGCCGGTTGAAATGGCACTCTCCAGTTTAAAAACAGTTTTAAGGGAAGGCACTCGGCTACAAAGTGACTCGTTAGTTTCTGGTCATCTCAGTTGATCCTTGAAACAATCTGCCAGTTAATGAGGAGGATTCAAGGACATGGCAAGCACATTAATAGCTCATGAATAGGGTATAGCAACACGTGAAAATTGATCAACAATGCTAGGAACCTAACCAGGGTGTAAAAAAATTCCCCTTTTTATAAAAGTAATGTTTCTAGCAAGGACAGTTTGAGCCTCCATTCCAAACAAGGTCTTGGCTTAAGCAAGCATGCCAATGCCTGCTCTTCCTTCAATGCTAGGTTGAAAAAAGGCTCTCTACAAAACCCAGCCAGCACAAAACAAATGCATTTGCTTCCTTATCTGAAGCTAGAAAACACAGCACATATTGGGTTCATAGAATTCAAAACTATAAATTGGCTCCCTACAAGGAGCAGGGTAGATCAATGAGTCTGTGTCAACATTATGAAATTTTTCAAAGGAACTGCACCAGCCTACATGACTGAGATATTTGATCCGGTCAACCAGGACATGCCTTTTCAGAAAAATGATGCCGGAAAAGCCTGCCTATCCTTCTTAGGGCATAAGACACAGAATAGCTGGATTCCATCAGAACTAAAAACAATGACACATATCAAAACCTTCAAACATAGAATTAGAGAGGAAATTTTCTATAATATAGTAAAAAAGGAAAAAGGCATTTATATATATATATATATATATATATATATATATATATATATATATATATATATATATATATACTATTTAGGACTGGTTTGTGACAAGCAACAGTCAAAAAATGTCTGTACCACTCTTTCTTCTCTCTCATTTATTCCCTTGTTAAACTAACACAGCAAGGGACCATTATGGAAATCAAGTCAGCTTGACCTTTAATGCCATCCCTGCCAATGAAATCAGGGTTATTTACTGTTTTTGATTATTTTTACCATTGTACTTTATTCTTTCCACCTTTTACAACTTATGACTTGTAAATGAGATTAATGTGGCAAAACATTGGCCTATACAAATAAGCACACACAGCCTCCATTCAGAAATCTGTCTTTTCTTCAAACATAAATTCCAGAATTATAATCCAACTAATCTCAGGAATGGAGCAATGAGTACATTACAAATGAATTGCATAACTGAACAATACTACAGCAAATGTCATTTTCCAAAGCTGTTAGTGTCCAATTGGTAAATTTATTGATTAGTTTTTAACTTGATGAACAAAACAAGTGAAAATCTAATATATATTGTTAGAAAACTGTAAACTATTTGCATGAATCCTGACAAAAAGATTTTGAATTCAATAGCAACCACTATACCAGGAGCAAATGTGTGATCCATGACAAGGTACAGGCAGGGGTTTCATGATGATATTCGCTGACACTGCTGCCATTCAACCATCTCAAGCTGCTTATATTCAAAATTTGGCACTGATATCTCCTAATCTCAGTTCTGTTATGATAGGACCCCTGATTTGATCCAAAACAGGGGAGTTTGTGGTTGTCAACTTTAAATGAGAAACCTTCAAAACATTGTGCTTCTCTTGCAGTTTTGTGAATCACAATTCAACAGCCATGCAAAAAATACAGGAGCAGTTTGGAAATAACAAACCATAAACTGAGGAATGGTTTACTCTCCAAGCTTTTCCATCATCCAATTCAACCCAACTACCTATCGATTGAAATCATGTCTATGGGTGATATCATGATCGTCTGTAATTATTGTATCATGTGATTCATTCTCCATTAAACTGTGCAAAACTACTTCATCATCAGATACATTCAAGTCATGTGGCCTTGATAAAAATGTAACAGATGACTCGTCATCAGCTTTTATGTTTGTTCCTTTGCGAAGTTTTTGACGCATCAGAAAATTATCAACAATCCAGAACATCAGAGCCTGAAATTTAATGAAACATTGTGAGCAATAATGATTCCAAATAATTTGCCGTTTTTGACAACAATGTAATTGCTAAAGTTGATATTAATGTCCTAAAAATATCAAGTCTAAATCAACTGGGAATGCATTATTTGAAGAAAGGCTAAAAGCAGTTGCAAAATATTCAGGCTACCGTTCAAAGATGACAAGGACATAGTGATCAGAGCCATGGAAATTCCAATGGGGGAACAGTGTTGGTGGCTGATATCTTCCGTATTGCTGTTCTCCTGATGGATGTTTTGTTGCTCAACATTATCCCTTTTACAAGCCGGAACCTGAGCTCCAGCGTCAAATCTCTCCAATCTTGTGGTATTTAAAATTAATGTTTAGCTTTTCACCCCTCTACTTCTTCTTAGCTTACATTGAGCCGTGATCTTTGTGTCAACAGACATGTGGTTATCATAATCTTCTGCTCCATTTGGTATCATCCTCCTCATAGCATACAGTGGCTCATATGTTGTGTCTTCAACTGTATGCTATTGTTCACTTTTAATTGAACAGAAAAAAACCATTCACATATTACTCTCCTAGTTATACCTAAGGGGGAGGTAAATATACATGGAATTGGAATCTATATAATACTCTGGTATTGCTTACAAATGGTCAAAATGTTAAGGAAACAATCCGCAATAAACAAACTATATTGATTTAAAATTTGCACCGAGCAAATGCTTGCACATGAAACAACTCATCTCAAACTGAAGTAGCAGCTTAATTACTTAAAATTTTAAAGATTGAAATAACCTGATGGCAAAAATCTGAGATCACACTCACATTCATCACAAATGGAACTATCAGCATCACAACTCCTGCTTCCAACTTTGGATGATACTTGAAAGGTGTCAAAATAAATTTCCGAACATCGTCCCAGAATGACAATTGGACAAGAAGAACAATAACGCTTTTCTCTATGAGCATCACAACAATGTAAACAACACACTGCCTAAACCACCAAGATAGTTGTGGAGGGTTGCCTAGAAAAAATCATTAAAAAACACAACAATGACATCTCGTCTTCAATTCTATTACACCAAGCATCTGCAAGACTTCTGGTCACTGAGAAGCTATGTTATGCTTATCAGGGGTTACAGTCCTTCACGTTTGTGTGACCTCTTAGTGTGACCACACCTTGTGATGGTACTCTTGGTGTGACCACACCTCCTTGCATTAGAGAGCTAGCAACTCTCCTCACTCTAAGCAAAAGTGAAGCTTGACAAGGGCCTCTTACCACTCCCACGCAGTTCAATGACTGCCTTGCTTATGAGCTTCCCATACATTCTATCACGATATGAACAACACAGAGCCACAGAAAAGTTTTGGCAATATCAAATCTCATTGGAATTTTATCAATATAAACTTAAGTAGGACATTTCTTATCTGAATTCTCACCATACTCTCCAAATCTAAGAGTCCGCCATCCCTTTAACTTGGCAAAAAATGATGCTATTTTGAGACTCAACCATATAATGACAAGACCAATTGTTGTGTCAAGAAGAAAATTGATGAAATACCTAAAAAAAATTGTTTTAGTCTAAAAACAAAGTGTTGTATGAGAATCTGGGCACTTAGAATAGAATAGCAGGCATACACGGAGTCACCACTTCATAGGAATCAATGTATCATAAGAAGTGCTACATCAGATTAATCCGTATATCATCTTCTTATTCTGCAACTCATCCTATTTATCCTAGGCCTCTGATGCAAGCACAGAGCCATCTTTTGTTCCTGTTCAAGCTCGTCATGTCTCTGCTGAATTATTCTCTGCTTCTCTTTATTGTAGAAAATTCTGGAAGCCGTTCTCCCAATTGCCCACTTTTTCGGGTTACTTTCTGATACTTTCTGCTCTTAACGGTACTTAAATCCTCTTTTTTAGGCAAAGTAACCCCTTGGAGTTTAACTTGTTCTGTGCCCATCAAACTGTCTTCTTTCTGCAAATTTCTAAACCATTATCCTCTGAGGATTTACACTAGTTGCATTTCCAGTTGCATTTCTGTGGTCTTACTTTATCATTCAGAGCTTAAGCTGTGTCTGGTGATCTGTACAATATTGTATTATCATCAATCAATGATATTGGGTGATAACATTGGAAACCATGAAGATGTCTCGTTCAGAGCTAAAAAGAAAAACTAACCAGGTGCATGGATCTCCTTTGAAGATATTTGCCAGAAAAACGTTTGCAAAGTGAATGATGATTGCTCCAATTGCTTGCTTAGAAGTATCATAGAACCTGTAGGAGTACAAATTAGCTCAATTAGACCAACAGCGGCTAACTGGTTGAACTAAAAGGAAAGCTACATCTGTCAACACTATCCTCTAAATTGTGACTGTACGAACATTTTATTCATTGAAAGTCCACTGAAAATTGGAATGAATTGTCTTAAAGCACAAAAGGAATAGAAAGAAAACTTTTCTTACCAAATATTAACAGGCCTTCGTTCAGATGCTGGCTCTTTGTATCTTTTTACTGAAAAAATGAAGAAAATATCTTATTTTGAAAACAAGACGAAATATTAGTTTCCAATCGAAGATGATGCTTCAGTAAACCAGAACATCTATTTGATAACGGAACTTCCCTTCCCTCTTCTCAAAAAACAATTAAATAACTTCATGACACTTTTTTGCCAACTTGAAAATGCCGTGAAAAATTATACCAATATGAAATTTTTAACAATGATAAACTGTATAAATGTGAGAAAGGGAACACCCTAAGGATAAGCTATCGCTTGGTAAAAGTTGAAGATGTTTTCTGTAAACACATTATTGAGGCCTAACTTGATTGAAAAGGAGCACCGGGTTCCTTTCAGACACTCACTGAATTACTCAAATCACTATAGGTGCTTTCAAGCTGGCGCCGTTGTACTAAATTCTGTAACAGTAAAACACTTGATGGGTGAGACGTCCTGACATAAAGCGGAAAACTTACAAATGAGAATGCAAAATGCTGTGAAGGCCAAAATTCCTTGCAGTGCTAGGCCAAAGCTATCGTTCAATTCACATCTAAAAACATAGTCTGTTGACGGACCATCTCCAACTTTGGCTTGAAACATCATGGTCTCATTTTGGGGCTGCATTTGAGTGACTATTTAATTAAGCTAAACGCTACAAATGTAAATAAATTGGCAAATTATTGACTACTGTTGGTTGTCACGAAAAGCTTTCCATTTTCACTCCGATTTAACTAGCGGGGTGGCTGAGGTGTGGTGCTACGCAGCGTCCCTTAACTATTTCACTTTTCAAATCCTTTCGTGAGGTGTCAGTGCCGTGGTGGAGTTGTCTCATGACACTTTTTCATCCTTATCATCATCAATCCATTTAAGTGTAACACTGAGATGAGAATGCAGTAATGACGCGTCTAAAAGCAAGGCTTTCTCAGTCATACGATGCCATAAATAAATACATAATTACAACAATTGCCAAAGAGGAACGGTAAACAGGATTCAAAATGTCAATAAAAGTTTTAGCTAAACATTCCCAGTAAGCACATTCACCCCAACTTGGTTGAAGTCGATCATCATAACCATAAGAACCGTGTTTCCTTGAAGCCTTTTTTATACAAGTAGACCGCCTAGGAAGTAATTGACTAGATTGAGTGTCCTCTCTGTGATTGATTGATTTGGAAATATCTGTGGTCGGGGCTGAGTCAGGCGCAGAACTAAACATGGAAGTTGAGTCATTCATGATTTCTCAGGACTGTCAATTCACTAATCGATTCTAGGTTGTTGAGCTTGCTCAAAGCTTCCAGCAGTGCCGTTACGAGGGGCTAGATCCTTACTGAAACTGACTGAAACTGCCTAATAATACCCATTAGAGTATTGAATGTGTACATTGGCCTCTTCAGGTCTGCCTCTTCTACAACACAGTCACGTCTGCTGCTACGAACATGCCACTATTTGAACGGCGCTGGTAGCTAAATAACCTTTATTGAGACGTTACATTGGCGGGGATACAAAACAACGTGCGAATGGGATGGAGAGCATCAAGCAGGACAACTTTCCAGCATTGAGTAGGCCAGCTCTTAGCTTTGAGGGCAAACGTTACTGCCCAAGATATCGTGCCCTTATATCGTTCTAATTGTCCATTTCTTCTTTTTTTTTTTTTTTTCTTTTTTAGTGGGTTATGTTGAGGAAAAGCCATGGTGACCTATACAAAGCCCCAACAAAGGAAGAAAGAAGAAAATGAGCAGCTAAGAGGATAGAGAGATAAGATCAAGTTTATTTACATTAGATTTGAAAGATGGCAAGTTGTAGGACTCAGGAAAGCAAGAAGAAGGCAAGACGTTCCATAAGTTGCATGTTCTTGGGATGAATGATGATTTGTGAGATAGAGTTCGTGGATTAGGCAGTGAAACTTGGAAATGGTGTGAATGAGTTGAGCTTCTGGTGGTCCTGACACGCCTCAGAGGAACAGGAATAATATCCCTGATCTCCTGAGAACAATGTCCGTTAAAGTATCTGTAAAGGATGGAAAGATCACCAACTAAACTACGATGGGAAAGAGGTTGGAAAGATTTGGTGAGGTTAGGATTATTGATGAGACTGGCTTTGGACTGGACTTTGTCGAGAAGACAGAGAGTAGATTTTGGAGCGCCACCCCAGACGTGGGAGCAGCACTCTAAAGAAGGACGAATTTTTGACTTGTATTTAGATAAAAGGCGAGAAGATGAGAAAAACCCGCGGGCTCTGGCGAGGAAACCGAGCTTTTGAGATGCATGTTTAGCAAGGGAATAGATGTCAGTTTTCCAAGTGAGATTAGATGAAAGAGAAGGACCAAGTTGTGTGAAAGAAGCTGAAGTGTTCAGTTCATCACCATTCATGAAGACAGCTGGAAAGTTTTGATTACGTTTGCGTGAAATGACAGCCTGTTTCGTTTTGCTTTGGTTGAACGAAATTAGGTTGTCTTTACCCCACTTCTCAGTAACTGTCAGATCATTGGAGAGAGGCAAGGCTGAAATGTTTCTGTGGAGTTGGATATCGGTGGAAGCATGATCATTTGGATTGAATGAAAATGAAGAACTTAGGAAGGCATCATCAGCAAAGGAGTGAATGCTAGCAGACGTGGAGGTGAGCAGGTCATTGATGAAGAGGATGAAGAGTACAGGGGAGATGACAGAACCCTGGGGTACACCAGCATTGATAGAGTGCCGATTGGAGAGGAAGCCGTCCACTCTGACAGCAATTGACCTATCAGAGAGGAAACTACCAATCCAATTAATGAGAGTGTGATGGAGACCAAACATCGGCAGTTTCGCGAGACGACCCTTGTGCCAAACGCGATCAAAGGCATTGGAGATATCGAGAGAGATCACTCTGCTCTCACAAAAGGATTCCAGAGCAGAGGACAAGACATGGACAGCATAAGCAAGAAGATCACCAGTAGACCTGGCTTTTCGAAAGCCATACTGGTGATCAGAAAGAAGATTGTTTGTTTCAAGGAAGGCAAGAAGTTGTTTCGTGATGATTGTCTCCATTGTTTTAGAGATGAGTGAAATGATTGCAATGGGACGATAGTTGAGTGGATTAGACTTGTCGCCTTTTTTTGGGGTAGGAAAGACGTGGGCTTGTTTCCACAAGGTGGAAAGGTGCCAAGAGTGTAGGAAAGCTGGAATAGTTTGTTAAGAATAGGGGCAAGTTCAGGAGCACAGGTTTTGAGAACTATTGCTGGAATACCATCAGGGCCTTTGGATTTAGAGGTGTAAAGCTGGAGAAGGGTTTGGCGAACTTTACGTGTGGAGAACTTAATGGGTGACATAGTGAATTTTGAAGGGGGGAAGTGATGAGGTTGGACCCCTTGGTCGTCCAGGTTGGAGTTGGAGGCAAAGATTGACGCAAAAAGATTAGCCTTGGATGAAGGAGTGGTCAGAGTAGAAGAGTCAGAGTTGTTTTTTAGTGGAGGGAAAGATGATTGGCAAATGGTTTGGGAGACATCTTTGGCCATAGACCAAAAGGAGCGAGAGCCAGCCTGGCAGGAAGCGATTTTCTTGTTGATGCGTTGGACAAAAGATGATGTGGCATTTTTTATGGTTTTGGAGCAAGTATTGCGTGACTGGATGAAAGAAGTTGGATTGAATTGAACGATGTCGTTCTGTTTGTGGCAGTGCCACGACTTGCAAGTACTTTCTCAATTCCTCCGACATGAATACATTACCTCGATCAGAGTGCACATACGCAAGAATTCTGAATATATCAAATAAGCTGTTGAAACATTTGATAACTTTAGAAGCAGAAGCATCAGGGCAAGGGAAGGAAATTGGAAATTTAGGAGAGAATTCGTCAGCGAATGTCAAGATGTATGCATTTCTGCTGTTACTTAGGAGGGGGCCCTTGAAGTCTACACTTAGTCTTTCGAATGGCATTGTCGCTTTGATTACGTGGCTTTCAGGTGGTTTATAAAATTGAGGTTTAAATTCAGCACTTTTGGGCACCGCTTAATGACATTCTTTACATCTTCCATCGAGAATGAAAAATTGTGAGAGCGGACGAAATATGAGAGTCTAGTGGTACCAGTGATTGGTTGCTCTTGTTTAGAACGAACAGGGCTCGTTCGGGGTAGTTTACCTGTACTACCGAGTTCGGTTGGACGAACGGGCCTACGCCTCCTGTGGGTCGATAGTGGAACTGTTTAGTACGGTTCGTAGGTGACGTTGGTGGTGACAGGGGAGGTTGCAGGTGACAGGGGAGGTTGCAGGTGACAGGGGAGGTTGCAGGTGACAGGGGAGGTTGCAGGTGACAGGGGAGGTTGGTGGTGACAGGGGAGGTTGCAGGTGACAGGGGAGGTTGGAGGTGACAGGGGAGGTTGCAGGTGACAGGGGAGGTTGGAGGTGACAGGGGAGGTTGCAGGTGACAGGGGAGGTTGGAGGTGACAGGGGAGGTTGCAGGTGACAGGGGAGGTTGGAGGTGACAGGGGAGGTTGCAGGTGACAGGGGAGGTTGCAGGTGACAGGGGAGGTTGCAGGTGACAGGGGAGGTTGCAGTTGACAGGGGAGGTTGCAGGTGACAGGGGAGGTTGCAGGTGACAGGGGAGGTTGCAGTTAACAGGGGAGGTTGCAGGTGACAGGGGAGGTTGGAGGTGACAGGGGAGGTTGGAGGTGACAGGGGAGGTTGCAGTTGACAGGGGAGGTTGCAGGTGACAGGGGAGGTTGGAGGTGACAGGGGAGGTTGCAGTTGACAGGGGAGGTTGCAGGTGACAGGGGAGGTTGCAGGTCACCGTAGGGATTACTTTTTGCTTTTATCGGCAGATTTAAAATTTTGCCAGATGAAATCAAAGCTGCTTATAAATTGAACATGGAGTCACATGGAAACAAATTTCTTAACTAAAAAAGTATCAAATGTGGATGCATCAAAATCTCGTTTTCATAATGAATTCGAGCTACCACCGCAAAGAAGAAAAATATTGTCCTCTCCTCAAAGATCTCAACTGCGACTATCGACAAGTCCAATTCGTTAACCTATCCATGAGCTGCTTGGGCATTTTCAGCCAGTCGTCTGACTCTTTTCTGGAGATGTGCAAACGCATTGGAATCGACCAAAGCCATCTCAATTATATCTTAAACAAAATCTCATCAATCATTATTCGTACCACGAATTACATCTTTTGCTAGAGAAACAAACCTTGGTCTAACCCGGAACTTCTTTCATATTAACAAATATTTACTAAAAGATACAACTTTTTCTTTTTTTTTCTCTCTTTAATTTTATCGTTGTTAGTCGTTGTAAGCCAACGAAGCGCCAGCTACCTTTTTAGCGTAACGTTTTAGGTATTTAATAAAAGAATGAAGATTTAAAAATCATCATTATTCAAAACATATTTCACATATTAAAGAGGATGTATCAAATTCTTTCTTACCTATTAGACCTGCCCCGTTCTATCGATTTAATACCCGTCTCACGTGTATTTCCATTTATTTCGTTATTTTTCCCATTGTATTTGTGTTCTATTGTAAACCCCAAGCCAGGCAAGCAAATTTCAAGCTACCTATGTACTAGAGAGGTTTGTAATTGTAGTGTTAATTGAATTTGAATAAAAGGTTTCCATCATCATTATCATGGTGCACGGGGCTTTATGCTTTGATTGGCAAAAGAATTCAAATTCTAGACCTAAAGGGTCTTAAGAATCTCTAGAGCCAAACTCAGTTGAAGAACCCATTAGTAGAATTTGAATAAGATCTAAAACAACTTGCTAACCTCGAATCCAGTGTTGAATGGAAATAACATGGAAGGATCAGAAAGAAACAAAATTGCTGTTCATCAAATTGAAGCAAGAGTGTAAAATCAAATAGAAAAACAAGCAAAAGTAAATCATATTAGGTAATCGAGAAAAGTAACTTGATTAAGTAAAACTGGATTTGGTAATATACAGATCATCGTTACCCTTTAACACATGAATCATTTCAAACTGACCCCTTCCAACAAAATGTATCACTTGATGTAGCTAAACACTTGGTGGATCGACTGATGTAGCTGTAGGATATATAGGTAGTCCAATAGTTAAAATACTTAGCTGCAGATTCCATCGCCCGTGATTTAAGCATTACTTCAAGCTTGACTTCACTTGGAGCGAGATGAGTCACTTTCTCTCTGCAATTCCTGGCATACGAATCAGAGATGCAGTGTCACATGGCAAGGAAGGACCTACTGCTCGCAATTCAGGGAATCCTTCTCATGAAATACACATTGGAATGCTGGGTACTAAATCATAAATGGCGTTACAAAGACCTCGCATCTGTCCTCCTCACTCGTGGAGAAAGCTCAGTTCGAGGTGGGGCTAGTACCACTAACCATAAATGGTGAGACTAAGCTACTCCCACGCCCGAATGACGTATCTAATACCGTTTAATATATTTGCGACATTATGAAATGCTATGTATGTCATACAGTTAGTGAAAAATATCATGCTTCTTCATCCAATTGATTGTGATGAAATAGACCGCCTGAGTTTCACTTGTCCTTTTCCTTCTGTTCGAGGAGCACGCAGAGCTAAAAATGAATGAATAAATTCGAATCTCTCATTCGGTTTTAAAAAGAGATGAGAATCTCTCATTAAAAGTTCAAGATTATACCTGGAAATTCAATCAATATATATAAAACTACATGCACAGCATACTCGATTTCGAGCTCAACAGACCCAAATTTTTCTTGAAAGTGGATATCTTAAAAGAAAGAGCAGAATCCAGAGGTAGAGCTTCAAGTATTAATCTGGTGAGAAATGGATGGGGAATAGCGACTGCTGGCATCCCCAGTGAGCACAGCCTCACCTGTCATTATGGAAAGACAAAATATAAAATAATTGAAATGACTATATTTATTCATATTATATAAATATATATATATATATATTTCTTCAGAAATTTGTGCTTAACAGTCATTTCCATTTCAGTTTACCATTTTTGAGTGTGTTTTTTTGAAAATCGCTGAATTTCCACATTTGCCGTTCAGATAAAAAGAAGAGATGTGCGGCGAGGCAGCAGTCTGCTGAGCCTCACCTTGGGTTGCGCAATGACTATGAAATCAGGCAGTTTTGCGGTCTCTCTGTACGTCGGTATTACAATATGCGACTACTTGTACTATATGAGCCGAGTTTACATAGTTAAGCTGATGAATATCATCTTAAGTGTTCATCTATTTATTTATTTTTGTAAACAACTGTGTGCGAATGACATGGTTCTTGTGCTGAGCGATCATAAAATTTCCGCGAAAGGCATTGGGTGAGGCACGCAGGTCTCATGCCTCATGTGCGAAATCCATTGGATTATCGCAGCATTTTTGACGCGAAACTTCAATGCATGTCAAATATGCCTAATTCTTTGACTTTGTGAAACTAAAGGCGGATCTCGCTGGACTGTATGGCTTACAAACAGTGAGGGATGAATGTAAATCTGCTGGACAGTTTCTCAGCTTTTTGGCCCAGAAGGATCTTATCCAAACAGTTCATGAGGTGGTTAAGTTGCCCCAGCTCGTGCTCACTGTTCCCGATACCACAGCATCGGTTCAGCAGTCATTCTCTGCTCTGAAAAGACTGAAAACATACAGTCGGCTGATCAAGTAAGATTTTCTTCTGTGGCAACGACTTTCATTGAAACAGAGAGACATTTAAAACTGAAGAAGGAACATTTTCTATGTACACGCGCAACGTAGCTATCAAAGTCTTCTCTTTCGTTGAATTCCCCCTGAATTCCAATACACTCAATTCCAGTCCCCTCATGGCTGAGAATTTTGTCCAGCCCATTCAGGACTATCATCATCGGACATCATCATCATCATTTGAAAAAGAAGAGCTTTCGAATGCACTAAAATTTTATGTTTTCTAAACTTGGCCTAGCCAAACGAGCCCTAGAAAAACAACGCGTCAGCTCTTAAAAACATTCGATAGTTCAAGATTGTGTATGGAAAAAACATGTTAAAATGACATTTTAGACAAATCACGTGAACTGTTGTCAATCAAATGGTGAATATGCTACTCTGTATGGTTCATATGCTTGTAAATCTGACTGATGAAGTCACTGCCTCACCAGCCATGAACCTCACCGCAAGTCACTGGTTTTGACATACCTATTGCCTTGAGAATTTTCATCACATTCCCTTGAGCTTTTGTAACCTCATCCAAGGAATCCTGCATCTCCTTTAGGAAGCTGCCTTGATTCTTTCTCAATGTTCTGCATTTGATCTTTACATCATTGACTAGTTTTTGCACCTTTTCAGTTTCTCCTTCGTCCATCGCCTTGTTCTCCTCTTTCCCTTCCAGCATCCCAGATAATGTGGTCAGCTGTCTTTCGACATTTCCCAACACGATAACTGTCTCCCTTTCTAGATTCCATAATCGCACACCAGGTTGGTTGTGATCACATTGTTCCTACAACCATTATTCAATCAATGAATGATTTATCATGAAAAATAATTGTGATAATATTTTCTGAAACCTCATTCCATTGAAGATAGTTTGATTCTACAATTATACACCTCCCCAGTGACAGTTATAGGTAGTTTACAGTTGGCTATCTGCTACATAAAAAGTTGCAATGAATAACGGAAATTCATGATACTGGAAAAAAAGAAATTAAATTTTTATAATTCCAATGGCTTTGCACAATAATAATGATAATGATAATAATGCATCTGATTATAGTTGGCTAGAAAGAAATAGCTTAAAGAAATGATAAAAGCCACATGGTCTTCCTATTTACAATGCTTTTTGCTCTTTTTCTACAAATCAAAGAATTACACGTGGATCCCGTCCATTTTTATTTTTGTTTCTAGCAGTCGGCTGTTTCGGGCACATTCTATCGCGTCCGGGAATCAACATAGCAACTTCTGTTATCATTTCTGGATCAAGAACGAGTCCATGGGAAATGTCAAGCTGTCCCTTGTAAGCGAGACACTCAAAGTAGAAAGGATCGACTGATTATCTCAAACATTGAAATTATCAAATTGAAGTCAATAAATAGCACCAGTAATCGAAAAACAATGGCTTATGATTGAATATTCTTTTGTTTGGTTGCATCAACGTGCATCGAACCCTGGACTTTTATCATTATTGGTATTCTTTCTTACAATATCCCAAGTACTGCCACTTTTCTAAATAGGCTGGCTCAACTTCTGCTTGAATTACACCGCAGCATGTTTGAAATGCATTTAGGATATCTTCTATTGATTGAAATTCCTCTCTTTTCGTTCACTTTTAAACTCAGAAAAAACTACCTACCCTTCTTCACAGCTTCAAGTAACTTTAAATGAAAGATCACGATAATTGAATGGTATCAACTCACAAGTGGAGAACAATTCGTGCGAAAATGATTCCTCATTTTGGCATTTTCTTCACTGCTCAATTGCCTTTCGATAAATAAAGTACGCAGTGCTTGCTGCAAAGATGCATTTGCTTCGGCATTCTCATAGACACGTGTAAAGGTCTCTGACATGAGAGCAATATATAAATTGATGCAAACAACGGAGACGAGCGAGTAATATGTGCCAACGATGATCATGGAGAGTTGTCTCTCATATTGGACCATGGCTGAAAATGGTATATCAGCAGTGACGGTCATTAGCCAAGTGATGTAAACCTGTAAGAAATCAAAACATTTAAAAACAATATAATTAATACAAATGGCTGCTGCCGATGGTCATGAAGAATAAAATGCATCCCACTGCTCAAAATTCATCATAACATCTAAGTTAAGCGCTTCTAATTCAGTACATAAGTAACGGTGCCTAGTAGCTCATTAGCAGAACAGCTGAAAAGAGATTGGTAGCTACTTACAACATCTCCAAAAGTCTCGAATTCTTTTCCTTTCCCTGGGAAAACTTTGTCAATCTTCTTTGCGTTTTCACTTCCGCCATAAATGATCCAAAGAATGCAAACATAGGGAATGAAAAACTCGAAAAAAAGGAAAGCAAATTTCAAAGTGGCACCGACGACATGGCCTGAAAAGAAATCGAATGAGTAATGTAGAATAATATTAATAAATCAAAGGAGAATTGATATTGTGCATAATTAGGTGCAAGAAGAAGAAGAAGAGGAAGAAGAAGAAGAAGAAGAAGAAGAAGAAGAAGAAAGGGGTCTCATGAATAAAATATCAGCACCTAGTTATAAATGAGAAGGGGGTTGCAATTCAAATTTTAAATGGTTCACATTCCATCTACAACGATGTTCAGACAGTGTATTTGAATTACATTGGAAAAATTCTGATAACGGAAAAAGATTATATTCTCTTAGTGATGCGAAAACTTGAAATAGTTTTTCGCTGAGGCTAAACAAGTGAATTCAATTAATGCCCCTTTCAAATTACTACTACTTAAGTGACATACTCAATCTAAAGCAATGAATAGGAAGCCTAACCTAAATCGATTTATCCAGTCGTGTGGATGCTAGATCTAACCAATCCACATTCAAAGAACTTATTTTACTCATACTTAACATATTTGATTTAATTTTCTTCATATCAGTATCATATCATATCATGCCATAATGCATCATATCACATCATATCATACCATGATGTATCATATCATAGCATATCAGTATCATATCATATCATATCATATCATTTCAAATCATACCATATCATATCATATCATGTCAATCATATCAGTATCACTATTTATATATTACTGAATCAAATCTTAGGTGAAGGGCCTCTTGAAATCAGCATTAGCTGAGGGTCTTATATTCCCAACATGGAATAAAATGAAAAATCCTTCAAACAAACCCAATCGAGGCAAGCAGATGAAATGAAATCGAATGGAAAGAACTCATCTTGGTTTAAAAGTCATCTTTTAATTCTATTGGACAAAAATCATTAAGGTATGGTTGCTATGAACTGCTTCATGGCACTAAAATTACAAAAAGGCGACAAGAAAAATTACGACACTAAATGCAGCAAAAGCTTGATTAAGAAGACTAATTTCAACGCCATTTTAATAAAGATAAAACGTGAAAACTGCTAAGGTAACTGGCAAAGATTTGAAATAAATAGCCCGAAATTAGAAATGTGATAGCATAAAAAGGAAATTAATTAAAAATATAGGAACAGAACGCACCTAATAGAACGATGAATGCAGATAGAAACGTGAAGGCCCTGCAGATTTTCATGAGTCGAAGGCAAATCAACGTGACACTTATGCATATGACAATTGAAAACAGCTTTTTTGCCATCATGTTTGACGGATTAAATTCGTAGTACACCTAAAAAATTCATTAAAACCACAGGGTAACAAATTGACTGGAATACCTAAAAATAAAATAGTAAACTGTGCTGACTGGAGACCTTAAGAAGTTGGAGAAGTTGGAGAGAAGACCTGACATGATCTTTGGGACACTTCCATCGAAAGAGAACTTTAAATAGTAATGTTGCAAAACGTTACACTAGTAATTCATGGGCAAATTCAGGTGTAAATGGCAATATTTTGTTCCATTAATGAAAAGATGAACGCTTTGTGAGACCTCTCTAAACAACAGTGAATATTTCGTCGTTCAATAACCAAGACATGCGAATAAAGTTGGGTGAGGGGGATCAAGAATTAATTGGGGTTTGCAGGATAGTTTTGTGCATGTGATTTAGCCACTACGCCAACCACCTCCATTGATAATCAAAAATTAAAGAATAGGATATGAAAAACAGACTCCGTATCTTATTTGGCATTTGTGAATGAATAGCAAGAACGTTTACCAGACCTCTGTAGCTGCTGTTGCTAATATACTAGCATGACATGTCCATTCGTAGATACTCCATAACATGTTTCGTGAGTATGTTCCTCTAAATTTCCAAAGTCTTTCGATTTCACTCTCCACGTATTTCCTTTCATCGGGCCATTTCGGATGACAGTTTTCTAGCTCGTTTTCCAAATTTCTAACCTTCCATTCTCGCCATTTTCTGTCAATTTGGTACATCTTGCGCGACGTAACAGCTTCCTAAAACGAAAGCAGCTTCTTCATTTAAATCCAACATTTTTCCTTTGAATAGAATCTCTGACGAGGTCCTTCTAAATTAGAAAATTCATAAATGCTTTCAAGAAGAAGCCATTATTTTTGCTAAAAATGCAAGGGGGTAATGGGTGAATTTGGACTCAGTGCTCTTCTGGTTAACATGAGCGATGGAAACCTCTCTTAAAAGAGAAAGAAGTCGAGTTAACATCATCGAGAGTCAAACATTGCAATCGGTTGTCTTGATCTCAAATTCCTCTCTTCTTTTTCAAATTCAAGAAGAGCCAACTACTCGGAAGCTATTGGAAATAAAGAGGAAATATGGCAGATACCTGAATAACGAAACAGATGCTCATTATTATGAACACTGATTCCAAAACGATTCTCCACGCTTTTTCGCCAACTGGGGTATGAAATTTTCCATCTCGTGGGATAGCAACAGCCAAAGCAAGCCAAATCATGGTAAAAATCAAATTGATTATTAACTCGATCCAGCAACGTTTTCTTGCAAATAAATTCCATTTTACATCGATTAATTTCTGAATGACTGGGTGCATCACGAGTTCTGTCTCTTTGTAGACAACAATCATCTATGAATAACGTTCGTTAAAACTGTCATTGCAGATTTTGCTAAAATGTTCGTTAAAATCATCGACGAACAGGACAAGAATGTTCGCAAATATTAGAATTATAGCGTACAAAAGCTTTATGAATTATGAAAAATTAAACTGTGGAATAATTAAATTAGGAGCTTAAATCTTAAGGAGAAGAAAAAAGGATTTATTGTTGAAAAGTATGATATTGAATGGTCATACAATGCAACTATGAGCACCGTGCTAAAATTGATAATTAAAGATGAAAATGCAACGATGAAACTGAACTAAAGCAAAAACTATTGAATTCAAAAGTCAAACTCTTTCATTCAGAATGCTGAATTCAATTGCTTTTTACGAAAGTCATGAATTTACCTCAAGAGCAGACTTGGCGAAATTCTTGCTTGAATCCACTTGATTTTTTTCACTTTCCAACTGGTTCAAATAGAAATACTTTCGCCTAATCGCTTTATCATCCATGTAAAACTGAGCTAGAGCTGCATAAGCAACTTGGGGCATTTTCTCAACCATATGTGCCATTGCAGAGGTGCCTTTGTTGTCATAGGTACCCGCAGGGGCATCATGATCAAGAAGAGTTCTTGCAACATGTGCACGACCTAAGATTTTAAGTAATAAGAAGTCTGGCATTTAATCACGGCAACAAAACATAACAAAACATCAGCTTTATTCCCCGGTAGTTCCCGCGGTCGTAAATGCCCCCTTTTTTCTTATAGACTAGAGCTAGGGTAGTCTTTCTCCATTCCTCTGGCATTTTCTCTGTTTCCATCATCCTAGTGAAATGCCAATTAATAGGTTTTTCTACTCTCTTATCACACGTCACTCTCCAGACCTCCACCGGACTCATTCCTTCATCTCTTTCTCCTCTGTCACTATTTTTTATCTGCGTGACTTGGTACCCATCAGGTGCTTCTTTGCTCTTCTACTCAGTGATTCTGGTTGCCTTCATCACCTCTATCCCTTGATCACATTCTGCCAAGCTTCTGTACAGGTCCTTGCATTCATCAAATTTTCCTTTGCAGCTTTGTTCGTCCTTTTCCAGTTATTGATCGTCTCAGCATTTCCGTTCGGCTTCCTTTCTTTCTCTCGCTCCTTCTTTGTCCTAAAAGCTTTCAATACTTCATCATCCCACCACCTTCTGCCCTCCTTCTTTCCAGCTTTCCTCAACGTTACTCCAAGCACCTCCTTCGCCGTCTCTCGCATCCTACTGCTAACAAACTCTAATATCCCTGCTTCAGTTTCCACCATTTAGCTTTCTTCACCTTCACTGGTCTTATTTTTCCTTGCTTCCCATTGCCATTCTGCACACGAGCACATTGTGTTGTTTGTTGAACGTCTCATCCACCAGCACATAGCAGTCATACGTCCTGCACACCTCTCCCATTCTTCTCTCGTTCTGCATTCCTCCTTCCAACTGCGTGTTTCCCAATAACCTCTGGTGCTTCAATGTTGCCCTCCCTTACATGTTCATTGAACGGACTCCATTCAGGTCTGCTCCTATCCACATAATTTTAGCTTCAGCTATCTTCTGCATTGCTTCTCCCATTAGCTTCCTAAATTCCTCATTTTCCTTCCCCTTTTAAACTGAGAATGAAAATGAGAACAAAGAATGGGAGCAAAGAATGGGAACAATCAATCAGAACAAAGAATGGGAACAATGAATGAGAACAAAGAATGAGAACAATGAATGAGAACAAAGAATGCGAAAACAGAACGGGAGCAATGAATGAGAACAATGAATGAGAACAACGAATGGGAACAAAGAATGAGAAAAAAGAATGGGAACAATGAATGAGAAAAATGAATGAGAACAACGAATGGGAAAAATGAATGAGAACAACAAATGGGAACACAGAACGGGAGCAATGAATGAGAACAACGAATGGGAACAATGAATGGGAACAATGAATGAGAACAATGAATGAGAAAAACGAATGGGAACACAGAATGGGAACATAGAATAGGAACAGTGAGTTACCTGATTCAGCTGCAAGAAAAAGAGGTGTCCGCAAATTGTTGTCCTTTGCGTTAATTTGAGCTCCAAGTCGAATCATACATTTGATGGTCTCAACTGCGCCATTTTTTGATGCAAAATGCAGGGGGGTTTGACCAGATAATGATTTTTCATCTACGTTTGCTGAAAATCGAATATTTGAGCCATAACTGTATGTAGAATATCATCGCATGTGAATATGCATAAATAATTACACATGTGTGTGAATTAATCTGAGAGAAAACTCAAGAGTAGAAATTAAAGCAATAAAATCAAGCTTAGAATTGTGAGTTTCCTATTAACCAATCGTCAAAAAATGCATTTTATATGTGCTTTTGGTTACCTGACGATTGATGAACATGAAACATAGAGTCATAAACTAAGTTGCATTTTCTTTTTCTTTACTGGTATTAAGAGATATATACAAACATTGTCATACATATTTATAAAGCTTTTGAAATATCATAGCTTTATGCAGGGATCGACTGATATCATGGAAAGGCATAATCAGAGGAAAGAGAGGAATTACTGGCAACTATTACCACTTACGCAAAAGATCCTCTAGAAGATGATAGTTTATAGATAATATTATTATTTGAGTTGTACAAGAGTAAAAACAGAAAACTATCGGTACAGGATTTAATCTGTTAATTTAAGATAAAATGAAATATAATGACAATGGAGAAAGCTTTTTTGATGCAGAAATCAGGTACTGTGAGCTGACATTGCATTCACGGCCAAGTAGGAAAATATGTGCTTTCCATGTGGGAGATCATTACGCAGAATGGTAATAAGTGGATTCAACTCCTGAGCACTCAGCACTTTCGGAAAGAGAAAGGCCCTGCATAGCAACGGTACTTTCATTTTTAACTGGTAGATTATCATGTTAAAACATTTGGCTACTAAGGCAGCGAAACACATAGTGCTAACAGTTGGGTAGCCCCCTCCCCCTCCCAACTGTAGAATTTAATGTGGTTGCGCAGCAGTGTGGCATTCAGACCAAAGAAGTAACATAGACTTGGCACTGTTCCCTTTGTCAAAATGGGGACGGAAGGACCTTTTTTCACATCATTCAAAATAACAACAGACAGCATACCTCCATTAAGGACAAGAAATTCGACCATTTCATGATGATCAACAGCTGCTGCTAAATGCAGTGGTGTCCGGCCATATTTGTCCGCCCTGTCAATCAGTGCACCTCGCTCCAAGAAATATTTCGCCACGTTGGTATGCCAGTCACGTGCTATAGCATGCAAAGAGGTCTGGCCGTATCTGCAAGAAAATGCAACATGAAAAGTGGAAAAAATTCGCTCTTTATTACATGAAGTACACGTGCAAAGCTGACGGCAGTGCGGATAACAATCTTTCATTAAAACGAAGAGGAAAATATCGCCCAGCCAATATGGGGGGGGGGGGTGGTGGAAGGGTGGGTCAAGTGTATTCCCAGACCTCCAAGGTAAAATGGGACAGCTCCAATGCGGATGCAATTAAGCTATCCTTCTAACCAGCGACCAACTAATTGGTAAATGGTTTAAAACCAGTAAAAGAAGGTGGAACTGAAAACGTCCGGCAAAAACTCAGTTCAAGGGATCCACGCGGCCAAACCCTCAAATATGTATAAATGGATTAAAGGACAACAACCTGTCTTGATGATTGACGTCTGCCCCAGCTTCAAACAGTGAATTAATGAAGCTCAAATCGACTTTCTCATTGTCATCGCCACTTTGGCCTAACTCTTTGAAATACGTGAGCAGCCCTTTGCTGCTTGGTCTACAAGATCTTCCATCTTCATCATCACTATCAATGGTTCCATGAGTCGTTCGGTTTAAATTTCGATTTGAAACCGGCAACATTTTTACATCAATGGGACCACGTCTATACTTAATGACATCATCTGATTCCTTTTTTCTTGAAGTTATGAATTCTTTTTTCGTGAATTCTTTCACTTGTGCCAGTCGTTGCCAGTTCTTTGATATCTTTCTTAGATCTGTATCAACTTTTCTTGAATTTTTTCGAAAACTTTCAGACTTTGTTTGGCTGAATAAATCACTGTTTTTTACCTGATCTTTCAGATCTTTTGCTCGCTTTTGGATACCTGATAAAAACGTTCCCCCCTCGTTGGAGGCTTCTGCTTTCTCAGATTCCTTCTCTTCAGCATTTTTGCCATCTGATAGATTCTCTTGCGAGTATGCTCCATTTCGAAATCCTTGCCCTTGGCTTCCAAGCGAATCAGAAACTTCTGCAACATTTGTCACTTGATTACCCTCGCTGGCTTGGTTTTCAGTTGTCTCCATGGCTGTGTGTCCAAAGAGCAGCTACCGATCGTGCATCCGATCGTGGGTACTTCTCGAACACAATGCTCAAGCTTCGAGTCTGATCTGGAGGGAATCGACGTAGGCCGCTGTGACGAAATGGACGTTATTTGTTGACGGGTAGAGCCAAGAGAAACGGCTTCTGTTACAATGTCAATTATTGTTAAAGGGAGAGACCAACAATGGGAGCTGAGTTTGCGGTTAGAAAGTTCATACATGCTTACAAAGCTTGACAAACACATCGAACAAACCATTGGCTTTTTGTAGGCCAAATTCTTTGTTAAACTACGAACGGGTTGAATTCGACATCGGAGAGTGGCCATCTTTCACGTTGATATCTAGAGTCTGCATTGGTGAGCTATTCTGAAAACAAGGCGGAGATAAAGGGAGAAAATTCGGTTGACAAAACAGAGAATGAGCGAAAAAGGAAGAAATCGGAATGATTTAACATCTACGTCTATTCCAACGCTGGTATTCGAGAATGCCGTGTCGGCCTTTTCGAGATTGCGCGACTGGGCGACCAGAAGAGGGACATACGAAACTTGGGCATGTGAGGATGTCATCGAGAATAAACATACTAGTTTCAAGCTTAAAGGGATTTTAAAGAGAGGTGAACAGCAAACTGAACGTCATCAACATCGATTTGCAGATGCAGTTCAGGAGATAATTGATATAAAAAAATATGATGGGAAGCGCAGAGAACGAAAAAGAGGTCGAATCCGCCGTGGTCCAATGCCCTATGATGAGCTTCCCCCTTCAGAGCGAGGCCCTTCTACACCTACTCACGCAACTTTGAATCCCAATATTCAAAGAAAAGAAGCTGGTAAATTGCTCAGCTTGATCACTTTTTATGTGACATATTAAATCACCAACCTTAAACATTGTTTTCTTTACTGGGAGACACTGGTAAATGTAGCGAGCATCAGAATCTATTGTATACCAAAGTCATTCCAAATAGTTCTTAGGGACTGACGTGCTTCATTTGTTTATATTTTCCTTCCTTCTTGTATCCATTATTACAAGAATGTTAGTTTGCATCACTAAAATATGAATGAGTCCTATACTCGATAAGTGGGCTAGCAAGCACGTCAGTGGAGAGGTATTATGAGTAACGGCATCATAAGTAAGGGTTCAAATCCTTTTCAGTTTCACTGAACCCCCAGTTTCATGCCCACTACTCAATTCACTGCTATTTGGACATTAAAAGAGCATCCAGAAATGGAGAAGTGTTAATAGATATGATAATTTCATTTTCAGGTCATGAAGGAGATTTGCCAAGCAACAGAGGATTGCTCACGTATTTTGCACGAATAGGGACAGGAAACCAAGAGTGTCAAGTTGATCTAGGTTTCGTCCAATCACTTTTGTCAGCTGGCGCTTCTATAAATATAGGTGACAGGTATGGTCAAACAATTTTACATGCAACAGCACGTGATTGGCACACTGATGTGGCCAGATTTTTTATTTCAAATGGAGGGGACATTAACGTAGCGGATCAATTTGGACGAACCCCAATCCACGTGGCAGCTGCTATTGACTATCCTCAAATGGTCCAATTTCTCGTCGAAAACGGTGGTATGAAAACTCCTTTCTGCTATGTAGATAAAGCCGCTACCACTCATTGGTCAGCGTCCATCTCTTTTGAGCATTTGTTATCAACCGCCTACCTTATATAACCGTATTATTACGGCTTTAAGTAAGGGCAGCCGGCAAAAACACTTCTGGTATCCTTTCTCCATGCATCTTTGTGACTTGCATCTTCTTTCTTCAGGCTCAGAAGCCCACCGTAAACATTTTCCAGTTTTTCTGTCCACTACTTGTCGTCTACCAAACCATGTTTCTTTCTGCCCCCCCCTGTCCATGTCGTCTACTTTCAATTTTTTCTCATCCTGTCATTATGCATTGCATTTTTCTTTTAACATACTTTTTGCATGATTTGCTGTTTTCTTTGACCCTTTCATTCCCATAGTTAATCAAATTCATAAGAAATTTCAGTTTCAGGAATTTCCAATAAGTTGCCTAGCTGTCCTAATCTCTGACCTCTCATCTGCCTTTCGCACCTTTTCAACAGTCAATTTTATCATCTTTTTCTGCAGCTTTTCATGCCAGAAGTCGTGATTCAAACTCATTCAATTGATTAGAGTAATAAGTTCCCTTCTTTCTTCAAAGAAGAAGAGCCTAAGGTCGTCTTTATCTTATCACAGTCTTTGTCATACCAGGTATTTTAATCATAAGGCGCAGTCACATCGAGAGTGAAAGGACCTCGACACAAATAAAATTCACTTAATGTTTTCAAGTCTGCCTTTTCTTGAAAGGCAGCAACCATCCATTCGGGAAAGAATCATAGTCCGGAAAGCTGAAAAAACTGCAAAAGTTCTCAGTTGTTGAAGGTTCAACGGAAGCAAATGATTGAACAATCTAGGACTTCCTTTATAATCATACTAATCATTATAGTCTATCGTTGGAATAATTTCAGCAAACCTTTACGCAAGAACGCAAGGAGAAGGCCAAACCCCTTTGCACTACGCCGCAAAATTCAACGCGCTGCAAAGCATAAAATACTTGCTGAAAATTGGAGCCAACGTGAGTGATCGAGATTATAAAGAAAGAACGTCATTGTTTTTAGCAGCTGAGCACGGTAAGTTGGTGAGAATGCTTTGATGCTTTCAAGTTGTAGTTGCATGGATTGTAATTGCCTCGCGGAAGCTGTGGCCTTGTGCAGAAATCGTGACTCATGGAGACAGCTCATTCATAGAATCAGCAGAAGTCGGAGACGACTTGACGGCACATAGAGGGATTGTAAAACGGATGAATGAATGAATGAATGAACAGATTAGAAATTAAATGGCTACTTAAGAAAATGGAAAAGAAGGGAAGACGTAGTCAGACGAAGTGCACGGATAAATCTGAGATGACCACCAGGTGAAGACGGCTTACCTTATGACCTTACGTTATATACTTTAATGAATGAATAACAAAATGACAGAAGGAATGAGTTAATGAACAAATAATAAGTCAAAGAAAAGACGAACAAATGATAGGATGAAAGAAATGATAAATGAATTGGTGGATGACTGTATATTTGCAATGATGAGTGAAAAAATGAGATAAAGATTAAATGAATAGTTTAATCAATAAAGCATAGGTAAGGTAAAGATAATAATATTGTGTAAGTAAACTGTCAGTCCTTTGCATGTAGCAACTCTTGGTTAGTAGTAAGTCTCATTATTTAATTAGTGTCATTGTTTAATCAGTATCATTGTTAAATTAGTGTCATTGTTTAATCAGTGCCATTGTTTAACTAATGTCATTATTTAATCAGTGTCATTGTTTAATCAGTGTCATTGTTTAATTAGTGTCATTGTTTAATCAGTGTCATTGTTTAATTACTGTCATTGTTTATACAGTGTCATTGTTTAATCAGTGTCATCGTTTAATCAGCGTCATTATTTGATTAGGTCGTCGAGAGGCAGTCGAATACCTTTTAGGCATGGGAGCTGCTGCCGCTGCTTACGACAATGGTGGTATCTGTGCAGTGGCATTAATGGTGGATAAAATGCCTGATTTAGCTCGACTTGCACTCGATCAATTTTTGATCGAAGACAAACCAACGCGAACTAATTATTACCACCTCTGTGCACTTGAGTTTGATACGCGATGCAAGATGGGGAAGACCCCAGCAAGATCAGTTCTTGAGGTATTCCCATTTCGTCATTTCCGAATATCTTGCCTCTGTCTCTTATCTGCAAAGCGTTCCTATTGAATGAAAAGCAACATGAAAGATTACACAGCCATGATATCAAAAGGAGCATGGATCTCTGGATGAATTACTATCATTAATTTTTTAAATTTTGATTTTAATAGGGCCATTGTTGATAACAATACTCTCCAGTATTGATAAGGTATTTTACCCTGAATTGACATGTATGTCATTATTATTATTACTATTATTTCTATTGTTCCTCTCAACTCTGTAATCAGTCAAGCAACTAATCAAGTGGTCAATCAATCAACCAATCAATTATTCAACAAATCAGTTAGTCAATCAACCAATCCAATAATCAATCAGCCATCCAATCTAATCAATCAATTAACAAATCAATTATTCAGTCAATCAATCAATCAATGAACCAATTATTCACTAATCAATCAATCAACTAATCAATCAATCAACCAACCAATTATTCTACCCATCAATTAATCAATCAATAGTCAATCAATTAATCAATCAACTAATCAATCAACCAATTTCTAACAAAATTTTCATGTCAGACCATAGTTTTTGAAGAAGACAAAGATCTTATTCAGCACGTGGCAATAACGAAACTGATAGACGTTAAATGGAAAATGATCACCAAATGGAGAGCAGTTTTCGACATCTCTACTAACCTAATTCATGCCTGTATTTTAACCGCCCTCGCAGTCACTATGAACTTCAAAGGTGAAAGACATCCGTATGCAAATCTGAAAGAAGAAGCATGGAAGATTTGCCTCGAGGCTCTCTTTCTTCTTATTGCCATTTTCTTCATCTACAAGGTAATTCTCTAAACATCAGTTCATCTCATGCCAGTACTTTTATTCATATTTTCTAATAATTCATTATTATCACTTTCTCTTATCACTATCATCATCATCATCATCATTTATGCTATTTTTTCAACTTCCTTTTTTCTATTATGCTTTGAATACAACTTAAAACCTCACTACTTAAGCTATTTTGGACTGATTAGCCTGACAGCAAGTCAAGACGTAAACGAGGATGTCATGTCATGTCATGTCATGTCACTCCAGTGGCCAAGGGGGCACTTTGACGACTATCACCGTCTTCTGCCACCCTCATGCAGTTCTACGATTCTCTTTTTGTCCCTTTGCGAATGTCATTCATGCATCCCGTTGCAGGTGTAAATTTGATATATTCACCTCTTTCAATATTCAGCAGCGTTCCGTTGTTGCGAAGTCTTCGTTCTTTCACGAGGTGCCTTGGTGTATTGGCTGTGCCTGCCAGCTTATGGCACTGGATGGCTCGGGGAAGGGATGCAATTTCTTGTGGTTTGGGAAAATACTCAGTACTGGGAGTTTGACATAACCGTATACAACATTCGGTCGAATTCCTTACATTAAATCATGCAGTAGATAGCACTATCTGGATTCGAACCGCTCACTTTTGTTGATGACTTTATTTGCTATCCAATACCAGGTTTAAGTGTACATTACTTCATCTATTAAGTAGCTTACGTATTAACGTATTTCAACTTTGATGTGCAATTGGTTTAAAATGAATCGAACGTTGTGCAGCAAACCATGACGAGATATCGAATCACAAAACGCCACGAACAATGGAAAATGTGGAGGATTAATCACATGTCAAAAGACCTCAAGTATTGTCACCCGCAATGGCCAGAGGAGAAGCGATACCTAAAGGGTGAAATTGAAAGAGTGCGGGCCATGCAATGGTCTCAAAACAATGGTTGGACATATTACGAATGGATTGCCACATTAGGCGTCATTTGCATAGTCATTCTACAAACGCTGTACGCATTCAAGCCAAGCGGACAAATTGGAATGGCCTTGAAATTCATCTACTTGATTGAATTGTTCCTCGTTTGGTTAAGGCTCTTACGACCAATGAAAAGCGTCCCTATAATGTCTGGTCTAATTGTCATGTTAGGTATGTTTTTTATACACTGATTGACAGACGAAAATCTTTAAGCTATTTTGCACACTTAAATATTGTTACCCATCAATTTTACTTCAAAAATCGCTTTCATTCTTTTTGCATTCCCACCATAGGGATCTTAGCATGACGTCATATTATGACAAAGGACCAGGACACCGCTTGATAAGCATTGCTTCTCAGAGTCAAAAACCAGCTGCTCGGTAGGAAGCAGAAAATGCTTCGATAGGGTTCTCGTTGGCTGCTTGCAATGTGTGAAAATAAAAAGTATTTGCACTACTTGAATAATGTTGGATCAGTCAAGCTGAAAACCTCGAGGGAATGCAATTAAAAACGATACAAGTTATTTTCATCTCATGGTATTACATCTTACTAGACAGAAGCTCTTCTGTGACGCCCTTGTTCTGCTTTTGCTCTTAGTGGACATTGCCAAGGGAAGCATCCAGTTCTTATACATCTTCATGGAATTTTACATCCCAATAGCAGTTGCATTTTACATCATGTTTGGAGGTGAAGAGAACATCGCAATAATGAAAGCGCAAGGAAATTCAGCTGATTCCATAGCAAATTATGAAACTTTCCAACAAATGGTGACTACATTGTTACCTTCATAAACATGAATATTCATTTTTTCCTCCATAGCTCTTGAACTGTCATGATAATGAAACGAGGTATTTTTAGGCTTTTAGAATGTGGTTCTTTTGAAAGACATCAAATTTCAAAAGCAAAATACATCAAGTGCATTTTCAATGCCGGTCTCAAGGGTGTATAAATAGGGAGGCTTAACGATAGACAGAGCATCAGACTGTAAGGAGGGCAGTCCCCCCTTCGTAAAACTTTCGAGAAATTCGGATGGGTGTTCGTTCACACCAGCGACCTCTCTTTCGTGAAATAAAAACATTTTGTATTGTGCACTTTGCTTGTACACGGCCTCATTTCCATTTCATTCAAATAAAAATCTACTTGCATTCATGTTTCCTTCATCTATTTTCATTTGTCTTTGCTTCAATAGATGTTCAGTATTTTTTGGGTGGTAATAGGGGGGTCATTTGATCCTGAGCCGTTACTTTCGGTTGACAGAACGACTGCGGAGATAATGGTGTCACTTCTTTTTGCAATTCTGAAATTGGTGGCAGCAAATCTATTCATATCTCTGATGTCGTATCTATTTGGAAGAGTTTACAACAAAGCAAGAGCGACAGCACTGCTGCAGAGTGCAAATTACATTCTAATGGCGGAGAGAAATTTGAGCACGAAACAGTCTGGTAAGTTCAGGAAGACTCTGAGGCAAGATTGCAATCCTTTGGTGAGTACGCAGTTTGCTCTGGCATAACAATTATCACATTTATCGGATTTCAGTGAAGTAATTTACAGAAACTTATACTTTCACCTTACTCTGTTACTGGCATCAGAAATGGTCGTAAAACAATGCATAAGTACAGGTGGGACAGGGGTAGGGCAGGATTTGAGCTTCATGACAAAGCTCACATTGAAATCAACAAAATGTCAGTCAGTGCGACGCGATGAAATCATTGCTTCTGACGCGATCTGATGTGATTATTGCTTGCTTAAACTGACATTATCATAATCGTCATAATCATCATCATTACCGTAGCCGAGGCCAATGGTTTACCTGCTCAATGGTTAGTCCCTTACGACATGTCTGTTCCATTTCAATTTCCTGATCTGATGTTGAGCAAATGGTCAAAATTCCCGCACTTGTTCTTGATTTCTTCTTTAACGAACTTGTTGGTTTTCCTTTCTTTCCATAATATCGCAAACTCTGCTCATATATCTCATGTCAAATCCTTCAATTCCTTTCTCCATATTTGCATTTTACATCTCACATCCATATATAGGTGTAGATATCACAATGGCTATCAGCAAGTGGATTTTGGTCTTCAATGGCAGTCTTTTTCTTTCTAATCTGGCCCAGTTTTACTAGAGCACTTGCTGCAATTTCATTATTAGAGGTTCCAACTTCTGCAAAATCGACCACCCAAGGTAGTTTTAAGGCCTTCATATGTTCAAGACTCTACCCTTCAGAGAGATTGGCGGGTGGATGGTTGCTGTTTCAGTTCTCGATACCGTGATCTTGCTTTTTTATCCACTGATCTCATGCCGTACTTGTTCGCTGCACTGTTTATCGGATCATTCAGGTCTTTATAACCGTCTCCTTTGTTGTAAATTCGATGTCGATATCACCTGCAGGGCGCAACTAGTCGAATTTTGCATCTAATGCCGCAGCACTTTTGGCTGTTTTATAAAGCTTCTTCACTAATTTCGCTAGGTGCTCCTATTATATATGATAAAAATGTTAGAGAGACAGGAAGTTGGAACTCAAGCAACTGATCGAACTCAAAAGGGTGGGATTCAACTAATGAGAGGTCATGCTGCATTTGGGTGAATGATAGAATGGCCGAACCTCATTTCATATCTCATTTCATACCTCATTTCATATTGAACTCAAAAGGGTGGGATTCAAACTAATGAGAGGTCATGCTGCATTTGGGTGAATGATAGAATGGCCAAACCTCATTTCATATTAAACTCTTGTCGTCTCTTGAAAGGAAACTTACGAAACTGGCCTACTGACAAAAGAGGAGGAAGAAAACGAGATGGAAACAGATGTAAAGGACATCAACGAGAACATTGAAAAACTTTTGAAGGCAATTTCAAGAGACGATAAAAAGAAAGAAAGGCAATGCAATGATGAGGAACTTCATAGAATCAGACTGACTTTTGAAAATCTGAGTGATATCGAAAAAATCCAATCGAAAGCTGAACAAATTTTTGACGAAAAATGGCAGAAAGTTGTGGAAAATCAAAGAGCAATTAATGAATTGCTAAAGAAACCAGGTAATGAGTAATTTATTGTCCTTGTTGATATTTGTTATCATAAAATAAAAAAGCCCTGAATTTGGCGCAAGACAAAAGCTTCTCAACATTCAAGTGCCCTCAAAAGAAATCACTTCTGACGCTAGACGACAAACTTTTTCGGGTGAAAATCAGAAAAGACGTGAAAGTGTCATGCGGAGATGATAACAACAATGAAAATTGCTCCAAAAGGGCCTCTCTGACTAATATATTTCCCATACGTCACTAAATGACGTCATATATCAGGGCTATGACATCAATAGTAGCAGTTTGTGATGTGAAAATTTGTTTCTTTCGTTTTAGAAGTCAAGGAGCACATTCTAAAAACGGTACCAAAGAGAACAGAAAGGCGTGCATCATCATTGTCTCGATAAACTCAGAAACAGCATATGATTTAAAACCAAAAGCATTTGATATACTTTCTTATGATTTATCTAATTAATCGGAAATAGTAATAAAAGCAATCAATGGAATCAACTAGATCAACTATACTAGGAGAGAGTGGTTTGTCCTTTCGCGCTGGTTCTTCACTTCTCGCCAAATCTTCTAAATCACTTGAATGTTGCTTGCTTATTGTTGATAGGCCCCTTGAAGCACTTTTCCGATTTCTGGAATTCAGCTATCTCTGGAATTTCCTTCAAAATAAGAAAAAATTTTTGAGTCCCACGTTTGATACGAGCATTTAAGAGTAACTCATGGTGTGTTGAAATGACAAGGTGGCATCACCCGGATTCACGGTATTGTGAAGTAGGATGGACAGTTTGCCACAATGCCTCTGGTTTGACGCCGCCAGGTACCAATTAACGACTTGGTGGAACAACAGAGGACATTCAGGATCGGGAACGAGTGTGGGGTGGGGTGGGGCCCGGAAGCGAGAGTCACATTTAGTCCAATGGGAACTTGGGGCCGTATTTCATTATTATCGTGTTGCGTCTTATGCACGAACATCATTGAAACTTGGAGTGATAGAAATGCTTCAAGGCCACTCTTTTGCATTTTACCACCATACATCGATTCTCTCCTAAAATTAGCCATCTCTACGTAAACTTCATAAGAAGGACGGAAATGTCGCATGTTCAACTACATTTTCCTTAAAATTTGGCGGGGCCCCTGGCCCATGTCCAGTAGGTCCATGGGTAAATGCGGCCAAGCTGGGACCTTCAACACAGACGGCAAATTCTCAGATGACCAATTTGAAAATTTCCCCTTAATTAAAATACGAATCAAAAGTGTCTAGGAACATTCATATACTTTTCTTAGGCTATGATCAACTCAAAGAATCGATCAACTTGCATGTTGGGGTAACTATTGCATGAGTTTTCCAATTAAATTACCTGATTAAGAATTTGAAAAATTTAATCAACTTTTGCTGAACCTATGGAAGTCGGACCAACATTCAAATCTCACATTTTAATCTGCTTCTAGGTATAAGTTTTTATAGTCTTACAGTATGTCAGTCACTATTCAAAACTTGTACTCTGATGAGTTTTTGAAGAAAAGATCTTCAATGCAACAAAACTATTTTCGCCTCTTCTTTGCATATCAAAAGAATTATAAAAATTACCTCAAATCTCTTGAGAAATGCCTGAAACAAGCAATTTTTGATTATGAATAATTTGAAAAGAATTGTGGTGATTAGACTTTAAATGATTGGAATGATTATGAACTAGCAATGGAGTTACATTTGAAGGTAGCTTTTTTTATGCAAGTGACTAAATACTTTGGGAGAGTGAGAGATTTTGAAACAAAGTGATGCCAGTCGGCCATTCCCAAATTGCAGCAGCCCCTGTGCTTTCACGACTGTGTTGCAAAAATGCTTAAGGACTGGGGATGAGTGTGTATCGATTCATACCAAAATGCAAGGAGAAAGGAGCTGTCACTCGCTTTCTTTTGATGGCTGGTGAAAGTGGATAGCAATATATTGGGAGTAAGGATGGGGGAATCTGGCAATATATTGGGACGGCCTTTATTGCAAGACATTCCATATTGCAGATGAAGTTGAACGCTATTCTGCGCCGTGCAAGTGCCAAATCCATATAAGTTGGGTTTAAGTAAGAAGATGACGAAGAAGACAGATGACAAATGTGAAAATTACAAAGCCATTAAGTCATTCGCTTACAGTCCCCTCCCTAACACCCCAAAATATCTATAATTTGATGTAAGAAAGTAATCCATCTTGATGAATTTTGTCCGCCCCGCTCAAAAAATGAATTAAAAAAGCTCAAATCAACTGCTTTGTCTTCATCGCCATCCTTACTCCTCTCATGTCATTATTTCTCAAAAATGGTCAAAGAATGATTTAGCAGTCAAATAGAGCAGCAGACAAACCAGTCTTGGTTTTGACGTTTATTACTGAATAAGAAAAAGAACAAAATAATTGGTACAAAAAAGCTTACATACCACAAGGTTTTCATACGGTTCTAGCAATTTGGCATCAAATGCTTTGTGCTGATCCAGCAATTCATACATGACAAAATCAACCATAGTTATCTGCAAAATTGATTACATTATCATTGATTATTAGATCATCATTGTCAAACTCATTTCCTCTGCACAGTAAGGGAAGGGGCCAGACAAGGTTGGAAGGTTGGAAGTGAGACAAACCTTATCTCCAGCAAAAAATTTTCTTCCACCAAGGAAGTCATCAAACTTTTGCAGCACAGTCACAATGTTCTTTCTGTAGTCTTCTGCCAAATTCTCCTTAAAAATTAAATGCAACCAAAATAAATAAGAAAAGAACAAACAATGAAAAACTTCATTTCTCGATGTCCTTGTACCAAAATCTACTGTTCTAGAAAGTTGTTGTGAAATGAAGGCAAAAACATCAGAAGTATCTTATAACAGCAAAGCGGATCCATGCTTATGAATAAATTTAATGTTAGAACGGATTGATTCTTATTAATGAAAACTGGCTTAATGGTCAAAGTGACCTAATTGAGGTATAAAGCAAACATCAAGGAGTATGTTTCCTTTTTGCTGCAGCAAAAACAAAGGAAAACATTTCAACCACAAGTTTTATGGTGATCAATTGAGAATCTCAGATTAAATGAACTGTGCTGCTTTTATGATAAGGAAGGAAGACAATTGTTGAAAAATTAACTTTAAGCACAACTATTCATTAAACTTGCCAAACTCATGCCAAAAAGAAAATTTGCATACATAGTTTGGGTTGTAGCAGAGACGAACAAAACCATTTCTGAAGTCCATTGCCTGTAGAAGAGAACAATGAAACACGCAATCATTCAAAAAATGGTACTAGGGAGCGTGGAATTCAATACCATATGGATCAATCTGAATTCAATGCATACAGATAACAAAAATGATACCTAAGGTCTCATTAAATTTTGCTTCATGAAACTATGGCTTTTCATCAAGAATACAGATATGCTTCTTGAATCAAATCCAATGTGCTTATATTTTGAATCTAAGTTGCTGGTTAAGTTTTCCTCAACGTATGCCACTTCATTTTGTATTTGAAATATTTTTTTTGTGAGGTGAAACCATACAAGACATTGATAAAGATGACAAGTCTAGATAATTGATTGACTGTATCATTGATTGATTGATTAACTGATCTAAAGACTGGCTCAATTCTCTTTATTATACAATTGAGTGGTTTTCATCTATTTATTGCTTCACTGATTAATTGATTCAAAAACTAATTCAGTGACTTCTTACAGGATTGGTTGATGAGCTAAATTGTTCAATAAGTAACCAATTCAATGATGGATGGACTCATTGATCTATTACCACCTGATCCAATTGCTGATATGTTGATAGGAAAAGGGCTAAGTTTCCAGAAACTAGATAAATCATTGGCTTTGACTTTGCAACAAAAGAAAACGGATACCTGATTCTCAATCAAGTCCACTCGTCTTTTCTCCTCATCTGTCTCCCCATCTGAAAAGAGCAAAATGTAAAAAATGAGGCCCACCGGTACTTTACCATTATGGGGCATCTAAAAAACATCAAATCATTTAGCACGGTGAAAGCATTATGCAGCAATGAAATTTCCCAAATTCAACGACAAATCAACAGGAACAACTTTCATCAATTATGACAGAAGCACGCAAAAACAGCTTTCCTTACAGAGAAATTACTCGGGCCTCGTAGAAAAGGAGGGCCAAATGCTTGGTGCACCAGCTCTGTCTGGGGGCTGCTAAGAGAAACCCCCAACAGCTAGAAGACTGGGAGGACCAGAGTAAATATAGAATCATGATGCAAAGAGAACACGATAAGAAATATTAATGACTAAACTTGTTGTGTTGGGTTTGACAAAATTGTAATAATAATAATATAATTGGTTAGAAACTAACCATCCTGAATTTGATGATGATGACAGAAGTAAATCATATTTCCATTAGTAATTATATCAAATGAATTAGTTCATGAATCAATGGAGATAAAAAGATAATAATCTATAAATACAAAACTACTACCTAGATTGTACTTTCTTCCAAGGTAACGAAGAATCTGAAAGAGAAGTTTGTCTTGGTATCATGTTTTAAATATAGCATAGAACTCGTTGCCACTTACAGCAAAGCATAGATTTCCGATCCCCTGATGTAGGTCATGGTCGCTGCGCAGTACAGTCAGACATGACCAGTTGTTACATGCTCCTTGATGATATCACGCCATTGGTGTCAATCCTGAGCAGCCTGCAGTGCAGTGACAAATGACAACCCTGTCAGCTGCACTAGGTCATGTCTTCTGCGGGGCACGTATCCACCCTGCTAGCACCAATCCAGTTAAGAGGTCCTTTGAATGTATGTATATTTGCCAACAAAAGACAATTTTGCAACTTCGTGTAATGGGATTCTTTATCCATTGAAGATACAAAGAAATCCACTTGCAACAAAGTCATGAGATCAATACAAAGGTGAAACTGCTATAAAAAACTATTTTCTTGGTCTAAGACAAGAGAGGTGGCAGGAAAAATGCATTGGCCGTACCATGAATTCATTTACAATACTTTTGAACTGAAGCAGATCCACATTTCAATGGATAATTTATTGGTAAAAGTCCAACTTTACACTTTCTATTGTGCACCTGAAGGTATATTTTGGGACACCGAGAAGCTATGCCTACCAACTAGCGTCCAAACCTTACTGATTAGATTGCACCGATAAATTTCTGCACCTGGAGTTACAGGGAGCTAGTCAATATCCTCACTAGACAGTAAACCAGCCTTTCATAAATGCAAAACGGGGTATCTGGAAAGAGAATTGACATGGACGCAGACATTAACTCAGACAAAATCATAGAGGCTCTAAAGTAATTGGGGATCTACAGCCTGATAAGCATGCCCAAGGCAAACGGTGAACACAGACACACAATCTCCTCACCACAAGGGAAAGTTAAGCTCAAGGATGGTTCAGCCAAAAAACCATAAAAATTGCGAGCAAGTGCCTTACACAATTCTTTCTTTAATGGAGGGGGGCACTGGGGTGCTATCCCATCAACCTATAAGGGGGTTAAATTTTAAGGACAAACAACAAGCTAATGCAAAATTCAAATTTAACTTACAGCATTGCTTTGAGAGATTTTCACATCACCATCGATGAAATAGGGAAGCTAGTACGGAAATCGGAGAAATATCAATTGATAAAATATGGCTCAAAAACATCAAAGGGAATGAGGAATAGCACACCATACAAACAAGCCTGAAAGAGCTCAGCCAATGCTCTTGAATGGTTCTATACACTCTATAGCTTGTTAGAAAAGATTTCAAAATAAATTACTGTGAGAAATTATGCTAGTTAATTGTCTGCTGTCCAAGAATCCATGAGTCCATGAGATATTCCTCCAAGATGGCCATTGAAGCTTAAGTTGATTGTGGGCGAAAACCCCTGAATGGCTACCAATTTGGTGCACATATGGGGGAATTGCTATTTACTTAAACTGGTGGGGCCAGCTAAAGATGGATCCCTTCTTAGCAGCTTCTTATGATAGCAATCCACAATTTTTTGATTCCACCAGATCCTTGGAATATTTCTTTTTCATGCTTCTCTAATTGGTATGATAGTCAGAAATACCCTTCAATTTGTGTACCAGATCAACCCCATCCTTTAGTATGGGTGAAAAACAAGATCAGCTGAACACATATGTATTTTCCCCCTTTTAAACAATAGAAGAGTGAACTTACATTTGGAAAATCTAAACCTAAAGATTCTTTAACTGATGTCCAGCATGATCTGTCAAAATCTGGACCTGAAAAAATGAAATAATGTTAAATTTGATTTGTTATTCCTGTATACAAATTCATATATTATTATTTATTATTAACAGAAGCTTTTGTAGATAATGGACAAGAATGAGTCGGCCAATTTGCAATGATTGTGAAAGCTATGACTTTAGGAAAAATACAGAGAGGGAAAAATTGCAAGAAGCAGAAAGGTAAAAGTGAGTGAAGACCCTAAATTGCCATAAAACTGAATTATGTTACACACCATCACCAATTTCATAAGTTTTGTCTTCAAATTCTGTCTTTGTATATCCAAGTAGAAGTCTCAAGGGCTGTGCAAGCTAAAAGATGCAGGACAGCAAATATCAATGCTATAGCCATTATCATCATTATCATCGTCACTGGGAGGCAGAACGTTGGGGTGTGGTTGTGTCTTGATTATTGATTATCTTTGGCCCCTCTCCAATCTGTATAGAGGTCCTCCTGTATGAGCCCATGTCTTACAACCACCGCCCTGCTTCTTTTTCAACCAGCTGGTGGGGAGGTAGTTGGATGCTGGCAAGGAGGGAGAACCCACCTGTGATCTCGTGGGCCTTGATCTTGCAATATAAAGGAGCTGAGAAGTCTTGTCAGTGGTAGTACTGTAGTTCTTGAAGGTAGGTACTATTAGAGTTCTGCAAACCCAAAAATTTGCCTTCTATCAAAAAACTATGCCAGTTCACTTAGATGATTTGAAACAAAAAATACTAAAAATGGCACCCGCGTGGCAATGCATACGTACATAGCCGATACATCACATTCAAATAATTCCACGGCGGTTAGTTGGGGGTATTGAAATGCGGTCTCTCTCGGATCATCGAAGCAAATACTATTTATTAATTTTTTTCCAGTAAACCCTTAACAGGATGTTGATATCAGATAACATTTACCCCTCTTATCTTCCAGTAAGCCAGAGTTGGAGCCATCCTTCACGTCTTGAGATCTTGCAAAGAAGGAACCGAACGTTGCGGAGGCAAAAGAAAGGCACAGAGTAGTCCTACACAGTAGTCTACCAAGAAATGCCACGCAACCAAACCTACTGCTACCCGCGTGTACAATGTTGAGAAAGTACCCTTCTATAGTGACTATCACTTGTGCTATCGCGAACTGCAGCCAAAGAAAGACAATAAGTTTTGAATGAACGAAAGATGATCAAAGAAAAAACAATATTGTGGAAATGGCGATTCTTGCGCAGGGAAGGAGCAAGGGAGCAGGGCGGCAGGGGGCCCTAAGCCGGATATGACAATGTCAGCTGGGAAATCCACCAACGCAGTATCTGAAAGTGACCATTTGGTCCTTTCCTTTCATTCAACGAGAAGACATAAGCCCTTCCCATAAATCTGTAATTGATGGTTCGACTCCATCCTAGGTTTAACTTTCACCTAATGTGAGGAGGTTGCCAACTCTCTGGGATTCCAGCAGGCATGTGAATCAAGGAGTGCGGTCATATCAAGAGGAAGACCAGATCACTGCTTGATAAACATACATAGCTTCTCAGTTAACTACGATATACACCCTTAAATGCCAGGTAGAAATTATGAAAAACTTACTAAAACAAAATGATAGCAAAGAGAAGAATCAGTTATAAACGAGAATTTACAATCGTAACAAAGGGTATCGCAAAATACAATAATATCAAACACTAAAACTGGAAAATGTTAGCTAACCAACGAAAGCAATTGTCATATTAAAAGATGCTTAAACAACGAAGTTAATTGTGTTTGAGAAATGCTAGTCGACCACAGGTTAGACCTGCCCAATTTCTCGTCATATCATGGAAGCTTCTTAGAAATAGATGACATAACGTATTTTTCCTGACTTTTCCTGACTGAAAATCCCTGCATCAAGATATTTTGCACAAGTACAAACAATCGGATGTGAAAATGCTATCATTATAATAAACTGGCTTCAGTTTTTTCATGGTTTTTTGGGTTCCTATTTTCCTACTTTTTTCATGGAAGGATGTGAATTGATAAAAATGCAGGTTAAAATTGAACTGTCTATTTCGGTAAACAAAATGTATGGGTTGAACAAAATTCGTAAAATTCGATTCTAAGTTTAGCAGGGAATTTCATGCAAAGCGAAATCCTGGCGACAGAGCCCTCAATTCTCTCTTAGGGAAAAGGATTTTAATAAGGTTCCACCATTCATAGGGTTTCAATTGTTAACCGTGTAGGGTCGAACCCAACCCCCTCCCCAAGGTATGCGTTGCCATGCCAATCACAGTTCACTATGGCAACCGCAAATTAAAACAACATAACCATTTATACCATCAAAATCTTTCCTGAAGCAAAAGGAACTCCCTTGAGTTCATCAAAATCTTTCCTGAAGCGAAAGGAACTCCCTTGAGTTCATCAAAATCTTTCTCCTCAAAGAATGATTCTCCATCGAGTCTTTTTCACCAGTCCTTCCCTCAATAATGATACGATTAATACAAAAGAATGATTAATACTGTTTAATATTACACTGATAAATTGGCGTAAAATTTCTGCATTTCTAAAATTCAAAAAAATATACAAGTGAAGAGGAAATTACGATTACTTTTTTGCTGTTGAAACTTTGACCTCCCTCCTAACCCAATGAACATTTCAAATATAAAATACGTATTCTACAACATTCTATGCTACAATTCTGAATTTTGGACACATATAACATTAAATAATGAATGATAACAAATATTCAGCTTCACAAAAAAATTACACAAAATAGCGTCTATGCAGTGATGTAAAGTTGGGGGGGGTCTACAGGACTCATCCTCCTCCCATTGGGGGGACCATAGCGCACCTAGATGCTACATATACACATTATACATATACATTATATATCTGACACAATTCTTCAAGCTCTAAACCACTGGGTTAAGGAAAAATATAAATCATATCAAAATATCAAGTGAGTAAACACTAATTGGGTTGTTATTTGTTATTCATTAGTGAATCGGTTGTGGGCAGATTACACCTGCTCACTTGCAAAATCATGGTTTACAATTCCATATTGATTTGGATCTAACTCTTGATAAAATGGTTCTCTTTGCAAGGCATTCAGTCCTGTATAAACATTGGCATCGATGTCAACCTTGCCACCTTCCAGTTCTCGATAAGTTGCTTCTGATTCCACAGTTTGGTAGACAGGTGATTGAAGTTGCTCTCCTTTCTCTTCAATCTCTTTATCGAGGACTTGATAAATCGGCGCATCTGTAGTTGCACTCTCGTTTGAACTTTTTGAAACCACTGGCCTGTTAGATTCCGCCCCGTAAGGCATTTTGCCTCTTGAAAGAGTGGACGCATCTAATGGCTGATAATAACTATCATCAATATTGCTGACAGCATTTCCCTCAATAGGCTGATAAACATCATCTGTTTCAGCATAAATTGGTCCTTCCTCAACAACCTCTTTGTACACTGGTTCGTCCTTGAAATGAATAAAAAAGGAAAGTCTGAGCAAGGGTGATTATGTCGACTCAAAGTTGTAACACTTGTAGTAGTCAAGCACGAAAGAGAACTCTCAAGCCAGCGTATAACGGCTGCGAAATCTACGGGGCATTATTCGTCGAAAAGTAAAGGAATTTACGATCCTTTTCCTGGCAAGTAAACTGCATATCTGCCGGGTTGTCTTCAGGGCCTGTTTGGCGTCATGATGAAGTGTCCTCTCCGTTGCATAAGTTTGGTCAAGAAGATGGATTCCAGCGTTGCCCAAGCTGCATAGCCACTCTTGACCACCACTGGTGGGCTCCAAGGAGAGACAGAGTCAAAAAGTCAGGGGCACCAGTGGTGGCTGGAGGGGAGACCGCTGACTCTCTGTTAACTGTCAAGCTAACTGAGTTAGATATAGATGCATAAGAATTTAGGTAATAAGGAAGTTTCAGAGAAAGCAGGCGGAAAGTGGTATGCGATAACGATAAAACAGGGAGCGATACACAGAGTGGAAGCAAATGCTTTTGAAGAAGAAATAGAAAAATGTAAGGAGATGCTAGAAATTAGGGCGAGAGGAATTTATTTATTTTCAGATCTTCCGCCTAGCATCTAAAGACAAGTCTTAGGACACTGGGAAGATTTACTTGCTGAGTATTTTCCTAGTCCTTCCTCTAAGATTTAGCTCAATGCAATCCCACATTCCTTCGCCACTTCCTCACTCACTCGATGTGAAGCTCAATCCACTTACGATGATAACCGTGAACAAGCATTTTATGCAATGGGCTATTCTCACATGATAAAAACAATAAGATTGTAGTTAGGGCTAACCTGAATAGGCATCGTAAAGTGAGATGATATCAGAGAGTGAGCGCAAGAGGGGGCAGCTAAAAGAGGGAGAAAGGGGGCGATGGATAGCAGATGGGGGGAGATGGATGGCAGATGGGGGGAGAAGGAGAGCGAGGCCAAGGACAATGTGAAAGGATAAGGTAAAGTTGATGAACCAGGGCTGAGAGAGGAGGTGCTAGAGGCGGGAGGGGGAAGGGGAGCAACTGCACTGGCAACCCCACCGAAAGAGGTACAATAGCTTGTAGGAGTAGAAAAGCAGAAAAGAACATATACATTGCTTTGATATGTTCGTTTGGTGAAACGCATTTATAAATTGCTTGTGAAAAGAGTGCCAATGGAAACGCAGACTTGAAGATGGCTTCAAATCGAGCTCTGATTTCTTTGCATTCTAAAAATCAATTTGCTTAATTCCATTTCATAATCAAGGACGGCTTGAAGATTGAGACCCTTATTCAAAAGTTGAATTAATGACATTTACATATTGCATCTATAGTCTGAAATTCATGTATTTTTGCCTTATACAATATCGGGAATCATTTCACGTGACTCTTTCCATTTGTCTCTGTTTTCTTCAGCTAAAAACTTCACTGGAAAAAATACCTTCTACTATTCTAGTCATTCGTTCATTCTACAATCATTCTACAATCATTCTAGAGTCATTCTACAATCATTAGATGCAAGGGTGGTCTGCGCTATATCAATGCCACTCAAAATGATTTCGGAAAAAATAGCTGTCTAACTCACGTCGTTTCTACTTCCTTTACTGGTATAAGCATACTCATATATGCCATCATTTGAAATGGGCACTTTCTGAACTCTATCGTCAAACTTAATCTTCTCCCCATAGATTGCATTTCCTAAGAAGCAAATAAAAAAAATTGACGAAAATATTATCATTTTCACGAAAAAATGAAAACGAACAAGGATTATTTTTGACATTCATCGTAAAAACATTAACAAGAAATGATGACCAAAAGACAACTTAAAAGTAAAGCAATACTTTAGTTAGAAACATGTGAGGATTTAAATTAGTTCCATTTGCCGATTTCAAAGCAGAAATTAACTTCTCAGTATTTGAAAACGTCTGCAAAGGTTTTGACAGCGAAAATTTCACTCCCGAGCATTGATTGAGACCCACTGAACATAGGGCATTACCGATTGCGAAAGGAGCGTTTCCTGAGGGTTCAGGCCCTGGTATAACCGCTTTTTGTCACCGCATTTTCTCCTTTATCAAGCAGCAACTGGTACTCGTACTCGCCTGGTCATTCAGTCTAGGTCTTTTCCAATTCTGTCTCATTTCCAGAATATAATAAAGGTTGACAGAAACACAATATTATAATTAAACACACATACATACTTACATATATACATACTTACATATATACATACATACATACATACATACATACATACATACATACATACATACATACATACATACATACATACATACATACATACATACATACATACATACATACATACATACATACATACATAGCCATACATAGCCATACATACATACATACATAGCCATACATACATACATAGCCATACATACATACATAGCCATACATAGCCATACATAGCAATACATAGACATACATAGCCATACATAGCCATACATACATACATACATAGCCATGGATAGCCATACATATCTACATACATACATACATAGCCATACATAGCCATACAGACATACATACATACATAGCCATACATCACCATACAGACATAAACATAAATGAATAAATATATCTTCCGTCGCGCTGGAGTGTCCTCTTCAGTGGAGCTACATAGCCTGGGCCCTGATAAGGGAAGCTTATAGGCACTGCACCTTCTCCAAGGGTGGCCCAGCACAGTGGTGACTGAAGGGTAGTGTCTTTCGTCCCCAAGCCTTTGAACTCCCGAACCAAGGACTTACCGCCGAGTGCAGTTTAACGTTGTGCAAAGGACATAAATAAATATAAATATGTAGAATAAAAATAGTGACTACGTATAAAAATAGAGGGGTACGTTTGTATTTAGACAGTTAAGATTCCATTAACATACGTTTAGCTGAAGATTATCACATAGCAAACTCGGAGTTCTAAACTAATACTATTTATTCTTATTAGTTTTTCCATCAATTGGTCTAGTTCTACTATTGAGCATGCTCAGCGATTTTATCACTTGTCTCTTGGACATATTCACAAACGTACACATACATACTTATAAATATATATACATATATATAAATATATATACATATATATAAATATATATATATATATATATATATATATATATATATATATATCACATAGAGGATGCTGTCTTCACCACCATATGGTGCTCTATGTACAAAGTACAGAGCGTTGATAGCAGAAATGCAGAAAAGGAAGAGACCGATTCTCTGTTACTCTGAGTTTCGTGCGAAGGCACTCGTCAGACAGACTATAACAGTCTATATGTTATAGTCTGTCTGACGAGTGCCTTCGCACGAAACTCAGAGTAACAGAGAATCGGTCTCTTCCTTTTCTGCATTTCTGCTATATATATATATATATATATATATATATAAATATATATATCACATAGAGGGTGCTGCCTTCACCACCATATGGTGCTCTATGTACAAAGTACAGAGCGTTGATAGCAGAAATGCAAAAAAGGAAGAGACCAACTTATATTTATTTATATCTATCTATATTTATACACACACATACATACATACGTATTTGAAACACTGAGAGTGCTCAATAGTAGGACTACAGCAGTCGATAGTGCAAAAAGTAAGAATAAATATCAGCATGATATAAAAACATATAATGTACATATTTCAACACCAACCTATATCTTTGTTCGATTCTCCATCTCTTTCATTGTCATATTCATTCATGAAGGTATTTGTTGTTAAATCCAAGGCTAAAGTTTCCTAAATATAGCATCGAGACAACATTTAAAAATTCATGCATTTGATATACCATTGAATTAAGGGGAAAATGGATACTGGCATGAAACGCAAACTGAAAATGAGGTAGAAAGCTATTGTGCTAGTCAATATCTCTGGGGGAGGCAAAATGGACTTTTCACTATCTTAGACATGTAGCTATAAAACTACAAAGATAATACAAGTTAAAATACGAATCTGAAAACAGACAAAGCAACGTTGACATGATGCTACGGATGACAGAACGGAGAAAGAGGAATGGGCGTCCCAGGAAACGATTGCTGGACACAGTGACAGAGGAGTGTCGACTTAGCATCGCCTCAGCTAATAAGCTGTGCAAAGACCAAGCAGCTTGGCGACAACCATGAACACAGTCACCAGAGGTCAAACAAGACATGACGGTCACTGGATGATGATGACAATGATGATGATGATAATGGCAATGATAATGATAATGATTATGATAATAATGATGATGATAATAATGATGATGATGGCAATGATGATGATAATGATTATTAAGGTTGTGGTAGTGTTGTTGATGATGATGACGGTTGATGATCAAAATAATGACCATTGTGATAATGATGATGATTGGTGACCATGAATGGTATTAAAGCAACATACCCTCCTGTTCTTGTCATCAAATTTTGACCTAAAATAAAGGAAAACATTTTGAAATGTTAACAAGTGATCTACGTGAAATGAAAAATATCAGCCTTGCTACCATCTTAAGAAATTTAGATAATAATAATAATGATGATAAACATAGCTTTATAAGCCACCAAAATCTATCAATTACAAATTCTCTAGCGATGTACAGCTTGCAGATCACATAATAATATAGCTGAACAAATATTTAGCATTTAGGAAAGGAATAGCATTTACTGAGATGGATAAAACTTACCTATTCCTTTTTTGATGCAAATAAAATAATAGAATCAGAGTGATGACAGTGAGAAGAGAAGCTGCTACTATTCCCGCAATCAATCCAACCTCTGTTGCATTTTGCTTCTGTTTAACAGTTCTGCCATCATCGTTTTCACTATATTTTGCTCTTGACGTAGGTAATGAAACATACTTTGAAGAAATTGTGCTCTGCGAATATAACACTATCATTAAACCTTTGACGACTTTACACATCAGGGCATCCTTAATAATTTCATTTCACTACTTTTGCATTCAATTCTTTATAGATCTTTCCTTTCATTTGCTTCTTCACACAAATAGATGTTGCTTTAACTGAGAGATATACCGAACTTTCAATCTGGTAGCAACTAAACAGGGAGCTTTAAGTTGTTTCCAGGGAAGCCAATTTCTTAAAAAACTGCATAGCATACTCAATGCTATAGTTAGCGGAAATGCTGCCAGAGCTCTGAGTTTCTTGCTAGGGAAGTAGAATTTTATAAGATAGCTGCCTGCTACCGAAATCACCAATAATGTCTTTTTCTTTGAATTGCAAAAGATTGGAACAGCACCACACAAACACACAAACACACAAACACACAAACACACACACACACACACACACACACACACATATATAAATATAAATATATATATGAATATATATATATATTTATATATATAAATATATATATATATAAATTTATAAATATATATATATATATATATATATATATATATATATATATATATATATATATATATACTGTATATATACCAGGGACGGCGGAGAGTGCTATGACTGCTATGACTGTCATAGCAAAATTTTCGCAAAGCTATGGTCTTTTATTACTAAAAGAAGTCGCAAAATTTGGCAGTTCCAACGAAAGAAAGAAACAGACCTAATTCAAATAGCTACAATTCCTTAACTGCCCTTTTCAGAGGCTCCATTGTCGTAATACGCTGCTCGCATGAAGCTCTCAATGAGTAATCTTTCACAGCACGTTGTCGTTATAACTTCTGTTAATCTGCCCTATTCCACTGGCCATGCTATGACTTTTTTCAATTTCATAACATCGGAAGCAGAAAACGATAGATGAGGACGCTTGTGTGTGACGTCTTTCATTGGTGAATCGTATATCAGTGACGTAACATGCTATGAGATTCCAGGAGTTGATAGCACGGCATCAAACCTACTTTTACCGTTAGTTAGCGTACACTTTGTTGAAGAGAAAAAACCCGAACGGTTTCAACATGAATCAAGTTGCACCTGGCAGAATGCGCTCGGGTATCTCAAAACTTTGTAGCCTGTTAGAAACTCAAGGAAAACTGAATCATGACCAGCGTCTTCGCTTTAAATAAGACGGACGTCTATGTTCTCCTGTTAGTATTCAGTACTGTTCCAGCCGCTTATCAAAATTTTGCGTAGATTTGTGAAAATAAGGAAAGAACAAATATCTTTGTTGGCCATGTATAGTGAAAGGAGATCATTCAACGATGAGGATATGCTATTTAACTTTCGATGGCAAATTTTGTGACCCTTGTTGAAAAGTGGTCGCGCTATGACTTTTGCGAATGTAATAGCAGTAGCGGCTATCACTGAGGCTGATTGCTGCTCAGGATAAAAGGCCTACCCATGAAATGTGCCGTTTACATGAAACTGCGACCGCTACGAACAGGATAAGATAGAGATTTCAAATAAAAGAATTTATTATCAATTATTTTCAATTCATACTGCTTTAGTAAATTCATGGGGAGCTGAGTGGCGTTCAAAAACAAATTCTAGATATCTTTCCATTCGCATGCTAAAAGCAGGGTGTTGCTCACAGGTTGTCTCTTTGCACATCTCGTGCTGCAAACAAAGCCACGGAATGGGAAAGGGCTCGTTTTTTGGAATAATCGACAAACTGGTCTGTTTCCTCAGGAGCAGTCAAAAGAGAACATCTCGTCTCGGTCATAACCTACCAATGCCACGAGATACCAGATGGCATTCTCGAGACACATCCATTGTTGCAAAAGATTAATTTCAATAGACTCTGTCTTGTACGATCTTTCTATCGACACGATACTGATACTGTGAGAGACTTAATTCTTAGCATACAGAATGTTGACTTCATATGATTGTAGCTGTAACACCGTTAACAAGTATCCATTGCGAACGAGTTTTTGGTCGGATGAAACGAGTCATTTATTCCTTAAGGTCTCGCATGCTTCAGAATGGAACATAGCAACTCGTATTTCCAGAAGTGAAACACCGCTTGCTGCCATCGTTGTGTAGACAGCCAGGGCTTTATAAAACATTGTAACTGCTTTGTTTGTTCAAATGAGAACTTATAGCTTTCATGGCTCCCGTTTTTCACTCCTCAGCAAATGAGTGGGGGTTTGAATGCCCCAGCTGGTTTTCATAAATGTCATAGCACTTGAAATTGTGTGCCCGCCGCCACTGATATATATGTACATATATACATACATATATATATATATTTATTTGTATATATAGATGTATATATATATATATATATATATATATATACATATATATATATTTATTTGTATATATAGATGTATATATATATATATATATATATATATATATATATATATATATATATATATATATATATATATATATACATATATATATATTTATTTGTATATATAGATGTATATATATATATATATATATATATATATATATATATATACATATATATATATTTATTTGTATATATAGATGTATATATATATTTATTTGTATATATAGATGTATATATATATATATATATATATATATATATATATATATATACATATATATATATATATATATATATACATATATATATATTTATTTGTATATATAGATGTATATATATATATATATATATATATATATATATATATATATATATATATATATATATATATATATATATACATATATATATATTTATTTGTATATATAGATGTATATATATATATATATATATATATATACATATATATATATTTATTTGTATATATAGATGTATATATATATATATATATATATATATATATATATATATATACATATATATATATTTATTTGTATATATAGATGTATATATATATATATATATATATATATATATATATATATATATATACATCTATATATACAAATAAATAATTATGTTGATGTCTCTTTCGGTAATGTTGCAGTGGCTTTTTGCGAAGGCGATGGCATTTTTCAGGAGACTCTCGTTTATGGATGGGTAAAAATTATTACATAATTAAAAATTACATAATTATGCACGCCAGAAAATCCCTCCTCTTCAGTAACAGCGAACCATGGATCAAGAAAGGCCACAACACATTTGATGTCACCATGGGAAGCTTTGACGGAGCAGAAATTTGTGAACTAGTTGGCCTCTACATCCTCCACGGTTTATGCGCGAAGTACGGGAAAGACAGTATCGGACTATACAGAGATGACGGATTAGCTGTATTTAAGAACATTTCAGGACCAACAGCAGAACGAATAAAAAAAGACATAACAAGACATTTCAAAAACCACGGACTAAATATTACAATACAGACAAACATGAAGACAGTCAACTACCTGGACGTGACATTCAACCTCAACAACGGAACATACTACCCTTACAGAAAACCCAACGACCAGCCACTATACATCAACACTAAGTCTAACCATCCTCCTAGAATCATTAAACAGCTCCCAGACAACATTAGTCGCCGAATCTCCAACCTATCCTGCAACGAAACAGAATTCAACAAAACGAAACCCATCTACGAAAACGCCCTAAAATCCTGCGGACTCACGCACACCCTCACCTATAACAACCAGGGCCCACCCACACGTACAAGGAAAAACAGACAACGAAACATCATTTGGTACAACCCTCCATACAACCAGAACATCCGCACTAACATCGGCTACACATTCCGCAAGCTAATCAGCAAGCATTTTCCAAAAACCCACAGATTTCACAGCATCTTCAATAAAAACAACCTAAAAATTAGTTACAGCTGCACAGAAAACATGGCCTCCATCATCAACAAACACAACAAGAAAATCCTCAACACTAAAACACCCACCCCAGCACTAAAACCATGCAACTGCCGCATAAAAGAAGACTGCCCCCTGAACAACAACTGCCTCACCACTAACATTGTCTACAACGCCAAAGTGACAACAAACGAAGACACAACCGGGAAAAACTACATAGGCGTGACTGAAGGAACATTCAAACAACGATTTACTCAACACAAACTGTCATTTAAGAACAAAAAGTACTCCAACAGCACCGAACTTTCCAAATACATCTGGCAACTTAAGGACAACGAAACAGACTACCGAGTACAATGGACTATCATCACTGCAGCTCAACCATACAACAACATCTCCAAAAGGTGCGACCTCTGTACATCGGAAAAACTATACATAATCAACGGCCACAACAATAACCCCTTGAACAAACGCTCTGAACTTATCTCCAAATGCCGACACGAGAACAAATATTATTTAATGAACAATAGCATCACCTAGACAATAGACAGTAACTTGCCAACGGCTTCTTTTATTCTAATTTTATTTTACTTTTATTTTACTTTTATTCTATTTTTAACCAATCCATTTATTTTAAAAACAATGTAATTCGGAATGTGATTCAGTTATAGTCTGTCTGACGAGTGCCTTCGCACGAAACTCAGAGTAACAGAGAATCGGTCTCTTCCTTTTCTGCATTTCTGCTATCAACGCTCTGTACTTTGTACATAGAGCACCATATGGTGGTGAAGACAGCACCCTCTATGTGATATATATATATATATATATATATATATATATATATATATATATATATATATATATATATATATATATATATATATATATATATATATATTTATATATATATATTTATATATATATATTTAAATATATATATCAGTGGCGGCTGTACCAATAATTATACATAGAAATGTAATGGTGTTGGCTTCATACACAAAATGTATACATAAATTTGCCTCACAAAAAAGTATTTCAGGAAACATATCAACAGAAATGAATGACATTGACTACCCTATTAAAAACTGACAACCCTATTAAAAGCTGACAACCCTATTAAAAACTGACCACCCTATTAAAAGCTGACCACCCTATTAAAACCTGACCACCCTATTAAAAGCTGACCACCCTATTAAAACCTGACCACCCTATTAAAACCTGACCACCCTATTAAAACCTGACCACCGTGTTTCACAACGCTCCTGTTCAGGGGGCACCTCTCTTACAAGGTGCTTCCCAACACTCTTTCCAGTATGGGAATCAATTATAAAACATGTACGTAAAATTGAAAGGTTTTTACCATTATTACTGGCGTGTGATGATCATTTACCTTTGTTTTGAAGGCATCCATTGAAGTACTTGTTGAATGTGGAGTTACAATAGTAGCAGCTTGAGGTTTTGACTGAGTTGCAGAAATTTTCACAGAAGAGGACAACTTCACAGATGCTGGCTGAACAGTGCTTACTAAACGAGGTATTGAATTTTTAGGAGAAGAATATTTTTTTGACGATGAGGTGGATGAAGTTGATTCTACGCTGCTTGTTGCCAAATGCTGTGCATTTGATGTCTGAGCAAGAGTTGCCATAGTCGTACCAGTTAAAAGTAAAATAGATGTTGCTTTCCGTGGGTTAAGTTTTGATGTATGGACAGCCAAAGAGACAATCATTGATGGTGAAACAGCAACAGTTGAGCTACTTGCATCCAAAATTTGAAAGGGATCTGCAAGAAGAAAAGAACACTAAACGGTTGCATAGAATACAGCCCATCTCAGAGAAAGACAGTACAATAATTACATTCATACATTCATTAAATTACATAACTGAATTGATGCATATGCAAAGATTGAAAGTTGGAGGCAAATGGAACTATTGTCTCGACGAGGTTCAACAAGATAGAGAACTCCATTAGTGCTTCTTTAATTCATGTATACAACAGCTTAACCAAACATGGCTCACGTCTTAACATAAAACTTGGGTAATGTATGCACGTCCAGGGACTGGACCCAAATGTTTACAATAGGAACCAATCCATCCTTAAGTCAGCAACATTTGCAAAATACATTAAAAACATTTTCCACTGCTGAGGTGTTGATCAAAACCCCTACGTCCAAGATATGCACTCAGATGATTTAGTTGCAATGGATATTCAAAAAACCTAAATTGTGGCCCTAGCCTTGGGAAAAGCCCCATGTCCCTAGCAGGCCTAGAATGCACCAGGAGTGGGAGGACAAGAAAAGCAGGAAAGAGAAAGTGAAGACATAAGGAGAGGGTTAAGACAAAAAGAAGATGCTAATGATAATGATGATTGTGATGATGGTGACTATGATAACAAGAATGATTATGAATCTAAAAATGATGATGATGATGATGACGATGATGGTGATGATGATGGTGATTGATAACTGCCTTCTTAGGGTGTGCTCTAAAACCAAAGTTACAAATTGGAAAAGAAAAGGTAACGGAAGAATATTAAGAGGGTAGAAAAGTTGTATACCAAATTTTGTAGCAATACATACAAGAACGAGTGCCAATGATCTTCAACAACAAGCAGCTTGTCCTGCTTCTCCGTCCTCTATAACATTTCAATTTCAGATTGAAAAGTACACCATTAAATTGCTCAGCAACCAGCCTAGGAGTGCTTGACTTCCACTAAAAACAATCAAATTTTCTGACTATGCCTTTATTCTAATTTGATTGACAAGAAAGTAGCCGATAGACAGTCATTCCTGTTTCTAAATTGTATCAAAATTGTACAACAAACTACCTGATGCATTGAAAAAACAAGAACAGTCCTCTCTAATGAAATGCAAGAGACAATGTGATCAACTTGACAGCGAATTTAACTTTTTAGCAGCTTTTGAGCAAGCTGACCGAGTTTTATCTTGTGTAAATATAGATTATTATCATTACTATTAAGAGATTTAAAAGATGTGAATTCATAAATAATCAACAAGATTTTTTCTTCCATTGGCTTGAAGATATTTCAAATTCCAATCAGCCTTTGTATAAGTCATTTAATTCAATAGGAATTGTTGCAAGATGATGGATCGAGATGCATTCCCTAATGTAAACTTTTTAATGAAAGAAATGAAATAATACCAAAAAATATTGAGCCTACAACTAAGACGTTTCCATTTTCTACTTTAAGTAGATCTGGCAGACTTTGCCAATCAGCATTCCACATGGATGCTTGAATGATTGAACAACGTTGCATTCTTGTTCTACCATAAGAAACAGGGCCGATTGTCTGAGTGACCGTCCTGGGATTCAGCGCTTTGATATTGGGTTCATCTTTGAAACGATAGCCGCACTCTGCAGTGAGGAAATGTAAAAAATTAAGATGGTGACAGGCACAACAGAAGCTATGTCACATGATGTCACCATGAATAACGAGTGAAACATGTCACGCATACCATCTAAAAATGACTAAAAAAGCTTTCAAGTTTATTGTTGAACGACTGCTCGCCGAATTTTCTACACTTTCATTTCTACACTTTCATTTCTACGTTTTCGAAGAACTATATTTTTTGCCAAAGCAGCTTAAAACCCAGTCTACATAACGACATTAACATGCTAATAGCCCACTACGAAATCAAATTTCATTTTCGTTACGGTTGCAACAAGAGAGTATTATGTAAAGCTGTTCGAAGATTAAAACTTTTATCTTGAAAGCTGTTTATCAAGTCAGTTTTTGTGCTAGTGTCATGCATAGGGGAAATTTCAATAAAAATGCGGTTTCGAAAGTAAGCATTGCGGAAACCGGAAAAAATAGGCCAAAAATTACTGAGATCGTCCTTGTCTTGTCCATACTTCTGCATACACTTTGGCTCTGGTATATTTTCGTTTGGATCAACAACAAATGATTGTCCGTAGCTACATCGGCAATGGGTTCTGTTAAACCAATGGGCATTTCCATCTCCTGCTACTTGATCACACTCTCTGATTGAGATCCTGTGTCTCCCGATTGTCAATGATGCAGATTTTTCAATTATATCGCCAGCAGGACTGCATCTTTCGACTCGGAAGCCACAAGCAGCCTCTAATAAAAATGACAAAACAAATAGAACATTGAAGAGTTGTAGGATGTTGAAACTCATCTCGCGGTGACTGAAGCCTCCAACCATCATAATGTAATGATTTCCTTCTTGCCTTTGCTTACTCAAAAGAAGGATCATGGGATCGGAGATAAATAGGTCTGCATGGAATGTTATTCATTTGTTTGCATCAGAACCATGGAAAAATAATCATATTGGATACGGTTGTCTGACAGCAGAGGGCATGGATATCCAGCATAACGTTTTGGCAGATATGCACTTCTCAAGGGAGGAAAGAGTACGTCCTACTAAAAATTATTCTGATGAAATCGTTTCATCACAACCATTATCATCCTAATCATCAGCATAATCATCACAATCATCATCATCATCATCATCATCATCACCACCATCATCATCACCATCATCATCATCATCATCATCATCATAATCATAATCATAATCATCATCATCACCACCATCATCATCACCATCATCATCATCATCATCATCATCATCATCATAATCATAATCATCATCATTATCATCATCATCATCATCATCACCATCATCATCATCATCCTCATCATCCTCATCATCATCATCATCATCACCACCATCATCATCATCACCATTGGTTCATTTAGGTGGGCTTTAGATCAACAACCGAATCGTATAAACTTTAGAGTGATTTTATTCGATCTGAAAAATAGATAAATGCAGTAAAATGAATATAGGTTACATACTAAGAAGTTAAATAATAGGAACATAAATCGATATTAGCAATTAACTAACAACAAACTAGACTTCATTATCGTGGTCTTTTTAAGTTTCTTCAACTGCATCTGGTTGGCATACGTCCTTCAACTACTCAGCAAAAGCGAAGGCACGAAAATTTACATAATAATAGAAACGAAGCGAGATAATAAAAACCATTGTTTTGTCGGCATTATAATATAAAGCGTCTCTAATTACAGTTTTTCGACGAAACAATCATCACAATCATCACAATAATTATCATCACCATCATCATTATCATCATGGTCATCATCATCGTCATCATACTTATCATCATCATCATCATCATCATCATCATCGTCATCATCATCATCATCGTCATCATCATCATCATCGTCATCATCATTTTTATCTCCTTTCTTTTTTAACCATTGCCACCAATATGTCTTTCTTATGAAGACAGCTGGGTCTACGCCATTTAGACAGAAATTTCCAAGCATGCGAAAGATAAGTAGTATTTCAATATACATTATGTCTATGTTACATCGAAGAAGTTTAAAAACATTCATCAGCAAGTTAATACCAGGCTAGTAAATTGGATACTTAAGTCGTGATAACGACACAGAATTTTCGATGATCATCTATCAATCAGGCTTCCAGCTCATTATAGATTGGTTCACTGCTATGCACGTGATTACTATCGCCCACGACTCCCTGCTCTTTCTCTGGTTCAAGTGTTTGGTACACAGGGGACTGAGCTCTGTCGTCACGAGCAATGCTTTCCTCCTGTGTATATGAACTTTTTGGCTTCCAATTTTCTGCTTTGCAGATATTCAGCGGCTGATAAACATTAGGGTTCTCAATAACACTCTCGTCAATCGGTTGATAGGCACTTTCTATCTCTTTGTAAACTGGTCCGTCCTCCATTAGCTCTTTGTAAACTGGTCCGTCCTCCATTAGCTCTTTGTAAACTGGTCCGTCCTCTTGCTGGTCTACTTCACCGCGAACCTGACTTTGTTGCTGTAATGACGTATTGTAATGAAAGTAGGCCCTGATGACCTCATTTCAATGAGATAGCAATTCTCCATTAAGTACAACGGGAGAATGAATCTATGTAACTGGAGAGAGAAGTCTAAATTGAAAGATTGGAGATTGTAAAGGGCAAAATGAACTGACAAAGTACGGAAGAATTGACCCAGCAAGCCCACTACAATGAAAATCATTTCACAGAGTTGAATTGGTCAGTGGAGCAGATTCTTCGAAGGAAAGACAGTGAGACAATAAAACAGTTGGCATGATGGTAAGAGCAAAATAGAAACATCTTGTTAATGAAATTTAAGCAAAAAATTGACGGAAAAATAATTACAAAGCAATGGAGGTAGCGGATAACGCATATGTGTACTATATTGAAGATATCCGGGTTCGATTCCTGCTCTTCCCCACTTCTGGATGCCCTCTAGCTGCCAATTGAGCAATAGCTGTATACCTGGCGTAAGGTTGCCGGTAAAATGCAGAGATGAAAGGAATGGACCAGCCTACCTCATAATGCCATGGCTCAGGATAGTAGCTCCCTTGCAAAATGATCGCAGACGCTCGTTTCTCCTACTGTATATAAAATGATTGATTTCTTCTACTTACTTGATTTTTTGGTTCTCCTTGATTATATGCTAATTCATACAGATCCGAAGACTCTTCCTTTCTCTTCGAAATTTGCCTCAAGTTAATTTCTTCATCATATGTTGGGTTTCCTCAATAAAGAAGCAGAAAAACAAATAGATAAAACCTTTAACGGGTACGAAACGATATGAAATAATGAGGTTTCTGCAGATAAACAGAATCAGGATTTTACAATATCATCTATAGCCAACAAAAATCAATATCCAAAGCAAAAATGGAAGATAAATGATGGAAAGGAAGTTTGAAAACGAATATATAAACCATGTGAGAGGTTTTCCAAAATATTTGTTTACACACCACGTGTAAGCTACAGAGTTTGCTTGAAGGCCCATTTCCAGTTCATTCGCAAATCGCAAATCGCAAATCGCATGCGATTTCCGAACTGCGAATTCCGAACCCGTACGACGAATTCAATACACAGTCAAAGGTTGTTCGCACGATTCCTTATTGTCAGGTCAGCCAATCAAACTGCTCATTGTTTGGATATTGGCGCCAAGCCAAAACCTACAATTCTGTAAAACGAGATGGTCGCCATTTGTAGCCATGCCAACCTAATCATATACGGTCAAGAAGTTGGAGGTTGTTAGAGTTTCCACAACGAAGAATTTTCTCAAAAAACTCATTTTATCCATCCATTGCCAAGAAATTTTTTTGGCACCCCCAGCATCTCCACAATTCGGGGTCAGCATCTTCAACCTTTTTCTGTATGTGTCATTTAAGTCATGCCATTTTGCCTTTACGTGAGATGCTTGCCCCTCTAAACCACAGTCAATTGCAATCTGGACCCATGCAGATTCCAGTGCATTTTTGCTCTTGTAACTATTGCACCTACTATCCCAAACAACTTTCTGGGAGCGAACACTTTCAATTGAAAATTCCACTTTTTCGGGAGTCCACTCAACTTTCGCAGCCATCGCCATAAGTGTTCTTGCTGATTTGTTGCTATCCAGGAATTCTGTTCGCATGCGAACGTCCGGAAAAACTCAAACATTGCGAATTGTTGAAAATCGCACTGCGAACGTTCGCATGCGGTGAGTGGACGTCCGCAACGGAATTTAAAACAATAGATCGCATGCGATTTCCGATTTGCGAATGGACTGGAAATGGGCCTTGAGAATGTGTCTTTTCACCATTTCATACCAGTCCATTATCAGTAAAAACTAGATAGTTCTATCAATCATTCATTCTTTGTTACCTTTGAGGGTTTTTGCTACGTGAGAGGCTTTCGCCATGTGAGAGGTTTTTGCCATGTGAGAGGCTTTTGCTATGTGAGAGGTTTTTGCCATGTGAGAGGCTTTTGCCATGTGAGAGGCTTTTGCTATGTGAGAGGCTTTTGCTATGTAAGAGGTTTTTGCTATGTGAGAGGCTTTTGCCATGTGAGAGGCTTTTGCTATGTGAGAGGCTTTTGCTATGTGAGAGGCTTTTGCCATATGAGAGGTTTCTGCCACGTGAGAGGTTTTTGCCATGTAAGAGGTTTTTGCCATGTGAAAGGTTTCTGCCACGTGAGAGGTTTTTGCCATGTGAGAGGATTTTGCAATGTAAGAGGTTTTTGCTATGTGAGATGTTTTTGCAATGTAAGAGGTTTTTGCCATGTGAGAGGTTTTTGCCATGTAAGAGGCTTTTGCCATGTAAGAGGTTTCTGCCACGTGATATGCTTTTGCCATGTAAGAGGTTTTGCCATGTGATATGCTTTTGCCACGTGAGAGGTTTTTGCCATGTGAGGTTTTTGCCATGTGAAAGGTTTCTGCCACGTGAGAGGTTTTTGCCATGTGAGAGGTTTTGCCATGTGATATGCTTTTGCCATGTAAGAGGTTTTTGCCATGTGAGAGGTTACTCTGCCGTGAAAGCCTTTGATGTTGCTGTTGCTGATTAGCACTTTTTGAAAGCATTATGGTTAGGGTTAGGGTAAGCAGGCTTCTGTGAATCAAAATCTAGCCCCGTGGTTGGGGAACTTGGCCCCCGCTATCGGATAGCTCTGGCGATGCCCCTGGATTAGACTGCTTCCGTTTCAGTAAATTTCTCCTTGGTGACATTATACGTGGCATTTTGCGTTATTTCTTTGTTACGACTTGATTTTACATGCGTTGTTTGGTAAATTAAGAGTTATTAGTGAGTTGAGTGTCAGCCTTGGCTTGTGTTATGAAGAAGGGAGATCAACTGGCTAAGCTCTTTGCTTCTGCCTACCTCTCCCGTGAAAAACTCAAATACCGTAGCAAATATGATGCAGAAATGGCAATGAACATGCTCGAATATATTCGAAGTCTAAATTACCGAGTTGCCTTTGCTTTTGGTCATCTTCATAGCCACTCGTTTTCAGAGCATTGATTGAAGTAAGCTTTTGTTTTATCGATTCCTATGAGATAATAATCGCGCAGGGTCGCTGAAATGAAATTTACCACAGTGCTAGAAATAAGCGCAAAGTAAGTACAAAAAACCTTTTCGGTTCGGCATCTATAAGACCATCTTCGATGGTAGAGGAATGTCAACGGAATATGTTCCTAGTTGCGGGAGCATTTCCCAAGGTGCAACACTCAAAAGGAGGCGCAGTTTCAGAATAAACGTTGAAAAAAGAACCAGAAAATACAAGTTGTGACTATCCTCAACTGCTTTTTTCATCCTATGAGCAAAGTGAAGGAATGGAAAATTTCAACTTTAAAAGGAAGTTGCTTTTGATTATGATATCACTTAAAAAAGGTTCAAACATTTCGAACGAAAAACTGATAATCAAAACGTCAAGTTGAAAATTTGAAACTAAAAGGTACAACGATTCCAAGTATAGCGTTGGATTTTCCTGCATTTTGGGCATACCCCATTCCCCGAATTATTCATGTGCCTGTAATTCCCCTTATTGGATACAAATAAGCTACAGAATGCATTGGTAAAAACTTCTGTTTGAAAAATGTCGAATTCTGTTGCTTTGAAGTTCGCACAAATATTTGCTTGGCATACTACTTTGAATTAAACTTAAGTCGAAAAACCAATATACTGACCGTTTTGCGTCGCCTTGCATCACCAGATCTGAAAACAGACGATTGAATACGTGCATAATAATCTTGATGAATATAAAAACCATCTGCATTTAAGTCAGCAGCTCCAGATACAAAAAACAGGCTATTGCTACTCGAGGTCTCTCTCCGTATGAACGTGAAACTTTAAGAGGGGGGGGGGAGAAGTACAGTGCGGGACGTAAAAAGCTAACAAATCATACAGCATACCTATCAACAGATTCTGGGGGGAGAAAGTTGCCATTACCCTAAGACAGTAGAACTTGGCTTTGAAATCACCATTTCGCAACTCTCTTCAACCAGAGTAAATACCACAATCAAACATGCAAAATGACTAACATTTCTGCAAAGATCTAACAAAGTAGAAATGACAAAGGATCAATAGAGGCCTGCAAAACTTACAGTTTTCTTCTGTATAACAGCAACCCCAAAATAGTGGCAGTTATTCCAAAAATACTTCCAATTGAAGCGCCAACGATCAACGGAGTTCTATCAGCCGTTTCTTTCATGGCATTAGTTGCTGAGCCATTTGGAACAGATGATGAAAGTTTAAAAAAAGAACTCTGTGATGGTATAAAAATGATATTTGAATCATGGAGATTATATAAAATTAAGAAGGGAGAGCATCAATATAATTATCATTCATCAATACTTTCCATATTCATCAGTGCTTTTCATATTCATCAATGCAAGTTACATTCATCAATATTATCTACATTCATCAGTGTTATTCATATTCATCAATGAAATTTACATTAATATATATCATCTAAATTAATTGATGTTATTCATATTCATCAATACAAGTTACATCCATCTTTATTATCTACATTCATCAATGCCATTCACATTCATCAATTATATTCATATTCATCAGCATCATTATTCACATTCATATAAATAAAGGATTTCATGTCCAATCATCAAACAGATTTCAAATTGTACATCATAATGTGAGCATCTTATAACTAAAAAATCAGTTAACAAGCATACAGAAATACACCAGTTCTGCAACTGCACTCAACTATGACTAGCTGATACAACAAAATTAAAAAACAACTTAAAAATAAACAATTGTCCAGCAACCTCTTGGCACTCATGCTCATCACATGCACTTTGTAACAACCACTATTTACACCAAATAAGCTTCAAAGGCAGCACAAATCAGTATTTTCAAGCATGCAGATATGCTTCAGAGATAAATCTGATCAAAATCTACAAACAATAATAATCTCTACTTAAAAAGTTAAATAACCAGTTACAAGCTAAGGAAGAAGAAACTGACAACATCTATGATGAAATACTTTTTAGTAAATCAAGTAATCAAAAGAAATTATTGATGGAAATATTGAAAAGATAACCTTGGCAGGGTGAATTCCAGTAGAACTTGGATCAGTATTGGAATGTTTTGATAAAAAGTATGATGAAGAAAACCTCTCTATAGTTGCAGTTTGTGCATGTGCTGTCTTCAAAAGTTGTGTTGTAGTCTTTAGAATCCCACCTCTACTTTGCATTCTTGACCAATGAATACTAGAACTCAAGCCAGCAGTTGCTGATGGACTGAGGGCATTGATTTTTGCATATGATGAGAAAAGAACAGAGGCTGAAACTGGCACAAGATATTTGGCAGATGAGGTAGGTTGGGCAAGATATGCTGATGAAGAAGCTATTTGTTTTGAGAATGATGGAGACACCACTGCAGCATTTGATACATATGGTGTTGAAATTTTGGATTTTCTAGGAGAGACTGCAGCATTGTATGTACTCAAAGGATCTGAAAAGAGAGCAACCATTTGCATCAACTATCACATAAATGACAAGAATGAACCATCATTTGGAAAATTTGATTGACCCAAATAATGTTACCAAAGCACAGCAGTGACTTATCTGTGTCTGTAACAGTAATTAGGGGGGGGGAATGGGACAAGAAAAGGTTGTGGATTGCAAAAAAGTGTTTGGATTCCATTTACATCTATATTACCAGTAAAATATTCATAAAGTTGAGAATTCAAGCTGCAAAATAGAAACTTTACTTGCCTCTCCAAAGCCCATTACACATTCATAGAAAAACATAAATTTACTGAAAGGCAATATATACATAGGGTTGGAGCTAAAATTGACTTGGTTTCTCCGGGAAATGCACAGCTGACCACGATTGGTTTTGAAGGATGTTGCTTCAAAAGTCTTTGTACTTTAAAAGTCTTCGTACAAAAGAAAGCAGTTCTTGCATCATAACAAGCATAAAATTCCCACTTGAAAAAATTTCAAAAAGAAAGAGCCTTACAACTATTTGTGCCTGCAACTTTCAAAAGTATGCATCCATATGATGTTTGTGATCTACTAAGTGAGGCAACTATCTCAAATTTCAGCAGACGTCCTACAAAGTCATGTAATGATGCTCCAAACGCTGTCCACTAAAATATTAAAAAGATAATGAATAAGAATCATTTGCCACGCTCACTGGCACAACATGCATTCTGTGCCATTGAGAAATCATTCAGTGAATACAGATGAACATAACTTGGATGAAAATCTACCCACCTCAATTTTATCAGAACTTTTTGCAAATGGTGGATTGGGTATTTCGACCCACGTCATGTTCCAATATGATACATTAGCCAAGGATAAAATTGACTTAATACTGTTGTAGTTTAATTGAACATCGTCAATAGTTTTATCTCCTTTAGACTGAGGGCGTTCTATTGCCTTGACATAGTTGGATGCCGCTTTCCATCTAAACTGACAACCTAAAATAATGACATTAGATAACCGATCAATACGAAGACACAGAGCACAGTCCAGAATGTTCTGGGAAGAGATATGAAAAACAGACTTGTGCCCGAGCACCATTTCTGCTAATGTCCAAATTGAGCATGATATGTGGCGAAATCCACTTCTTTAGAAATAACACACTGTATGCTTGGTTTCTATCTTTGGTTCCTGCTAAGTTTATGATGCCATTTATTGCTAGAAAAGTATTGAAAAATATAGTGCGATGGTTTTAACAAAAATTGCATAATGATTACCAAATAAATCGTTGTAGGCCGCAAAACATTTCGGAGTCAAAGCTTTTATGCTTTTTGTGAAAACAAATGTTCCTCCCCAATTACACGAGCACTTTCCATTATGCACATTCAAGCAGCGAATTTCAATGATCCTGCCTTGATAAATGTACGTTCCAATGTCGTAACTGTCAGCTGCAATCGGCTGTGAAGACGGCGTTCCTCGTATAACTTCAAAGGTTTTGGCAAGACAATCCCTTCTCGATAAAATGACGATGAATAACAACAGAACAACGCAAAAACAGAAGCTACTTTCCCCAGCAAGCATCTTCACGACCATTCGTACTACAACGGCCTAATGATAACATGGTTCATGATTTCTTGTCCTTGTCTTTCAATGCTTCACTTCCGCGTTGCTTTTCATCTATTATGATCTCTGTTTCATAACGAGAACGAATCATCCAGTGACCACTATGTCTTGTTCGACCCCTGGTGACGGTTTGTACAATGACGTCACCACGCTGCTCGGTCTCTGCACAAGACCTTTATTAGCGGACAGGATGCTGAGTTGACACTCCTCTGCCACTTTGTCCAACAACCGTTTCCCGGGGCGACCCTTATCCCATCTGTCATCCTCATGACATCCATTCAACTGATGATGTCATCCTTAGAACTGCACCATCTCTCAAGCCTTTGGAAGGCTCAAAAATATTCTCTGGAAAAATCAAATATTCCAAGAAATGATCACGTGGCAGACCAAAGAAAAGATGGCGCGACAAAATTCGATCATATCTAGACCTGCCAATCAACACAGCAGAGAGAAAAGCAAGAGACAGGGGTGCATGGCAGAGGCTCACTGATGGCAACAATGGTGCAAGGATCCTTAGAGGGTTATGCAGATAGTCAATTAAGTCTTCTGCCATCCCCCGTATCATGTCTTTCTACAGGCTTCCGTCCCTCCGTGTGCAGTATCGCGCGACCCATGGTATTCTGAGAAGTTTGAGCTAACAGCACAACCCAAATGCTTCCATTCATTTACTGTCCGTCGTCTTTACAAGTGTACAGGGCCACACTAGATACTAGTACGCCATCCAGCCTCGTTTTGTTGTGGTGGTACTCTTGTCCCGCCACGCAATTCAGTTTGTTCATGGTGACTGGACCAAGCGCTAACCGTTTCTTGACTAGTTATTTTATGGTGCAAAAAGGGAACCCAGCAAGACAAACCGGTCAACAATTTCCGCTTTCTCAACATCCAGGTCGAATTCTTGAGGGTCAGCTGTGCTCATGATTTTGGCTTTCTTCAGGTTTATTGCCAAACCCGCCTTTAGAAGGCGTTTAGGGTCGGTTGGAGCTTCCGCTAGTAGCGAGGTGTCATCAGTGTAGCTGAGGTTGCTGACTATCCTGCTCCCAACTTTTGCTGCTGCTTCTACCGTGCCTGATAAACCGACGTTCCTAATTATCATTACACTGTATACGTTAAAGAGTTGGGGAGATAGAATGCATCCCTGGTGGACTCCCTTCTGTCTTCCGTACCTTGACGAGCATAATGTACATATTTATTTAATTATATATACTTACACATACGAACATTTTCAAATGAAATTGTGACGATAGGACTAACATGATATTGATACGACTTTTGATGTATTCACTACCATATGCATTTAAAACATCGTGCTAAAATCCTTTTAGTGACGTAATGATAGATAGCAAAACAAAGTTGAGCAGTTCATGTGTGTTACAATACCTTTTTTGTTCGCTTTCTTCTCCTCCTCCTTCTTCTTTTTTTGACTAAATTGCGTGGACCTGCCAGTGCGGATTAGCCTCATCCATCTCGATCTGCCCTTCGCATCCATCTCGATCTGCCCTTCGCATCCATCTCGATCTGCCCTTCCTATCAATCTCGATCTGCCCTTCGCATCCATCTCGATCTGCCCTTCGCATCAATCTCGATCTGCCCTTCCTATCAATCTCGATCTGCCCTTCGCATCCATCTCGATCTGCCCTTCGCATCAATCTCGATCTGCCCTTCCTATCAATCTCGATCTGCCCTTCGCATCCATCTCGATCTGCCCTTCGCATCCATCTCGATCTGCCCTTCGCATCCATCTCGATCTGCCCTTCGCATCCTTCTCCCTTGCCCCAACAATTTCCACACAATCCTCTGAAAATTTCTCCTTCTGTCGTCGCTCCGACATCCACATATAATTTCTGCTCCATCAAAACCTTCCTGACATGTTTTCGCAGTAGTAAACTCTAAGACCTTTCTAACTTTACTAATTTACAACTGTTAATGGACAATGGAATATCACTGCATGCCAATTTTCAAAACAACAATAATAAAATCCTTTGCAAATATTTTGATGTGAATATCCTAGCTGATGGATTAGCAAAGTTCAAGAGCAAAATTCCTTTCAATATAAAGAACTGGTTGATTGTAGAAAACAAAAAATGAAAATGATGATATACGCAGGGAATAATAATCTTTGAATCTTTCTAAAATCGAATAAAATGAAACGAACATCCATTATAAATCATTTCTGACTCGTCTGCATCACTTGAGCTTGGGCTGACTTTTTTGCTTTTACCATTTCAACAAGTTCCTATAAAGATGAAAATCAAATAAAAAAAACATTCCTCTTTGCATTTGTACCTTGCATTAGCTTCTAATTTCTATGCATTGTCTTTTTCAAATTTCCCCTCTATGCTGGTTTAGTGCAGATATCTTCTTGCATAATCATTCTTACCCACGTCTATGCAGTTGAATAAAATGCGAAACCTAGAACAGTGGCTACAAGATGTAACCATGTGATCACAATTAGACAAATTTAAAATTTAGAATCATTTCAAATAGGGCTACAAAGACCAGTGCAAGTAGAGTTGCAGGGAAGAATACAAAAAGGCATCTCAAAGAAGATTTTAGAAAATATTTACATTGATTTAAAAACAGAGAATTCTTACAGTTAGGAGAACAAGAAGGTGGAAGGGAACTATACCAGGGCTAAGAAATATGTGGCACGAGGCTGCTAAGATGAAAAAAATTCATTACAACGCAGGTCTTTCACGGTGAGGTAATGTGATCTTTGTAAAACCGAGTCACTATTTCAAACTGTCTGGTATGAGGGACATGAAGCGGAGATTTATCTGACCAGCGCCAACGTATGCATTCATCAAATTCAAATCTTGAAAGGGATGCCTATAGCAATTTCAGCACAGATATGGAATGCGAGTAGCGGCTACCTTATATCTTTTCATACACTCCTTTTTCGTTCGCGTTGTGACGGCCTCCGCAATTCTGTCCCAGCGCTCAGGAGTACTTGATGGAAATGTTTTCAAGGCTTGCTCTAACAACTAAAATGAGATGATTTAAAAATACGGTGAATGATAGATTGGCTAGATAAGTCGCATTCGCATCATTATCCTCTGACTACTTCCCTTGGAGTAGATTAAGTGCCAGACCTCTACTTTCTCGCAAAGTAGCTTTTCCGACATCGTCCATTTCCAAAAATTTCTTTATTCTTCATCCACCTCCTTATAAAAATTCAACTATACTTTCTTTTGGCTTACATCTAAAACCATTATGTACATTCACCTGCTAATGTTCCGTCCAGGTATACATTTTTTTCTTTGTATTCCACATATTTTGTCGGAACCTTGCTCTACTGTCAAGCTTCTTCTAGCTTACTTAGTTGAACACGAAATTACATATTAAATTAACTCACTAGAAACATTTATAAAAATTCAAACGTGGTTCACAGTTAGGGATAGCGCAGCCAGACTTGTAGTGAAACTTTGGTATTATTGCAATGATTGTCATGTAATGTTTTTCATTGTAATGTCTTTCTTGCTTACGAATGACCATGCTACCAGCATACTGCTTCGCTGCCTACTACTCTACCGCCAAACGTAAAACACATCCAACAACTAAGTGAATTGCATGCATCACAAAGCAAAGCTGCTGACCTGGACACTGTTCGCTAACTTTTGTAAAAATATGATTTGAAATGACTGTACAGAAAATTTAAATGATGCGACAAGTAAAATTGAACACAGAGTTAGTTGGCCGGTTAGCAACTGATCCGAGAAAAGGATGGCCTCAATGGACAAAATATCACTCATCTCAATTACTACTAAAGTCCGCGAATTTCAAAGATGAGATGAAAAGAAAGGAGGCAAACCTTTTGTTCCTCTGAAGTCCATGAAATTTCTTCTGTTTTCTTCCCTGAAACAAATGATTTCGATACGAGATAACACCCCTTTATGATCAATTACAAAGCAACACTAGAATAGTCATCATTTTTTTTTAAACTTCATTTTGATATATAAGCTAAACATACAAATACAAATCTCTCTAGCAATAGGTAATTTGTATTCGGCTGACCTAATTACAGGTATTTCTAGTATAAAAAAAAATGAATGAATAATTATACTAATAAGATGACGAATAGAAAAAATAAAGAAAATAAATAGAAAAAGAAAAAAAAAAAAAAAAAAAAAAAAAAAGTAAAAAGTAAAAAAAATAAAAAAAAAAAAATAAAAAAGAAAAAAAAAAAAATTTATGAGAAGAATTAATGGTTGCAAGGAGACTGTTAGTAGGAAAGAAGGTCCGGGTTAGTCCAGGGTTTATTACGCATACAGAATATGTAGTAAGTCATAATAATCATCATAATCATAATAATAATCATCATCATCATGTTCTATCAGCCTGGTCCCAGACTATCCTGGGGTCGGCCGTTCGGGTTCCAACCGTCCATCCTGTCCTCTCCTGCGCATCTTTCTCTAGACGTTTGGGACCGCATCATTGAATTGGAACAAGTTTTTACGGCCGGATGTCCTTCCTGACGCCAGCCTCTTTTAGTCGCCCCTTTTGACACGCAGAGGGTACGCTGAGCCTATTCTAAACCGACACTCACACGGACCAACACTAGAATAGTGGTTGGGTAAATATCAACTAAGCTTAAGCTCCAGGATTTGAGCTGAAATTCGCTCAGCGGTAAAGCACTTGCTCGCAGATCCTATGGTAAAAAGTGCGAGTCGCACCTCCAACTCAGCATCCCATTAGAGTGCAGATTATATTCACGGGACTTGGTCGCATTGATTGAAAAGGGCCAGGACACTGCTTGACAAGCAGCGCTTCTTAATGTCCTACAATCTAACTTTCAATCTAACTTTTAATTTATCTTTTAATTCATCTTTTAATCTAACTTTTAATCCAACTTTTAATCCAACTTTTAATCTAACTTTTAATCCAACTTTTAATCCAACTTTTAATCTAACTTTTAATCTAACTTTTAGTCTCCCTTTCAGTGCAAATAATGATAATAACACATGATAAACAATGCTACAATTCTCACTAAAAGGGAATTTTTTAGTTGAATGGCTTACAGTGTCTTTTGCCATTCTATTATATAGAGTGGAGATATATTGATGAGAAATGAGCTCTGGGTGTTTCTATGGCAGAAAGAAAAGGAAAGTCATTGCGCCTGCACCTTCATCTCTCGTTGAAACACCGCCAACTGGTTGAATGGCGACTTTTTCGGAAGTTTCCTTCTTCAACTTTTCAAAAGCTCGTTTGTTCACTTCTTCTTTCAAACCTGGATCTGCAATGGAAATTGAAACCATTGAATAAAAGGGATTGTGTTGATGAATTTAGGACAAAAAAGCCCACGCATCATTAAAACAAATTGACATTAAATCTTTTCGAGATTATCTTTTAAGTAAAAGCCTTTTTGTAAAATACAAAACCTCAAAATAAGGCCGGAAAAGCGCGGACAAATATGGTGGAATGGAAGATATTTTCGTCAGGCGGTCGTTGGGGCATGGAACGTTAACAGGCAAATCTTGACAATGACACTTGAATCCAGCAGGGGATCGCAATGTGTGACAGTGACTCAAACTGTTGGTTCAACATGTTCCGATACGCAGCTGGGTATAAATCAAACAGTCTCATTTGGCCCATTTTTCAACGTTTCAATCTCGGACGAGTGTCAAGGTGACGAAACTATGCTCTAACTTTTAAGCGTAATATTGAATTGCTATATTGTTCACAGCTTACCCATTTTCTGAAGAGACTTAGCCTTCGTAATAATTTGTTTTGCATTTCTATTCTGAGGCTCAGCTGCATGTTCGTTTATGTAATTCGCAATCACTTGCCATCTGAAATTTCAACCAATTTCAAAATAACGTAAAATGAAACTAAATCATTGTCTCATTGATGTAAAGAAATTTAAAAACCCAAAGAAAGACAGCTGGAGAAAGTGCATCGAAAAGTGTCACTCCTTATCTTTGGAATAGAATGTCGTACACATTGAGAGAAACAGTTCCTCCTCTTTCGTCTTGAAAGTATGGGCTTTAAACACATTTGATTAACCAACATCTGAATAGGTTCATCTTAGCAATAATTCCTTTGTAATAGTCTATATACTATCACCTTATTAGCTTTATGAAATTAAGCAATGCACCTTTGGGTGTTGTAGATAAAAGTGCGATAGAACCACCCCTCATCAACATAACGAGGGCTGTCATCCAAGAATGTATTACTTTAAGAGATCAGCAGATGACAAGGGTCAAGGGAAAGATAGACGAAACCTGTGTACGACAAAATTGCTACAATGGATGGAACAAATGGTGTGAGTCGGATTAGGAGCCAGGCAAAGAGATTGAAAATGACAGCAAGGAAAGTAAGTATAGCAAGACAGAGTGGGACGAACAATCCAAAGATGGAAAAGTAAGGAAGAGAAGGGAAAAGAAGGGAGAGAAGGGGAAAGAAAAGAGAGCAGGGAAAAGAAGGGAGGGAAGGGAAAGAAGGGAGGGAAGGGAAAAGAAGGGAGGGAAGGGAAAAGAAGGGAGGGAAGGAAAAAGAAGGGCAGAAGGAAAAAGAAGGGAGAGAAGGGAAAAGAAGGGAGAGAAGGGAAAAGAAGGGAGGGAAGGGAAAAGAAGGGAGAGAAGGGAAAAGAAGGGAGAGAAGGAAAAAGAAGGGAGAGAAGGGAAAAGAAGGGAGGGAAGGGAAAAGAAGGGAGAGAAGGAGAAAGAAAGGAAGGTGACTCAATTGTTGAGGAGGAAAGGTGAGGAGGAGGTAAGATGCCTATGTATGCCAGCAGAGGACAGAGTTACCAGGAAGGAGCAAATGAGTCAGCCATTTAATACTGGAGTTCGAGATTCCTCATTGAAGAATGAAATGCCCGTTGCACTTTATAAGCCTACCTAATTGTCAATCTACTTCTAAAATAAAAATCATTTACGTTGGCAAAAAGAACTTTCAAAGTCAAAGCAAAAACTAGGCGTTATGAAACGAAACGCATTTAGTCCCTAAAAAACATGTGAAAACACGCGTAAGTACGCGCAAATACACGCATGTACACGAATGTACACGCAGACACGCATCGAAGTATAAAATGAAACACTTGATGAAGACCCGTGAAATTTCAAATCTCAAAATCACCTCGTAGCTGTACCAGGGGGAAACAAAACAGATGCTTTAACAAGGAGTTGCATTTCATCTTCAGACCAAGGCTTATTGGCCGAATTGGACGAACTTTTCTCTTGTGACAATTGCTGTTTCGCTTCTACATGAAAAGAATTACAGAACGCTTATTTTCAGTTTAAATGAATTTGCATAAACAGATGGGAAAACATAAAAAGCACAACTTCAAGCAAGGCCAAGGTTAGCATTTATGGCCGAACGGGTAAGGCTTTTGATTCGATTTCTTATGGGTTTTTCTGACAAAGATTTCATGGGAAGTATTTAACTGTAAACTTTTAAACCTGCCAACCTTATCATCTTTTAAAAAAAGAGACCCTAAAGATATCTGTCAAGGAATACATACATACATTTTTTATTTCTCAACGCAGGTTAAAAGTCTGGCAACTCAAAAGAGCTGATGTCGACCTGCTGTAAATCAAAGGCTAAAGGAAATAATTATTACATCATGTAAAGGATAAAAAAATTTTTAAATTGTTTAATCGTAGTCTAGTAATATTTAACTTACAAAGTAATATTTAATTAAAGCCGACTGAATCATCCCGCCTAAAGAAAACAGTATCATAGATATAATCATTATAATTATTATCATTATCATTATCAGTTTCATCAAATCTGGGTAGCTTACGATTGGCTTGATTAACATGATTACAAATAACAAATACAGGAGCAAAGACAGGTGGCATTGAAATGGAAGGCTATCAGTCTGCAGTAGCTTGAATGATGATGATGATGATGATGATGATGATGATGATGATGATGATGATGATGATGATGATGATGATAATGATTGTGGTGATTATAATTATGATGATTATGATGACTTTGACGATAATCATAATGATGACGGTAATGAATATGATGACGGTAATCAATATGACAATAATATAGACGATGGAAATTGTCTTACTTTCGTCCTTCATCTTTTCCTCTGCATGCTTTAGTTGCTCCTCCATCACCTTAACCTATCGGTACAAAAATTGATGAATAACATGTAGATCAACATCACCTGTGGTTTTTGAAAATTGAAAAGAAGCCTCCTTCCCAGTAAAAACTACTTCAATTCATTAAAGCAGTGTACAATGTGACGAGAAAATTTACATAGAAATGCATTGGTCCAAAAAGCCTTCTGCAAGACCCTGGTTGGAGGGAAAACAAAAATTTTTGGTCTTTGAACACCAAACCATTTCAAATGTTGAATTTTTACAAATGAATAAATCAAATTTTAAAGACCCATTCAAAGAGTTTGGCATTATCCATTTTATGAAATAAATTTTTGTTTGAAATCAGACAGAATTTTGAGATTCATGCTATGGTAGTAAATCTCATGTTACACGATTATAAGGAGATAAGGTGCCCAATCCATGGCATAGAGCGAAACTAAATCTTATTCAATCAAGATTTCACTCCAATCCTAGCAATATAAAAAGCTTCCAGTGTATTCATAGCGTGCATGATCCACTGAGGTATATCTTCTTTTGAATGAAATTATTGACAGAAAAACGGAGCAATGAAAATAGAGCATTGCCATTCAAATACAGAAGAGACCTTGCAAATCTCGATTCTTCCTCGATTTACCGAAGAGGGCGTGAGTCATCCATAAAGCATTTTGAAAGAACGAGAAACGAAAAACTTTCCAATAGTAAGCTTGAAAAAAATAGGTAAAAAGTTGATTTTGAAACTAGTGGAAGGATTTCAAAACAGTTGCAAGATTGGCTTAGCATATTGCCACAAGCAACTATAGTACGTCCACAACGTCTCAATTAAATTTGATGCTCCTTTCTTGCTATGAATAATTTTACCAGAGGTCATTTCATGATAAAATGGATACAGAAAACCCAAGATTTCCGCAGGATAACTTTTAAATAGAACGTATTATAGACAACTTTATTAAAATGCAAAAAGAAGTATGGCGCCTAATCTTGTATCAAATGAGATGATGACTAAGGACTCACGTGGTTGCGATATGTCGTCTTCAATAGTTTCACATCTTTCTGCTCTGATATTGATCTCATTTCCTGCAAACTGACGAATCATGAAATCATTTGAGTCCTTGTGATTGATGATTAAAAAGGAATATTAATGATTTATGACGCATGACCCATAACACAGGCCAACAAAAAAATTTTTTTCTCTGCCCCTTTGTTACAAATAGACATTTCTATATAATTTTGATGTGCTGAATTAAAAAATCGCATCAGATTTCCGCTATCACATCTAGCTACTGAAATAAATTGCAAAAACATTTCTTTAAGGAATGTCAGTCTTGGGAAATATCAGAATAGAGCTATACAAACAAGAGACTTTTCCAATAATATTTAGGTAGTTCTATGCCAAGAATACGTATTGCAATAAGCATTGCAAAGTAAACGCAGCACCAAGTCAATTGTACAATAGTAATGCTGGTATGAATTCAATGAGGTAATAACTTTCTTTTGCTAGACTTTCTTCGATGGCAAACACAATCTCTTTCCAAACCCCAACAGTAATCTGCCATCATGTGCTGGTCCCATCTACCTTGATACCGCCTCTCTATCATTTTAATATCTTGATGAAACCTTTCTCCTTGTTCATCATTAACGTCTCCGAGGTTTTCAGGAAATCTGTTGAGGTGACTATGCAAGAAATGCAATTTTATACTCATGTTGCACCCAAGTGCAAGAAGGCTTTTGATTAAATTTTCGACCAGAGTAATATAATCATCCTGACTCCTATTACCCAAGAAATTTATGACAACATTAACAAATGCTTTCCATGCATTTGCATCCACATCATTCATAGATAAAATAAAATTAGGGTCCTTTATCAGGTTTCTAATTTGAGGTCCATCAAATATCCCTGCTTTGACTTTTTCTTCGCTTACGCTTGAAAAGGCGGCTTTGATGTACTGGAAACAGTTTCCTTCTTTGCACAAGGCTTTAACAAATTGTTTGATAAGACCTAGTTTTATGTGAAGTGGTGGGGATACTATCTTCCTCCTGCCAAATAATGGCACATTTGTGATATTTTATCTCCCACATTCATTTCCTTTCTAATTGGCCACTCCTTCTGCACCCAATGCTTTTGTCTGGCTCTCCTATCCCAAAGACATAGAAAGCATGGATACTTTGTGTAGCCACTCTGTTGACCAAGAAGAAGACAAGCCATTTTTAGATCAACACATATGATCCATTGATGTTCAGTGTAGCTAATCAGCTCCAGAACAACTTTGATGCTCTCATATGTCTCCTTTGCTAGAACCGAATGAGCAGTGGGGATTGTACCATACATATTTCCGTTGTGTAAAAGCATACACTTCAAGCTTTGCTTTGAACTATCCATGAAGAGTCTCCAATTTTCTGAATTATACTGGTCTATTTCCATTTCATTAAGAAGACCTGGGTTAATATTGCAGTACACAGAGTTTCCTTTATTGTCAAAATATTGCAAGAACTTGCTCTCTCTAGTCCTATAGAAGGAAATCATTGTTCCTGGAAGTAGGAGGTTTTTTCTTTAAGCCTAGTAGCTAGAAGCTCAGAAGATTATTTTGAAAGGGAAAGATCTCGTACCAAGTCATTCAATTCTGATTGCGAGAAGAGTTGTGGAGGTTCTGCTTCCACTACATAGTCTTCATTTTTGCAATCAAAATTTCTAGTTGATTCACCCATTGGGGCATCATCATCGTCGTTGTCTACCATGTAAAGATCCGGGAGACTTTTGAAAACAGGTACAGGGATTTTGGACAATGCAGCACTGGTCTTATGGCTGATTTTAAACTTGGAAACAAATTTTTGGCATTAAATCCTTTTGTTTCAGCAATGCAAAAATATCAGTCACTTATGTGGTTCTGAGGCTCTCTCCATATTATAGGTATTCAAAAAGCAAGTCCCTTTCGTTTCCCCAGTGACCAGCTTCTAAGATTTGCTATATATGTTTTACAAACAATATGGGGTGCCCAAGACTTCTCTTGATCTCCTACTTTCATTTTGAAATAGGCAAAGTAGAGCTTCTTTATAAAGTCAGTAATCTTTCGTCTTTGCTTCGGTAGAGTATACGATCCACAAATATAACAAAACTGGTCAACATCATTGATGCATTTTCTTCGTTGTGAAGCCATGAATTTTGAACGATCTGGTATACACCACAAACCTAAGAAGCTTCAAGCATATGTCAAATTTGCCGAGTTGCACGAAACAACACGTTCTGGTCTGACTAAAAGCACGAAATGTTTCCTCAAGCCTGGGCAATGCTTTCTAAAAATTGAGCAACAGTCAAAATATGGAATTCACTGTATCAAAATATCTTGATGTGATGGGCTAAAATAGATGCCATATTTGAATTCAGCATATCAAAATTATCCAGAAACACCTGTTCCCTTTAAAGGGACAAAAAAATTGTTGGCCTGTGTAATCAATGATTAAGGAGAAATGATTGATAATGAATTACTGACTGCAAATGGTTTATGCTGATGATCGATGAATAACGACAGATGATTAACAATTAATGACAAATAGTCAATTGGTGACAAATAATGCATAGCTAATAATCAATCATCAATGATCGATGATAATTGATTCATATTTGATGAATAATGATTGGTGATTGACGATTGATATTTACGGGCGCAATAGATTAAGAGGGAGCCCTCCGGGTGTCGAAAAAGCATCTCAAATAGGCTGTATGATTTTCATGTATTGATTATGTAATTCATGTTAATCAATGTAATCTTTTGATTGACACTAATTCCATTTGCATATACCTTGTAACCCTGTAATTTATGGAGTCGTGATTTAGTAATGATTCAGACAAGACCTTGTGTTGCCCTTGTTAACACACCTCGTCAATATAGACACACAGAATATGGAGCACAATAAACGAGAAAATTAAAGGTTGGCGACAGGAAGGGCAGCCGATCATAAAAATCCAAGCCAAACCGTCATGAAAATGCGGACTTGAGGCTGGTCAGTCGAAATCTGCGCCTCCACTTTGTGGGAGAAGCTTGCAGAAAAATAATGAGATATAGGGACATGGCAATTGCCGAGAGAGGTTGTGCAAGGAAACCCAGATGTAAAAGTGAAAGTTGTTCATATTTGCATATGCGAGTTTTCGCTAACGATTTTTTTCATATAATCGGTAAGTATGAATAATACCTTTCGAGAGATAGCATCTCCAATGTTTTTTCCAAATTATCTAATTCTTGCACCAAGTCATCTTTGGAATCGACGAAAAAATTGTTATCCTGAGAATGAGATTGGCATTTCTCTTCAGTCTTACTTTGAAGTTAAATACTGGAATGTAAGAAAAAGCGGTCGAAGAAGTCGAAAAATAATGAGAAACAATGTGGTGAGCAAGAGGTGAGTTCGCACTTACTTTGACGAGCTGTCTCAAGTTTTTCCGTTCTTTTGCAAACGTTTTTTTAAGCTTATCCCTCTCTTTCTTTTCTCTTGCAGCCTTCATAAAAAACCAAAATCTTAGTTGGCCGCGTTCCGGATGGAAGGCTGGGCAACACGGCCTTTCAATGATAGCCAATAACATGTAAACTGACGCATATTAAACAACTAAATCATCATAATCATCAAAGCGATCATTATCATCACAATCGTCATCACTCATCCCTCAAATGGCGGGAACAAGAAGATTAGATCTGATAGGTACCTTCTCTTTCGCTTCCTGCTCCGTCTTCTCCTTTTCTTTTCGTTCTGCTTCTTCTGCTTCCAGTCTGAGCTGTAATGAATAAATAGATCCGATTGTCAATTTGTAGCAAGTAACTTACTAACAACAACAACAACCATTCACAAATAAAATAGCGATGAAAATGAGAATATTTATTCTATTCTTAAAATTATTATTACTATCAAAAATGCACTTCATTTCAGTGAAAATCCCCAACAACCAGGGAAAAAATATCTTCCGCATCGGATCTTCTGAGCTTTGAAATGTCAAATTAATACAACATCAACTCAAACCTTTTCTTCAAGAAAAATAATTTGATAAGAGAAGAAAAATTACTCTTTCTTTTTCCTTGGCAGCTTCTTCTTTCAATTTCTTTTCTTGAATTTTTCTTTGCTTTTTTTCCTCAGCAAATTTCTTTTTTCTTGGATCATTAGCATAAGCGGTATCTGTTAATTGAAAATAACAAGGTACAAATGAAAAAAAACAAAAAAATTAGCTCTGTTTACTAGAATGAGAATAAAGGAATGAATGATGACAAAAGAAGAACTACAGAATAAATACCTAGCACTTGCTATCAGAGCCTAAACATCACATAGCTGGACAGTTTTTGCTTTTAGAAGATGAACAAGTAGAGAAGCATGGTATAGAATTTTACCGACAAGAAGTCTGATCCTTGCTAACTCTTCTTTTTTCCTTGCTTGTCTCTTTCGCCGATTTTGCTTTTCCATCCAACGACGTTCCTCACGGCTTCACAAAAATATCAATCAAACAACATTCCAGCCATAATGATATGAATATATAATGAACTGAAAAGATTATCTCTTTCACTCCTAAAACATCTATTGAATTAGATAAACAGTAGGATACCTATCAGCTGTATCTTTGTCTTCCTCATCAAGGTATGAATATTCCCTCCATGATTCAAAATCATACCTAGAGTGAGAGGAAACCAAAAACATACAAAGAACCTTATGTCTGTTTGCTTGAATACTGTTTCTTCTAAAAACGGAGAGAGCTAATCAGCTGAATCGATGGAGCCTAGATTGACAAAAAACAAAGTTGCATGCCGTTGCCCTAATCCAGGGGTGTCCAAAATTTTTTTAGTGAGGGCCAAATACGGAAAAATAGGCAAAGGGCCGGGCCACACACTAGAGGTGACATATCGACACATGTATACTGTGTTGTTACGACCTGGCTCATTACTCAAGGTCTCAACATCAAAAGGAACGGGAACAAACAGCTTAGGTTTTAACTAAATAACTGTTCATTATCAAAGTAAAAAGTTTCGATATGCCTGCAGGTGGCTCAGGGGGTCGCCAACAGTGTGTATTTCTAACTCACTTATAATGTGAAAAACATTGCACTCAGTGGGAGCAGTGAAGCTGTCCCTTGGATTGAAGGATGGCTGACATATCAAGAGAAAGTTCGGTGGTTGAAGCACGAAGGACTTCACAAAGATGGTCATCAGTCATTCTGGCTCTTAGTCTGTTTTTGCTCTGATTTAGCAGACAAAATGTGTGTTCACATACGTATGTTGAGCTGAATAGGCTCATCATTCTATTGGCATGACGTCTCATTA